>MU279041.1:0-259617 GCA_022385715.1 Xylaria cubensis
AAAAGTTTTAAATGCTTTTTTATTATATAAAAGCTATTATATTATTAATTAATTATTTTAATAAGCTTAAATATAATTTATTAATAGTTTTAAAATATTATATTATTTATTTAAATAAATAATTTAGTTAGTTATTTTTAATAAATATTATAATTATGTTTTAAAATAATATATCAGCTTTAATTAAATTAATAAGCTTTTTTGCTTTTTTTAGTTATTTTTAATATGTTTTAAAGCTTTAAATTAAATTTAATAATAATATTAAACTTTTTTTTAATTATTATTATTATAAAACTTTACTTTATTTTTAAAATAAAAGTAATAAATATAATAAGTGCTTTAAATTGTTTAAAATAATTTAAATATTTTAGTATTTAAAGCGTTTTAAACTATTTTTTTTAAAATATATTAAGCTAAAAATATTTTTAAAAGTTTAAATTATAAGCTTTTAATTTAAACGCTTTGTTTTAATTAATAAAGTTATTAAGCTTTTTTAATACATGCTTTTATATTATAAATAAAGCTATTTTAAATATTAATTACTTATTTAAGCTTTTTTAATATAATAATAAATCTAACACTTATATTAATAATAAATATTATATATAAAACTTTTAATTATTAAAAATAAGCAAATCTAATCGTAGCATTTAATAAATGTATATTTTATATGTTGTATTAAGTTATATAGTAAAAAAAACTCTGTACTATATTAATTTGGTATAGGTGGACCTTTTCTGCTATAACCACCAACACACCCCTGAAATCTGACAATTAGTATGGATTAGCTACCTTGACAGTCCCCTCAAATTATCTTAATTAAAAGATAGAGTATGCTCGACCGAAGGATTAAAACCAAAATTCTTGGTTGTTGTGATTTTGAAGTTACACTTTGTAAACAAAAGATATCCATTCTTGCGTCTGGAGCTACGCGAGCAGCTAACCGCCGATACTGCTTCGGCCACTACCTCTCTTTTATCATGAATTTTCATGTGGTCTTGCGTAGTGATGGCCGATAGCTGTCTTTCTTTGTACCCTAGCAATTTGAAGCCTATACACAATGCATATGTAACTCGGGGCAAGAGTACCATTAATGACGAGGCTGTTATATGATTCTTGGTAGAAGAATTGCTGCTGATCTGTCTCGATGCCTTTTTGTTAATTCAATACCTCTGTCGAGTAGGCAGCCAAGAACTGCTCCCACTAGCCCAGTTAATGCATCTCCGGTCACCATTGTTCCTATTGCACCCCTTCCTGCGGTATCGCCGCTGCTTCTCGCGCTAACCTCATATCCGCCCGGCTAAGCCGGAGGTCATTGCTGTACTGGGCGAACGCTGTCACGAGGGACCCGAGTCCGACCTTCAGGGCCGTTAACACCTCCGTCACCTCGGGACACTCTCGGCTCTGGCTTAGGTCCGTCCAATGCGTCGGGAAACCGTCTCGGAATGCCTCGAGCTTCCTAATTACCACCGTGAACGTCCGTATGATGGATGGTACGTCCCTCTGTACGTTTCCATACCTGTCCTCGGTTAAACTGCACACAGCCAAGCGTGATAGGGAGTATGCCGCGTTGATATACACGCTGGTCTCGGCATACGGGCTTCCCAGCACTGCTTTGGCCAACTGTCGACCAAAAGTCTGTTGGAAGACGGGGCCTAAGAAGGGGAAAGCCATCACTCGGACGGCGAGGGTTGCCAAGTAGCCCCGTACAGCCTGAGGTTGAATTGCCTCCCTCTGCTCTCTGGTCATGACTCGATCGGCCACTTTGACGGCCTGCTTTTTGATGACGGGTGCCCAGTCTTCGATCGGCGTTTTACCTGGAGACGTGACAACCTTGGAGACCGTATCTAGAATCAGGTATGTCTTGTCGACGGGTCTCCCGGCATACACATCGTTAGTTCGTAGGGGCCGGGGCATGTGCTCACGGGCCTGCGTCTGCGCTGCCGCCCGCTCCGCTTCAGGAGCAGGTACAGGTGGATTTTGGTAGTTGTCAATTTTGCGCTCAATGTCCTTGATGGTGTCGAGGCATGATGCGTAAATGTGGGACCATATGGGCCCGTCCTTTCTGTCGATGTCTTCGAAGATGGATTGGCGTCTCACAGTGTAGTCTCGTGCGATGAAAGCAAGCTCCCACGTAGCAAAAGCCTAAGCAGTTCGTGAGCGTGAGAAGTTAAAATTTACAACCGTGGTTGGCACTTACGAATATTCTGGGCTTTTTGCTTTTCAATCCATTCAACAAGCTGCCGTTGGGGTCCTTGGACTCGGCGGTCAACGGCTGGTCATTCTTGAGCGGCTCGCGCGTAAGCTGCACCCGAATTGTAGTATTGGCAAAGTACCAGAGAAGCCCTAAGAGGAACGAGGCCCAAATTGTTCGTCCCAACATCCAAAAGCTCCAAGGTGCGTTCCCTGGAGGGAGATTATATCGCGGGAGGTCAGCGTATACAAAGCGGAAGAGCCACATGGACGAGCGCCACGCATAGACTCTGAGAAAATGGTATAGCGCGATGTAGTTAACCGCAGAGACAGTGATGGCCAGCATGCCACATCGCACAATCAGGATAGGGGTCCATTGGCCAATCTTGGTAGACCAATGTTCCGGTGGTGCTGGTTGGGCAGCATTTGCCTCGTTTCCGTCCTCGCCTTCGGGCCGCGGCTGGACTGCTCCTAACACTAGGCGATTCTGATCTGATGCTACATGAATAACACCCTGAGCGAGGCCTAGAACAAGGAAATTGACGGTATAGAACACGGCATGCTCATTTAGGCGTGCACGGCCAGTGGCGTAAGAAATCCAACGAATGCCCGCCTCTTCGGGAGTGGATTTGAGGTAGACTTGGCTAAAGAACAAAGCGGAGATGACGTAGGTCACGATGGTCTCGAAGGTGGAGAAGGGCAGTACGATGTTGGTCAAGGCCTTGAAGGGCGAGTTGGAGGTTCGAACGCCCATGTGGGCGTGAGCGATGCGAAGGATGATGATGGGGAGGACGCAGAGGAAGATGGCCAGGGCCCGCAGGCCGGGGAGACCCAAGGGAAACCATGACCAGATGACTAGAGGGACGGATGCGTGGTTAGCGGAGACGAGAGGAAGCGCGGTGCGCAGTGGATTGCAGTACTGGATTGGACATACAGGATCTCCAGCTGGAGAGGGTGACAGACTCAAAGTAGGCGAGACCGACCAGGATGGTGGCAGTACCGGCGAAACGTCGTTGTAGAGCGGGTTGGAGGAAGTCTTTGTAAGGCGCCTGTCGCGCAGCGGACGCCATATTTATGTGACTGGAGTAGGAGAAGAAATAAATATGGGGGACGATATGTGTAAATCAGTCAGCGCATTGTATCAAGGGTGGCAGGAGGATTATGCTCTACGTGGGGGAAAAAACATGGAAGCGTAGACGTGGGCAAAAACGGACCTTGCAATAAACAAAGCCGGTCGCAAAAATAGTTATAATCATTAACAAAAAAAAAAAAAACAATGCAACGCCAGACTAAAACGCGACCCACTAAGTAGGTAGTAGATATAAACACAAGACCAAGTTCTTCCTATTCTACCTTTTTGCGATCAACTACCTCAATCAATTACAACACACGCTAACGAACCCAAGATGCTTTCTACTCATTCCTTTCTCTGTTTGCCTAAGCCCCGTACGCGCAGACAGGAAAATGCCCTAGTAGCTAGCTTTCTTCCCATGATTCGCATCCTTGCAAACGGTAACCAGCTGGTTCTGGAGCTATCGCCGTCGTTCCAAATAACCCACTCCGACAGTTGTCCAATCACGATTACGACTACAAATTATAACAAGTTTATACCGCTCCCAAGTGACGACTACGAGATGTTAAAGAAGGCTGTGCCTCCGACTTCGATTCGTTACACTCTCCAGGAGCCTTTCAGATCGCCAGGCTTTACTAATTATAGCCTGTGGGCTAGTCGAATAACTGCGGCTTGTCGCTCTCTTACCAAAGCAAAGGATAAGCTTGAAACAGGGATTGAGTGCGTAGGCTACAGCGAAGAGGATACGTAAGTTATATAATATTTTTATTTTGTGGAATACGTGCCATATATACCGTTACAATGAGGTTATAACGCCGTCGTTTTTCCTCCGTCACATTTTACTAACTATTATAGTGGGCTGTCAACTAGCGTTTTGCTAACGATTTTCCGTAATGGCGAAAGTGCGCGTAGCGTTTGCGGCGTACCGTGGAACGTAACCGCAATTCTTACATCGATGACTTCGCTCGACCACGGCGCTATCCTTAAGTCTAATACCGTTAACGTTGAAGAGCTGAAACTTGGCCCTAATCGCATCCTCCGCAGTGAGCTTCTTACGCTCCTAGCTCTACTTAGGGTTGCCTGCAGGCGCGCGGTTCGGGATGGCGCGTCATCTACAGACCCAACTGTATTCGTGTTATCTTTTACTTGTAACACGGTACGCGTTCTTCAGGCCCGTCTTACAGACGCCAACAAGATTTCTGTTTCGATTCCTCAAACGTTTGATACTCAAGTTCAATCTTTTGAAGAGCGGGAAAAACTGTTCAAGGAACTGGTTTGTTGGACTATGTTTAAGGACCGCAATCTCAAGTGTCGCACTCCCTCAGGCTCGACGATTAGATCGGCTGCATCGGATAGTAGTACCGCAACAGCAAAGACGACGAGCAGCTATTCCAACCGATCGGTTTCAACCAACGCTTCATCTATCGAGCCTAATGATGAGAACGACGAGGATTACAAGGAGGGCAAGTAGGGTTTGTTACAGTTAGTTTTAGGTCTAGTAACTTTGTTTCTCGTGTTTATTTTCATGGTACAGGAAATGTTATTAGGTTTGACACCTGTGTTGTGTGTTTTAGTACGGGAGAAAAGGTCCACTTGCCAGGTAGCTCGTGCATTAGTTTGCCCATCCGGTCGGGTTCAGCCGCATGTCAGTCTCGCTCTGACCAATCGATTACAGCAAACGTATACTTAAGCTATTTTCCCTCTTCCCTCCTTTCCTTCCTAACGTTTCCTACCGATGACGAAAATGCCGTGATAGCCAGCCTTTTCCCTACGATTTTCACTTTTGCAATGGGAGAGGAGAGGGTTGTAAATCTGCCGCACCGAATGCAATCTTCTGCTGACGGTCCTTCAGCCAAGATTTCTTCAATCGAGATTAAGGCTATAGACCATCGCAAATTTAAGCCGTTCCCAGGGGAGGATTTTGAATCGTTCTAGCGACATCACTACAAGCGTCACTCAAACCGCCCTTGGCGGCCTAGAGCTTTTTAGTTGGTGGGATAATAATATTACCGAGGACTGTCAATCCCTTACTTATGAAAAGAGTATAAGGATGGGTGGAAAGATTAAGTGTGCAGGCTATTACGGGGACGATACGTAAGTTGCTATATAATATCCTACAATACTTTTGAAAATTGCTAATTATTATAGATACTATGGACATTGCCTTGGCAATCCTTGAAGGGAGAGTTGGAACAGTGCCTGCGGCCTACGATGGCATGTAACCGCATTCCTTAAACTTGGTCCGACAACGTGGGACATGGGCGTTATTCTTAGTACCTACACGACACCAGACCTAGCTTACGCTTCTGGCCTTGCCAAGTCACCAGAGTCTGTAACCGTATTAGTGCCTTCTCTTACCTCCGACCAAGTTAGCGTTCTTGAGGTATCTATGAAAGCACCCGGTGAGGTTTTTGTTCATGTTGAAGAAGTGTTCAAATCAACTGGACCTATGACGCAGGAACAGCGGAACGAAAAGCTCGAGCACCTAGTCTCCTGGACTATGTTCGTAAAAGATGACTCTGACATTAAGACGCAGGATAATGCAGTTAATTTAGCCAACAGTCCTTTTATGGAAAAGTACAAGAAGCATTGCTCCCATCCCTCAAACTTAAACGGCTGCATCAAATAATAGCGCAGCAACAATAATAAGCAGCAGTTCTAACAGGTGGAGTTCACCCGATATTTCGTTTACAAAAAGTAATAACAAAGAGGACGAGGAGAGGTTTATTATAGTCAGGTTTCGGTCTAGCAACTTTGTTTCTGGGAAAGGTATTAGGTTTGAGAATGAGTGGGTTTCAAGACAATCGTACAGTTGCTCGATCCGTGCCGATCCGCCGATGAACAAGTACTGTAGCCTTTGCTTTTCCCCCTTCTAACTCCCAAACCTCTTCACAGCTTTTCAATTGGCGGGTCGGTATTGACCTTGCCGTGTTCACAGACGGCTAGAACGGGGCCTTGTGTACCATCATCAGTCACTGCCCTCATGACGCCCCGTAGGCTGCTAAGCCTCTTCCCCGCATGCATAATCTCGCACTCGATATCAACAGTAGTACCAATAGCTACCGGCCGTAGGTAGGTGACATTCAGCGTGCGACTTACGCCGCCATGCTGCCAAAAGCCAGGGCGCGAGATCATCTGCAGCGGGAAGGTGGTACAGACATCAAAAATGGTCGAGGTGCAGCCTCCGTGCAAGTTACCAAGACCGTTGGCATGGATGGGCTGGACGGTGAACCGAAATGTGGCCCGGGGATGGGGGGGCGTCACTGATTGCGAGACAATGGATAGCTGCTTAATGATGGACGAAGACCATTCCTTGGATAACATGAGCGCATGAATGATAAATAAATACAAATCACATCGTCGCCGGCAGGCGTGAGGTATGAGGTGTCTGCGATGCGACGCTCATACGTAGTACGTGAGAGGCGAGGATACGACTGCTTGCTTACGTGATTCTGGGGGTCTGAAAATCTTTCGACAAACCATTTCAAGTAGTTCTCTAATTTTTCGCGCGCTTCTTGAGCTGTGGTGTCGTTGGGATCCTCTGGTCTGTTCACCATATTGAAGCCAAGGAAGGGATGAGTCCACAAAAGGGCGGACGGGAAAATTAGAGTCAAGTAAAATGAACTGCTGGAACAGAAATTAGAAACTCGATGCGACGTCTGAACAGAAGGTCGCACCCGGTTAACGAAACGTCTTAAACAACCGTTTTAGAACCCCAAAAAGACCGGTGAGTAATCTGTAAGTGAGTAGGTAAGCTATCCAGACTAGGTCAATATTCTCTTGGCAGACGGGAATATTATAAGATGGTGCCCCCGATACCCCGACGTACCTAACCTAAATCAGAGAATTATTGATCAAGTCATGACTATCACCTGCTGTTCACCACCCCTCACTTTCACATGTCGAGTTCTTTTTTTTTCCACCGCCTAGCGAGCGTTCATGCAGGAAAAGACCCGGTCCGCTGCGAACTGTAGATGAGTTCTCGACAATCGCAGACTAGTTGCAACTTAACATTCCCCAGCTAACTCGATTAGTATCAGTTCGCTGGAATTTCCCCTACGATGGACAGTGCCTATGTGATTAGTCAATTAGGTATCTCTACGAAGGTCCGGGCCAAAATTGATCGGAATGTTCTACAGTATAAATAGTCGCTTCACTACACGGTATTTAACAGCTGTTAAAGTTTCTACTTAACATGTTTAAAGACTATAGTAATTATATTTCTTTATTTTAATTAGTGCTTTCATAATAACAAGATCGTCTAATTTATATAAAACATAACTATTATAAGCTTTTTTATTTTTATTTTTTATTTGCTTTACTGGGAAAAATAAGCTTAAGGTATGTTTAGCAGTCCAATGGGTGGCAAGCAGCAATCCGGGCCGTTGACAATTGAGAAACAATGAGATCGGGCCGCCTGCCGCCTGACGAGATAGGTGATTTGTGGAGTCGCACTGTGAACCTATTGCCAAGGATTCCGATCAATTTTAGCCCGGACCTTTGTACAACACCTTGTAATCCAACAAAATATAGAAATTCATTGATCCATAACGTGCAGGACAGAGACGTTAGGTCGAGTAAAGTACAGCCCTGTTAGTAGCCCCACGAGCGCGAGGTAGTTATCTGATTCCAGGGTACTTGAACTAAAAAAACCTCGAGTGTAAAAGCTATCTGATGCTCTCATGCATACTCGAACGCGACAGAACGCGAGAAGACGAGGTGTTCCGCTCTGCCTCTAGGTAGATAAAACGGGGCTGGGAATCTAATATGGTGGTTGATTGCGTCCTTGCATTCTATCCAGGTACCGAATTCTAGACTCAATGCAAAGTCCTATCTTCATGATACAAAACTTGCCGTGCTCATGGTGCAAGACGTTTAGTTAGTCGGTCAGGAATCGACCTTCCAACATTGCGCGCGTGCTAGGCCGCTCAGGTGCTTGTTTGATATACAGAAAGTGGACAGTTGCACAATTAAGATATATCACTAAAAGAGGTATGTACTGAAGCTGCTTGTGGCGTATGAAAGTGGCGGAGGAGTGGCTGAAGGCGCTGATGCCACGTGCTCGAGGTGATCAGATTACCTCAGCACAGCAGGTCTTGGTGGTCCATGCACAATTCAGCTCATAACCCATCCCAACTGGCTCAACTCAGGGGCTGTTTTGGCTGCTACAGTGCCTCGAACCTAACCCAGAAAAGTACCTACCCCATCGCACATTTTCATGACCAGATGATGTACCGACCTTTACCTACTGCAGCTCTTTTTTCCTCCAAGGGCCCCCCTTAGGTAGTGAGAAGAGCAGCAAGGAGAGCTTTGTCGCAACCGACCACATAACCCATCTTCCAGTTCCCAGTCACTCTGGCATCTGCAAGATCTTCTTTCCCACGCTAGACCAAACCTGACGTCCTCCATTCATCGGCCGGCGAAATATCGATTCACCAACGGGATTGGCACCGCTTGGGACGGACAGGCACGACAGCGATACGATCCGATACGACACAACACGACACAACACGACACGACACGACATCACACGAGCAAGAACCACATATGCCATCCTCTTTTTCTTAACCTTCACTGTCAGTCCTTATTTTACGACCTCCCGTGCTTGTCACATCACGGCAGTTCACGTTGCGTCGACACGAATAACGGCGACCACGATCGGCGACCACGACTGCCACCGCTTTGCGACCGCCGACTTACGCTCCTTTCTTTTCTTCATGCCACAGGACTGTTTTTTTCTTCCCCATCTCGTCAGTCAGCTTTATAATTTCTACCAAGCGGGGCTCTTCGGTTGATCGCTCTCCAACTTGAAAAGGAATCACGCCGACTTGCCTCGTGGCTCTTCGTTACGGTCTCGACATCAATTTCGCCCTCGGTTCTTCCATCAAATAGCCGCCTCTTCCATTACTATATACGACTACCAACTTGTCTCATCGAAAAAAAGGAAAGAAAAAACAGGTGTCTCCGTCCCGTCCACTGCGGATACGCGCCCACTTCGATTCGATTCCGTCCCCCCGGTTCTGTGCGACATCTGGTTGCAAGCGCGATATTCGTCCTAACAGCAGCTCTTACCATCAACACTTCAGGCGCATGTCGAGCAGCTCTACTCAGATTGGACGGTGAAACGAGTGTGAGGGCTCAACACCGACTCGCCACCCCTGCTGAAGCGCCAGCCATCAGATCCCATGAGCTGGCAACACGCCTCTCCTATGGGTGCTGGCGGGAATGGAGTCGGTGGCCCTGGCCCCGGCCCCGGCCCCGGTCAGGAGATGTCAGGCCCTGGCCCGTCCATGCATCAGCATAACCTGCCCCATGCCACCGAATATACTCTGCAGGGCGTCATGCGATTTCTCCAGACCGAGTGGCATAGGCACGAGCGAGATAGGAACTCGTGGGAGATCGAACGTCAAGAGATGAAGGGCAGGATCGCAGCGCTCGAGGGTGCGGCGCGGCGTGGCGATGCCACCCAGAAGGCGTTGAAGAGATACGTTCAGATTCTCGAGAAGAAGATCAAAGACCAGACGACCGAGCTTGAAGCCGTCACCCGCGCGGCGGCCCAGCCAGACCACTCTGTGAAGCGACCACCCAAGCTCGATAGGGCCGCGTTGATTCAGGAGAAGCTGAGATGTATGCCACACCCAACTAGTTTTGAGACGAATCCAAAAACGGACTAACCTGTGTCTCCTGTAGCGAATAATGACAAGTTGAAAAATGGCCTGCCTCGTCCTGAAGGGCTGCTGGGGATACAAGGCGACGAGGAGCGCGACCGCGACGATCTGAGGAACTTTTTAGACCAGTGTCAGGCCGAGTTCTCCTACCTGCTGATGACACCGGCGAATCCCCTGCCGCCTCGGGAGTCGCCCCCGCTTCCTATGATGGAGGACCTGAGGGAGGGTGACTTCGGTCTCCCCATGGGCCAGCAGCCTCTTGATGCCGCATTTCAAGCCCTGAGGCTGAATCAGGGCCATGTCAAAGACCCCGCTTCTCGTCTTCCCCCCAATCCAAACCATCATGGGCCGCCCATGCAAGCAGCTGGTGGTGTCGCAAACATGGCGCCCAAATCGAGTGAGCTGCAGTCAGCTCCCATGGTTCGTTCCGGGGAGAACTCGGCCGGGGGGTATTCGCATCCGAACGACTGGCCCGCGCCAGTCGCTCCTTCAAACACCCGGCCCCAGGATGATCGGCTCTCCAGGACAAACCATGCCAACGACATCTCCCGAGCAGACATTGCCCAGGTCTCCACGGACAGGCGAATAGGCGAATCCGAAGGCTGGGATTTTAACGAAGCGTCCTTTCCTGATCCTGGATCAGCACAACCCGTCCAACCTTTTCCACAACGACCCGACACCGACGTCTTCCCTGCTGCCGAAAACATCCCCAAATCCCCTAATCGTGGACCCAACTCCCATCGTAGAAAAAGCTCCTTGTCTCGTAGAAGGAGTACCGAGCAGGAACTCTCCCTCAATGCCATGGCCCAAAAGATAGACAGCACAAACTTCAAGCTTCGGTACGGACTCCGCGGGCATCTCAACGCTGTTCGCGCCGTCATCTTCTCGGGGGGTGGAAGCCCGGGTGAGCCCGAGATCTGTACTGCCGGTGACGATGGTCTCATCAAGCGATTTCATATTCCTCGCGAAAATCCCGGCCACCTTGGCGCCCAGTCGTCCGATCTTGACGTCCCAGCCGATTTCACTCACCGTGGACACACTGGTGCTGTTCTATGCCTGACCTCTTGGTCCCCTTCTCCTAATTTCTCTACCGGTGGTCGTGCCCAGGGCGACGGTTGGATATTCTCTGGCGGCCAGGATGCGACGATTCGAGTATGGGAACGCGGCAGAGTGGATCCGAAGGCGACGTTGGATGGACACAGCGATGCCGTCTGGACCATATGTGTACTCCCTGCCACTCTTGGGACCTTGTTTGGGCAGTCGAATCCTTACGGCACCCCAGACCGCATCCTGGTGGCGTCTGGCGCCGCTGACGGTGTTGTAAAGATCTGGGCAGTGAGCGCGCCACCTCAGTTGACGTCTCCACAACCAGGACCTACGGGGAGACGTGCGGCCGGTAGCGGACGTGTTAGAGGCAATTCGATGAGCTCTGGTTCGCAGTTTCCCAGCTCCCCTCAGCCGAGCATGGCCTCCAATTCTCCCTTCCATTCGACGCTCGTCCATGACATTCGAAGGTCGGATGGCTCCAAGGCCTCGCCCACGTGCATCACACCTCTTTCGACAAGCGGCGAGGCATTCGTCGTCAGCTTTTCTGACGCTGCGATTATCGTGTTCGACACGAGAACGGGCGAGGAAATCGGTTCTATGGCGAGCCTAGAAACGTACGACAACACGGTGGCCACGAGCGTGAATGCCGTTGTTGCTACAACTGCTGGTCTGGAGCAGAGCTCTAACGCGGGCCTGGGCGAGGAAGAAGCCGGTGGTCCTACCGGCAGTAGCGGATCCTCGGGTAGTGGTGTCGAAGGCGTAATCATATCCGGGCACGAAGATCGGTTCATCAGGCTCTTCGATGCCAATAGTGGTAAGTCCGACATCAAATTCTCAAATGTGGATAGCATTCTAACACGACACGTAGGCCAATGCACCTACAACATGCTCGCTCATCCTGCCGCCATATCGAGCCTATCGCTTAGCCCAGATGGCCGAGAGCTCGTGTCGGCTGGGCATGATGCCAGCCTACGGTTCTGGTCACTGGAGAAACGGACCTGCACGCAAGAAATCACCAGCCATCGTATCATGAGAGGTGAAGGCGTTTGTGCGGTTGTATGGAGCCAAGACGGTCGCTGGGTCGTCAGCGCCGGCGGTGATGGTCTCGTCAAAGTTTTCGCAAGATAATCGAATTGTATTCACAGCCCCATGGCCAGGTTAAACTACTCGGGCAAAAACAGTACAACACTAGAACTCCTAATATTGTTCGTCTTATAGGCAGTACCTGTCCAACCTAAGCAAGACTCCTTAATACTGTACAATGAAATACAAGGACGAATAAGAGCAGCAACACTCTTGACATCATTGGAAAAATTTAATTCAACCGTACGACGAGATAATTGGATATAGGCTTATACAACTACGGCTGATGCTAATCATGGTGGAAGACGCATGGACAAGACAATACCCATTCTAAAAGTCAGCGACTTGATTGTAGAGATGAATATCCTTGGGACTAGACGAATTAGATGGGTACCGGATCTAATGACAACGGCGATGGGTAAGTCTATGCTGTAACAGTAACTTAGATGACAGAGTGTATATCAATGCTATTTTACACTGGCCGGAGGCTTCATGCATAACAAACAAGACAACAAAATCCCAACCCTGAGTCTAGAAGATCCAAATAGACAAAGCTTTTCCTTTGGGAGCTGCGAGACGTGACGAGACAGTCGAGCTCGTCATCGGCAACCAATCTAAGCTAAAATGCCCCAGTTTGTTTTTTCCCAAGTCCAGGGCCGATGCGATCTAGTGTAGATGTTCATTCATAAGCTCTCTAACGACAACATCACCTAATGGTGCTGACATAAATCCAAAGCGAAACGGCCGAGCGGATCCCGTTTCAATGCCACCTACGTCACTTATTCGAAACCGGATGCCACGCCAGTCTTTCTTCTACGGGCGTTCTTATGCAATTGCTAGCGATTCTTGCGAGCGAGCGCGGGCGGCTCAGAAGGTTGCAAATATGATAGAATATGAGATTGGCGCATTTGGTCTGCGACAGAGACCAATGTAATAAGTGAATGGATGCTCGGCCTATACATGTCTACAGATAAGCGCGATTTTTGCCTAACCGAGTGAAAAGTTTCACGCGGCTGATAATGTCCTTCCTGAGCAAGGAACTCTCCGATACTAAAGTGAGCGAAATACGTAGTTCTTGTGTCGGAACTCACCTTCTTGATCTCGATGTGGTTGTTAGATACTCTGTTTTCTTCATTAGAGATCAATCAGCGCGGAGATAAGCTCTCAAATCGTCGAGGGGCGTTTTTGCTCGTAGTATCCATACCCATATGGCATATACAATTTGGTGATTTCTCAAATTAATTGTCTATAGCGTTTGTTGATCACGTTCAAGCAGAGAACTTGGCAGCAAATATGAATCTCAAATTCTCTGATTATAAAGAAGCCAGAAAAACCCTTCAGCCGTTAACTGTACGGTAACGGAGGCTCATGGCCATTCGAAACTTACATTCCTCCAGACCGCTCGCTCAAGGACGCTGAAAAGTTCTTCTCACTCTATTCATCGGTCATTCTTCCGAATATAAAATCTGATAACAAAGTCGTCGAGATAAAGCGACGTATGTCATGTTCCATCTCAAACTCATGACCAGACAAGGTAAGGATATTAGGGGGCCGATAGCCTGCAGAAATAAAGAGATATCTTCTTCAGTTCTTGCTACGATAACTCTGGAAACACTCGGCTCCTTGATCAATAGGTCTATATTCCGGTTATATAACGGCGCTTGCTTTTCTTGCGGTATACCTTCTGATGTATCGATCACAAATGAAAATAGCTCGATATACTTTACTAAAGCTGTTTAATACTCGGACTGCTTCAAGTAGAGTAGACCGCGTAGATGCCAAATTTGATTCCTTTCATACCACGTGACAGCTCAGCTCAACACTGACTCTTGCTGAAATTCATACCTATCCAATGATGGATTTGACAGAATCTAGTGCGGTGTTATCTATGCATATCACTAAGGTTAAAGCAGAAGAGTGTAACCACAATCTTATCGTCTCTCTACCCTTACGACGTGCAGCTTCGTGCTTGAGAATTTCTTCATAATTATGCTCCTTGTGATATACATCAAGAGGCTTGCGTAAGACACTATAATTCTTCTCGGTGCTCATGGGCAACACGATATTTTAATGCATTCTACTGCATGAGGATGCAAAGGAGATAATCGGGGTTCCTTCACAGACTCGAACAACAACCGTAGTAGATTGTAAACCGTCTGAGTACTAGATCCTTGATCTCAAGGAATTGGGACGACCCCGCTGGCATCGGCTATCATTAGATGATTAGATTTTGAAACCGACCGTCCCATCTTCCAAAATTAAACTTGGCAGCTCGGATTTCGGCGCAGAACATATCGTCCATCATTTGAAATGAGGTTCTATATAGAAGTACAAGAGAAGGGGCACATCTGCGTGCTATTGTCTCGTAATGGAACCTGCGTCGGTCACTTCTAGATTATAACCCGCAAGTAGGCCATCTTATGTATTGTGTCATTTCCCGGAAAGATGATATCTACGTTAGATTGTTCATCAGGCGCTTAGACATCGGTGTACATTTAAATGCCTCGCAGCCCAAGTACCATTACTAATCTATGTTTCTGGCTATTAAAGCCGAAGCTATTATTTAGCTGTCGTTGCGCGATGGAAGAACCTGGAAGTCTCCGACCCCTCGTTTTGGACCATTTACTTTATTAAGCAAACTTCAGCTGTGCGATTAAGCAAACCACCCTCTTGCCAGGGTATTTCCTAAAGCGGATAAGTGATGCCCCAACAAAGTATCCGAGCATTCCGAGCATACCTAATAAGAATAAAGGACAGCCCACATTCCAGCCTTCTACTTCAAAACATCTCTTTTTGCGTGTGAGTCACTAAGCTGACTGAAAGTCACTCCTTACGGCACTCAGGATCGCGAAATAGAACATCCCGGAGAAGCTTCACGAAAAATTCTTGTTCTATAGAATTATGGATTACATAAGTTATACAGGCTTCCTGAAAATGGATACCTCACGTGCGTGTCAATCAATGTAGACCGCTCTCCCCAGTCTCGGCCATATATTTCTGGCACTGCACCAGGTTCTTCAGCTGTTCGCTCACTTCTTCTAATCGCCCCAGCACCTTGCGGTTTCCATCAGTAAATCCCAGGATGGTGTAAGGAATATCTACTTCTTCGCAGAACTCTCTCACCAACATCTGAACTTTACGGAGATTGTGCCGCGGAACCCTTGGGAATAGGTGATGGACTGCCTGGAATTGCAGACCGCCGTGGATGAAATCAAGCCATGCCGGACAGTCAACATCCATAGTGGTACGCAGCTGGCGCTGGGGAAAAGACTCGGCATCGCCGAGCTCGGACGTCGACATACCCCAGTGGGATAGGGTGATCTGGACATGGAGGGGCATGGTGACGACGTGCGATACTAGTACAAAGGCGACGCGGATCGTCCACGTCGGCAGAGCACGCCAAACCAGGCAATATCCATACAAAAACAGGTAGCAGCAGATGAAGGCGATCTCCGTGGGTCGGATCCACCATGCCTTGCTGCGACCGAGAGATGACGATCTTGTCGAGAGAACGTGCAGCCAAGAGAGGAGGTAGAGGTTGAAGCGAGCGACGCCCATGATCGGGTAGTAGGTGTAGCGCTGGTACGGAACCAGAAAAGCGGCTGCAGCATCCCAGACGAACACGAAGTTGTCGTAGTACGTGGAACAAGTGGACCGGAAGAAGGAAGGACACGTCGCGAAGAGGGGGACGTTTTGGATATCTGGATCATGCTCCTGGAACACTGTTAGCGAGAGAGGATTAGACGACTATGGGTTTTGTCGGACTGACCGGATGGTTTGTCACGAGATGATGGACATTATGGCTACTCTTCCACCACCCGAGCGAAAGGCCGCAGCAGAAGTCGGCGATGAACAGGCCAATGAGCGTATCCACGGCAAAGATGTGTGTGATGGCGAGGTGCCCTGCATCGTGTGCGGTGAACATGATTTGGTGCTACGCATAGGATGTCAGCAGATATCGGGGGATCCTGGAAAGTCTTGGACGAACCCAGAAGAGGCCCAAGAAGGCCGCCGAAGTCATGTACCAACCATGACGGAGTGCCACCATGCTCACGACGAACAGGCTGACATATCGAGCGAGCTCTTTGCCGTATTCCGATATGGCGCAGTTGTATAATCCTCGATCGCGTATTTTCTGGTGTAGGAGTCGGTACTTGTGGGTGATGTTTAGCTGCACAGCGGGATCTAGGGAGGGGTAGTCTTGGATATCTTGGTTGATCTCTTGCTGGACTGTCCAATCTACATATTCGGTTGGGGATTGTCGGATATTGACAGACTCTGTCGGCACCGGATCGCTAACTGCATGAGTAGGGGTTCGCCTGCGAATGTTGGGTGATCGGTTTGTCTGAGTCGTATCCTTATCGTTGATGCTCCGTTCGGGCGTTGGGGACGGGCCCTTCTCGATGATACCAGAGGTAGCGTCCACGACTACCTCTTCCTGTTCGTGATAGTCGCCTCCTCTTATTGGTGGTGTCAAGTTGGTCCAGGGACCGGGAGGTTTTCGTCCTATCCGGAAGGCTTTCATGGTGCTTAGTGTAGCGGCCGAGTGGTAGCTACATTTCCCCCAATAAAAAACACGTTAGTATTTTAGGGCAACGCAGGGGATTCTTCGCTCACACCTCGCATCTTGATGCAGACACTACCACGAGACGAGACGGCTGGGAAGGAAATGGGCGCGACCCCGGATTATATTAATTACACTGTCATCTCATCGGTGGCATCTTTGCCTATCATGTGCAAGATTGCCAGTCGGCCACCGGGGTGTCTGCCGAGCCACGAGTCGAGTCGAAGCACGAGGTCCTCGAAAATAACAATGGCGTGTCCCTCGGCAACCATCCGCTTGATTGCCCGTGGTGTTAATATCTCGTCTCTGCTACACTCCATTTTATCCGATTCTGTCGATATCGAGGTTCGGGCGTGACTTTGGAACGACATGACCATGGTCTGCTGGCCGAGCAAGTTGTCAAGATATATATACACGGCATGTTCTTCTAAGCAACACGTGCGTTCTTATCAGTAGGTGATACGTGCGTCCCTGTACGGATCCGTAAGTTAGCGGTAATTACTCTCGCCCTTACAATCTGTGACAAACGACAAACTCAGCCCCTGACAAAATCTTGTTTGCTTGTTTGGACTTCGGAGCTAACCCTTTCCTGGTCTATTCTGCGGCTCCCCTTTACTTGACTTCCGTACCTCAGTACTTGACAACGAGTCGTTCGCTCAGATTAGGTACAGTAGTGGATAAAAGGCGCTGGGGTGCAGCGGCCGCGCTAGCGTCGGGCGCAGTCCATGGCTGTCATACAAGGTACATAGTATCACAAGTGTGTGATTGCTTAAGATGAGCCAAGCGAAAGACCCCATATTGCAGAGTTGGACAGTCAAAACGCAGTATCTGCTACTATGACATAACTCGCTCCCTCAACTCCTTTCCGGCTTTTCCTTCCCATTGGCTGCGGCGCCTACTCCGGGAGGGCTCGTTTGGTCACTGGACGGTTACACCTCGGTACATTGTACAAATGCTCCGGGGGCCCAGGGGGCGATCTTGTTCTAGAACAAATTGATGGCATGCTATTTTCATCACTCTGATTGACTCTAATGGGGGTAACTATGTCTAGCGCGCGCTCAGCCACTTAGCCTAACCAAAGCTGAAAGATTGAGTGCGTCGCCCTCCCACTTGCTACTTGCATTTAATATTCCAATATTCGCAGGCGATCTCGGGAAAGCTCTCTAGTTGGCGAATCGGTGCTGACAGTCCTACGATATATTCAAATATAAGTATTTATCGCTCGTAGTTGGGAAGTACATAACAAGTCTTATCTAGAGCAGAGAGAAATGTAGAGCTACATTGAACTCCGCTCCCAATTGGCGATCAGAATTTTGCGCATTTTCGCCTCCGAACCCGAGCGGCGCACGCCCTTCCGCTCTAGGCAACGAAATACTGCTTTGTACCATCGCTAGATTGGTGGGCTGTGTTAATTCCAATTCTCGTTGTTTTTCCTTCATTGTAATCAAGATCCCGAACGTAGCTTTTAATTGAGTATGAACTGCGCAGCTTTATACCTGAGGTTAGAAACATCGAATGAAAATAATGAAACTCAAATCAGGTAAAGTTGTGATAGCTTAAGTGCTTGAGGCTTATCGGTGCTATCTGGATTAAGGTACTGCTTGTAGTTGCTAGACTAGTACTTGCCTAATTGGATATAGAATAGACATTGAATATTTCGACTTAAATTTATTGAGGCTCGGATGAGGCTCGGAAACTGGCGGCAATGGCACCTACAACTTGCTTGCTTGATATAATCGTATAGGTACCTGTCTTATCAATTCCAACCCCCCCTCGGCTGGGTTCCATCTGTTCTGTCGGATGCTTTGTCTAAAAATGAGATCTTAAGCGATAAGGTGGGAATTGATTCATACGAGAATCCAGGGCGTCCCGACGCGTGATTGACGAACAAAAGTATTTTAAGCGGGTTTGCTTCTATCACGTCGGAGATCCTGTTAGCAGCTCGTCGGATATAATATCAAGCCTAACATTACGGACTGATACGCGAGAAGAATTGGCAACCCACGAGCTACGTTGTTCATTGGAATAGTTGAACGTAACCGCATACACATGGCATCTGTTAATATGACATCTCTCATAAATCTTGCCCAGCACCCCCTTACTGATCTGATTTTACCATTTATGGATTTAATGCGCTGGATTAGCTCTAGCAAGAGTCACGTGAGCTCTTGTGGCCCGCATCGATGACGGCACGCGATCGTTATACACATGCGATTCTTAAAATCAATATCGAATTATAACAAACCAGAACTCGATCAGCGAATTAAACGAGTCGAGCAAATTGAACGAAGCCTTGGCCGGTTGGTCAGTATGGCAGGTAGGTAAGTAAGTACCTATGCTGTGTTGGCAGGGTAGGTAGGTAGTTACCCGATGGACAAACCCACACTAAATAACTTGCCATAACCGGGAACGGCACCAACATGCGTGACGTCACCGATTCGCGAATGCGCTGTTTGGGAATGAACGACTTCAAGTTCTTCGTCGCGGTGGTCTAGTTGGCACCAAATCAACACACAACTACACCATTCCGCTCGGAATCACCCTCATGGTCCAGACGAGGAAATATGAGCTATGCGACTCGAGCATGCTCTCAGCTGACAACAGCCACGAGCTTTCGACAGCTGGCTAGCTGTAGCAGTAGCAGTAGCGGCTTTCATCGTTACCAACGCCATCATTCTCCCGCCCCGATTCAATGGCTGCGAGTAGGGCGAGTAGGGCGCATAGGGCGAATAGGGCCATTATCCGGTTCCTATTCGGGCTCTAGGCATATCACTTCTTCGCCCCGCCGAATGAAGGATCTCATAGACGAGGAATCAGTTCGCGAAACAAATGAGCGGGACCAGCTCGCTCACGAACGGCAGGTCGAGGCCAGCATCCAGGAGGCTACTAAAAACCAGATCAAGCGACCGTGGCAGAGGGAGGGCGCAGACAAGCCACCCGCCGACGAACCCCATCGTACCATGAACAGGACCATGACTAAAGGTAGTTGGTTCTCGAACCTTTTAATCGCCGACCAAGAGACTGACCATTCACTGTCTGTCCAGGAAAACTATTGACAACTCCGACGCGGCTCCTGAAATTGATTCTGCCGCTTCCCGTCGATGCCACACACGATGAACATGGCAATAAGGGCGAATTTCGGGCCCTCGCGCAGAATGAGGACATACAACCGCTCGCACTGCTTGTGCATCCCCAACAGCCCCTTTCCTACCTGGAACGTCTGATCCAGGCCGAGTTGCCCACCGTCCACGATAACGACGGCCACGAAAAACTGCCGAGCGTATACTTCGTGGCCGAAGGTTCGGAGCGCGACGAAGAGGGCCAGAAGAAAGAGAAGAGCGACTCCAATATCGCCTCGTATTCGGGGCTTGGTCGTGAAGGCGAGGAAACCCCCGCCGAGCACCAGGACTGGGTCCGCTGGTCCAGCAGTACTGAAATCGGTGACTTCATCCGGGACGCCGCGCGCGGACGCGAATTCCTCATCCACATCGCCGGGCTCAACACCGAGTTGCGGGTCGAAGTGCCGAGTTTCAATGACCGCACACACTACATGCGACTCAGGCTCAGGCGGATGTCTCGTTCTATCGAGGCACTGTCGAAGATTAAGCAAGACTGTGACATGCTGGCACATCGCGGTGCTCACCGGCTGGCACAGGCCGGCTTTGCGGCGTTGACGGGATGGTGGGGTACCGTGTACTATGTCACGTTTCACACCGACGCGGGCTGGGATCTCGTCGAACCTGTTACCTATCTTGCAGGGTTGACAACTATCATGGGTGGTTATCTGTGGTTCTTGTTCATCAGCCGAGACCTAAGCTACCAGGCGGCATTGAAAATCACCGTCTCGCGGCGGCAAAACATCCTGTATCAGGCGCGGGGATTCGAGCCACAGAAGTGGGAAGCTCTCGTCCATGATACCAATGCTCTCCGTAGGGAGATCCGAATCATAGCCGAAGAGTACGACGTAGACTGGAACGAGACGAAAGATCTGGGCGGCGAGGAGGTCAAGAAAGTCCTGGAGAAAGAGGACGGTAAGAAAAAGCGGGAGGCTGTAGACGATGAAGATGCCATGGAAGCCGACGAGGAAACCCAGCAGAAGAGCGAATCCAAAGACAAGACGCAAGACAAGAAAGAATAAATAATCGAACCTGATACCCAAGAACTAGTCGGGGATATGAATCAGAGAGGCCAATGATAATAGATTGAGAGTTTATGGAGTTGACGCACGAATCTAGAGTACGGATTTGGATGAATGTATAATCTTAGAGCATACAAGAAGACCATAATAATTAAGAAACTTGCAATGGAAAATCTTTGCGTGTATTTCCCACGCTTCTGATTTTATTCATTTACTTCATTAAGCGCTATGACACCGTGCCTTTCCTTTGGATATCAACATCTTTGCGTCATTTTCTCTGTGGATAGCATAGTTACGAAATCCAGCTACTCAACATCTCCCGCAAGACCTTAATCTGCTGCTCCAGCACACAGCTCTTGCTAGTTAGTGCCTGCCACCCCGAGCTGATCGTAACTCGACGCTAGCGGTCGTCGTTAGTCGAAGTTACTCGGCGATGATGTCGTGTTTCGAAGCGAGCGTCTATGTATGTATAGATGGATTTAAGCTACTGCTCGTACGTTCAGTTCGTTTCATAGGCATATTCTATTCGTCTGTTCCGAAAGCGCGACGACGCACGTGGCCGGAGATGTGGTGGGTCGCGCGGAAGGGCACGCCCTTGCGGACGAGGTAGTCGGCGACGTCGGTGGCGGCGCGCATGTGGTCGGGGCGGATCTGGACGCTGTCGCTGACTGTCTTGACGCAGTCGGGCATGTTCTCCTAGCTCTCATGCAGGTCCTTGTTGTAGGTGCTGGGCGCCCTTGAGGGTCCGGGTTCCTCTTCTGGGCATGAGCGAGCTGCCCGTCGAGTAGGCGTCGGCGAGGCGCACGAAGCCGAACTCGCCCGTCGAGTGACTTAGATGACCTGGTCCTCGGCCTAGCGCGACACGTCCGTCATCGGCATGGCCGCCTCACTGCAGCGTCTCGGCTACGAAATCCCGGTCCGCCACGGCTCCCATCGAGGTCCACAGCAGGCCCTCGAACCAACCCGAGCTCCGCCGCCATCATGTCGCGGTCGATGCCGAACGGGTTCCCCGCCAGAGCGCCGTACCCCAGCGAGCTCCGGTTCACGCGCCGCGCCACCGTCACGCAGCCGCTCTAGGTCCACAGCACCGGCTGCGCGCGCTGTAGGTGCGTGTAGCTAGGCATCACGTGGTCTACCTCGCGCTCCGTCATCACCTGCAGGAACGTCGCGAGGTGCTTCTCGATCTTACGCAGCTCGTCGCGCAGCCACATGCGCATGTCGTACGCCACCTGCTCGTTGCGGCTCCGTCCTGTGTGCAGCTTACCGGCCACCTCCTTGCCGATGATTCACCTAGGCGGCGCTCGTTGGCTGTATGGATGCTGTGGGTGAGGTTAGACTGTTAATTTCATATGCTCGATAAACTTGTGTGAAGGAAAGGTGGTGAGTAGCGAGATGAGAAGTTGAACATAGTCTTCATCAACGCCCGGCACGATCTTGAAGCTACCGTTGTCTCATTCCTTCATCACGGCCTGAAGCCCTGATTCTACCTTTTGGGACTCATCTACTGTTAAGATGCCGCCCTTTTGGTTTGCGGTATGTCTTGCTTGTAAGCCGCCTTGTCGATGTAGATACTCTCATTGTATGAGACCATGAGGGGGTCTAGGCCACCTGTGACGTGACATTATCAGCGAAATCGAGACTAGATTGTGATCGGTATTGAAGTTTGTAAATGAATATTTAAGGCCTACTTTGACAAGTGAAATAGTTTGAAGTTGTACGTACCGCTAAAGCGACCACCCCATAACATGTTCGCTTCCGGCTTTTTATCTGAGGCCATGACGAATTCGAGTATATGAGAGGTGATGCTGAGGAAATGGGCACAGGAAGGTGTAGAAATTACACGTTTTTGACTGGGCGGAGAATATTTATATAATGTTTATTAATTGACTCATCTGATCCCCATTTGAGGTTTAATTGAGATAAAGCACCCCAGAAATAAATGTTAAATATCAATTAACGAATATGTATCACTTTATGGGATTGGTATTACTCGATATATACATAATTATAGAAAGGAAGAATAATTATTGTGGCTATGTCTAATAGAATTATACTAGCACTCATATCAGGGGAACATTGAAGACATATCTTCAAGTCATGGATTATGATATCCTCGTGTTAATTGCTGGACTTACATATTTCTATGGGTTCTACGAGTGACTGATGATCCGCACTAATATAGTGTGAGGGGCACTTACCATATTTAAATTTTTTCTTATTTAGACCGTTACATCTGACAATGTAAACAACAGCTGTTCGTTGTTAAGCGCAGCAATTTTGCATCTCATCATTATTGAAACATGCCACTACATCAAATTCGAGGCCTACGCCGAGGTGGTGATATTCAGCTAATTATAGCGCCGGATTTGTGAGAGGTATGACTTAATATGCATGCAACACCCATCGGCCACTGCAGCTACCTACCCGAGAAATGGCCCCACCGATTACAATCAGGTCACCGTCGTGACAGAATGACGTTGAGAACTCCCCGTGATCTTACCCTTTTGCCTTCCTACCTATCCGCGTGTTGCTTTTACAAATCCCATCTCACCACACGGGCCAAGCCGAAAACTGCTACTACGCTATGAATTGGACTAAACCAATGTGGTGATCCCCATACTCTTTTGGAACTTGGGGTATTTCCAACGTCTAACTATACCCAGGTGGGGATTACTGATTGCTTTTTAAGATATAAAGATCCTCATTTCTTTTACACTCTGCATCTGTGTCTATCGCGAACTCACGATTTACTGTTTTGCTACAGCTCTAGCAACTCGACCCCTCACATTTATTCGGCTGTGACCAAAGTTGAAGTGGTGTTCTAGCGCCTCATCTATTCCTATTCCGGACTCATGCCCCCCTCATCAGTTCGCTTGCCCGATGGGCAGACCTTCACCGTGCAACCCGTCTTTGGTGGTTTATTTTTCAAAAACAATGACCTCAATACTCACCCCACGCCCTTTCCTGCCGGGTGGACAGTTGCAATACACACAGAAGATGGCGTTAAAAATGATCCACAGCAACCAGTTGGTGAAGATCATGGTGGGGATTCCAACTCCTCTCAAAGCCGCTCTCATCGATACCGCCAACCCACCTTACAAAATGATACGATATTCATCTCGTCCATATCCAACCCCTCTAGCAGTGACTTCAAGCCCCCTGCGAGCCCATCTCGCCAAATTGCCTTGATGCTGTGGATATCTTTATACTGGTATTTTCAACAGCCCGAGCCTGCGCCGTATATCGATAGTGAGCGGACCAAGTCTACTCCCGCTGATGCGAGACCTAAGGGCGACTGGCGGATCAGGATCAAGCGTGAAGGCATTTTCCGCAGCAAGAATATGATCCCAAGGTTAGAAAGAATGGGCCTAATCACTAGCTTCGACACTTCGGTGGGAAGTGGGTTTCACGACGAACGGGGGTGGGATCACATGTTTGTCACTCGGCGTGTGTTCTGGCAGATTCCTAGTGGGATATTCCTCTTCACACTCCAACCTTTGAAGGCGCAACAGCCGTCCCACTCCGGCTCGCCAATTACAAGTCGGCCAACTTCACCTGTGACCAACGATGCATTCCAGCGATCTACTTCGCCTATTGGACCATCCCCTAGTATTATTGACGTCCCTGGAGCATTGGTACCTGCAACGCTCACAGCAGCGCCAATATTTCCTGTTGGCCCTTATTATTCCTCGTCGCATCTACCAACGTACTACCCTCCACCCCCTCTGCAGTATACTATCACAAATAACATACGACATCCACGTCGTCAGAAGCCACCCCGTATGGGAGAAATCTTCTACTCGCGCTTTATTCCAAGTGCCGGGAAATATCTTTCTTTCCGGGTAGCTTCGACTTCACCGAACCCGGTTCCCCACCTGGGACCAGTCGGAAAAGGAGAAACAGACAGCGACCTTACGCATCTCTGCTCGCTATCTGATCGTTCACTACTGCATGAGTGGCTGTCAAACCCGCGCGTGTCTGCGTTCTGGGGCGGATTCCGGGAGGAATTTCTTCCTGACGCCCTGAACTCCCAACACTCTTTCCCGGCCATTGGGCTCTGGGACGGGGTTCCTTTCGGCTATTTCGAGATCTACTGGGTCAAAGAGGATCTGCTAGGTCAACACATGGGCAACGACGCACAAGACTTCGACAGAGGGTTGCACGTCTTGGTTGGCGAGGAGTGGGCGAGAGGGAAAGTATCTTCGTGGCTGTCGAGTCTTCTCCAATGGTGCTGGCAGGCGGATAATCGCACAATGAATGTCTACCTAGAGCCGAGAATTGATAATACGAGGTCAGTGTTCCGCCCAGTGGAAAGAACATTCGGTGACTAATGATAAACCTTAGATTCATCGACCATCTTCAGAACTCGGGCTTCGCGAAAGAGAGAGAAGTCGCGCTTCCGCATAAACAATCTTGGCTTTGTCGGTTGAGGAGAGAGGCCTGGGAAGGACCAGTTTTGTGAGAGACTTCATAGCGATGCTTGGTAGATTTATTATCTAAGCGTCGGCACTTCGCGCTTAAATGTGGTAGGAGTATTGTGAGGCCAAGAATTATAGGTTCTTATACCTGTCAGCCGTATCTAAAACGGACAGCGGACTCGGCCGAATGTGGATAGAGCTGAATAATGGGGCTCGGGACCGAATTATCATCAGACCACATACCTAGTTGCCGAATTGCTTACTTATACTTTCCACGTACATGATATGCTGTAGTTCCTTTTTTGATTTTTATTTTAACAAAATATCGTTCACGCCTGTGAGAGTATACGTGTTGCGGACGTATATACATACTACCGTTAACTCCTGCCGGAATTAACGGCGTCCTTCTTCCTGTCACACTACTACACACGTTTTTTCATTATCTTCGCTAGTAAGTCTGTTGAACAACCCCACCGGGATTCCGGTTGACGTCATAAACTTAATATGAGACCATTCTAAAGCCCCTTTACCTCGCATATAATATTCATCAGCATTCCAATGTGCTTTATGAGGCTATCATTGTGTTCTGACGAACCTTAGACTGATATACGTTGTTATATCTCTGGTCGTCTGCATCAAAAGTTGGCTCATTTTCCTCATCGATATACTAAACCTCACCAAGCTAAACTCCCTATCCAACTCATCCTTGACCTAACCTAACTCACCGCAAACCTAATTTATAACCAGAAGTCTCTCATAGAATTAATCAAATATGGCATCCTCGCTACGGAAGATCCTGCTCGTGGGCGCAACAGGCCAGCAGGGCAGCGCCGTGCTCTCAGAACTCTCACAACTTGCTAGCGCCTCGTCAGGTTCATTCCCGAATCTGAAGATCCTCGCCCTGACGCGGAAAGCATCGTCGAAGAACGCGCAGGCCCTCGTACCGAAGTACGGCAAGACGCTGAACCTGGAAGTCGTGGAGGGTGACACGAAGGACCCGGAGCCCATCTTCACGGCCCACAAGGACATCGACACCGTGTTCTCGTACACGACCCCGCCGGCTGAGGGAGAAGAACTCCAGGCAAAGGCAATCATCACCGCCTCGGCGAAGAACGGCGTGAAGCACTTTGTGTTCAGCAGTGTGGAGCGCGGGGGTGACGAGCGCAGCTGGGAGAATTCTACTGATGTCCCCCATTTCATATCGAAGCATAACAGTGAGTTTCTTACCATCGAGTACTATGATGTAGATACAAGAAGCAGGAATCAGATACTGATGGAATTCAAATCACAGTTGAGCTCCACCTTCGCAAGACATGCGAAGAGAATCCCACCATGACGTACACAATCTTGCGTCCAGTGGCATTCATGGACAACTTCAACCCCACGTCAAGCATTGGGTCCGTGATGCCCGCCCTGTGGGCGACGATGCCGGCAGATACCAAGCTCCAGCTCGTCAGCGTGCGGGACATTGGCGTCTTCGGCGCCAAGGCCATACTGCACCCGGAGCAGCACGCGGGCCGCGCCATCGGTCTCGCGGGCGACGAGCTGACGCTTGCCGACGCGCGCGCCGTCTTCCGCAAGGTGGCGGGCCTGCAGCTCCCCCAGTCCTGGACGATTGTGGGACGCGGCGTCCGCTGGTTGTCCAAGGAGGTGGGCACGATGTTCAACTTTTTCGAGAAGACGGGGTACGGCGTCGATGTTCGGAAGCTCAAGGCTGAGGAACCGCGTCTGCAGGACTTCGAGACTTGGTTGAGGGAGAGCAGTCAGTTTGATTTTAGCAAGGGGAAGAACTAGATGATGGAATTAGCTTGGGATTGAGGAAACCTCTGTACACGAACGGCGCGTAATGTTTTATTAGTATCCATTTTGGCGTCCCGGATTCCTTGGGCTCCTCGAGCTTAGTGGTTTGGGCAATGGTCTAACGATTAGTGTGTTTTTACTCGGAAATGGGGATAATAACACATCTCTCAATGCAAGCAGCTGGATTTGAGGACATCTTGTTTTTGTTTTAAGTTATTGTTGTGATGTTTGTCTGGGATTGGAATTTAGTTAATATTAGGGGACCCACATGAGTTTCGAAATGTGTTGACAACTTTGATAAGTTGCGCACCCTCATAGTTAGAATACGCTACCGAATTGTTGTTGTCCAATACGAAGTTAATAAAATAAACCAAGGCTTAGTGGGAGAAAAGCCCTGAACCAAGAGCTAATATAGTGTTGTGGTCTGTGGGAACGCGTCTTGTGTTATTATACGAAGATACTGGCACGCGATTCAGAATTCCATGTTCTGCAATGATCTGTATGTTGAGTTATTATTGGCTAGATTAAAATGATCTCGGTGATTGGCAAAAGCAAAACATGATACCTCAAGCTTCTCATCAAATCAATTTCCGTATGACTGTTTGTTGAGTTCCAAGGGCTGAAGCTACTTGCGTTTGAGTCCCAATAATGCGTATAATTTTACATCACCACCCTTCATCTGAAGATCTGGAATATTGGATGAGGGCAGATCACCGTACCTATGGATAACCCCCTCTATATCTAGCTATCAATTCATAAAGTAGTCCGAGAGCCTTTACGATCACATGCAACTCACTTGACTGTCCATTCTTACTATCTCAAGCCCCACACGCCAAGCCCATCGGATTCATTCACTACATCCAGAGTCATGATATATGGAGTTCTTATTGGTACACAGATCATTATCTGAAATAAACATATTCAGTATGCACCTCCTCTATCTATTAACTCATTCACTAGGCAACTGACCGCTTAATATATTGCCGTATATTGCCGACTTCCCAGCCTCCTTGAAATACTATAAATACCCTCCCCTCCCACCACTTCCCTCATGAACTCCTCCATCTTCTCTAAATCATCCTTCTTCTGCTACTCATCTCTACTTGACCTTCTCGCTTCATCGCCAACTTGCCTCTTCACAACTGCTCCGTCTCGAGTTCATTTATTGCATGTTCTGTCGCTCAACCTTCACTGACCTCGTATTCACATCGTTCTTGGTTACAGCCGTAGTCGCTCGCCACTGTTGCTTCGCGCTACTGTTATTGTGATCGGCGCGTTACTTGCCGCAGTGCTATCGCAGGAGCCGGAATTGCATCTAATAGATCGTCTGGCTTCACCATCTCCATCTCTCTCTACCTCGAGCTGGTAAGACAGATATCAACCCTAACTCGGAAATCTGATTACTGAGTTTGTAGAGTCTCGTAAACTTTTGGCATCTGTCATTCATAAAAATAAAACAAAAACCACCACAGCCTGCGATTTAGCACTACCGACAAGATGGGTGCACACGCCGCTGCTAAGCTTCCCTTCAGTGCGAAGAAGATGCGTCGACAGGCGCCCACAGCCAAAATGCTCCGTCAGCAGGCTCTTGTAAACGAGGCAGAAGACACTCTGGACTTCGTTAAGGTCCTCAAGTTGATGAATGAGAAGCATATCGCTAGTGACATCTCGGCATTCTTCCAAAAGAGCCGAGTTGATGGTTCTAACAAATGGACTTGCGGCCCTCAAGAAAACGTGAAACTCAACATCACCGATATCATCAATCATCCTGTCTCTGGTGATAATGAGCTAGGATCTGCCCTAGTCGGCAAGCCTTCCGTATATGATTCTACTGCCGCGAACGCCCAATAGAAAAGGGCTTCGTCAAGTAGTGTC
This sequence comes from Xylaria cubensis, assembly GCA_022385715.1. Lineage (NCBI taxonomy): Eukaryota > Fungi > Ascomycota > Sordariomycetes > Xylariales > Xylariaceae > Xylaria > Xylaria cubensis. The sequence goes on from MU279041.1 coordinate 28,859, forward strand.
AGAGGAGAGGAACCGCAGGGCCAGGTCTCTGAGATTCGTATTCCAGAGTGAGTTGGCACGTGACTAGAGATAGGTGATGATGTTGACCATGAAGCAGATCTCAGTCAACAGCCGGCTCGTGGCGCACAGTCACTGAAGCTGAGAAGGAGCAAGAAGATTCTGACGCCATATCCGACACATCATTCACGCCACCAAAATACTTGGCAAGGTGTGCTCGATATGACGACGAAGGTCGACGACTACCGCCACCCAGGTTTGGAAATGCAGCCCCTAAGCAGCAGAAACAGTCGAGATTCGTTCACGGCGATGGAAAAGGCCGGAAGCACTTAATGCCGCCGCCTGGATTTCATGGTGCCCTTCCCAGGTTGATTGATGAGTCCCCCGTCGTGCTCAAGTTCGAGCGGAAGCAGGACTTCAAGAAGGAGTTCGAGAAGCGTCAAGTCACACATGGTGGAATCTCGCTCGCGGTGACGCGCAAGCAATCGTCCCGCTCCGAGGGAAAGAAGAACAAGCGCTCGCTTGATATGTAAGTATCTCCTGAAATATCCCAGCTTCGCCTGTATTGTGAACGATGATACTAACTAGTCAGTTCTGCGGGTCGCTCTAGCGTTTCTAAGAAAGAACAATCAGCATCGCTCAAGAAGCCAGCAGAATCGCCTGCCACAAACCACCTCATTGGAGGCTGGGAGTCGGCGTTGCTTAAGGGAGTTTTTGATGCTGAAGAAGACCTACTTTACGGCGGTCGTTGGCCGGCGAGCACTTTTTGAGAAGTAGTGGACGGAATTGGAGAGCGTTTCTTATCGGGGCACTCATATTGCATATAAATTTTACCTTCATGGCTAGGATATCTACTCAATCGTGAGTTCATGTAGGGTTTCTTGCTATTCTCCTCCTCAAGACCCTTGGAGAAGAGAGGGTTGGAGAAGGAAGGTGACCCAGGAGTTCTGTTGTTGGGGAGAGGGATACTTCTGGGTATTGGCAATGTATATTTTCATCGAGGTGGTATAAGGGGGCTACTGAGATCGTACTCTCGGTGAATCGTTTTTTCACGAACACGGTTCGTTGTCCATATTATTGATTAATACGAATCGAGTATTCAGATTCACGAAATTTTAACTGGTGATATGTTTACTCGGAGTCCTCTATGGAACGATAGCACGATACTATTCGCCGACAGACAGAGAGCCTTATTGTATGCGTCGTAAGGAATAAGAAGTTCTCTAGCAAGCTCCTAAATCCTTTCACGAGTGACCGATAATCAAGATAACATACACTAATAAGGGCACTCATTTCGATATAGCGTAGATTGATTCTATGATATGCTTCGAATATAATCATATTGATATATGAGAAGAATTGGGTAGTCCTAGAATAACAATATAATATCGCCCTAAAAGCCACGCAAGACACGGTGCCAAGCATGCCTTGCACACAACTTCCGATCTTTTGGCACTTCAGAGTCCCATAACTTTAAGTATAATAATAGGGAAATCAAATTAAGAATTAAAAAGTTTATTTCAAAACATAGTGAAATTTAATATTATGGAGTTAATTGGGCGCAAGGGGAAAACAAGAACCATGTTTATGATAAACTGCCAGTGTATCTCCCAACATCCATGTTTTTGCATGCCATCGTCTCAAAAATGCCCGTCGCATATACCAAGGAGGTAGGTCAGCGACATCATGTAATTAATCTGCGAGGCGGCATTTTGTATACTCAGCTACCCGTGTCTATTCTTTATTATTGTGTTTGCTATTGTCATCTTTGCTCGATCCTTCGATCCTACGAAAATACGATAGTAGCAAGAATAGTTCAGCAAGAGCAAAGCCTTTGTACACTTCAACCTAGATTGCCCCCAGGGCTCAAAGGGAGAACTTAGTCCTCCCAGGCCTCTTTGACTAGCAGATTATTGAAATATTCAAATCCTCAGCAGTTTATCTAGCCCTTGTTACATAAACATAAGGCTAACAAGCTAATAGGTTGTCTGAACTACTGAACTACTTATGGCTCGCTATGTTTGTGCTTATTATCATGAGATTAAGCTCGATCTACTAACCGAAACCGGCACGCGTAGTGGCGCGCCCCGGCGCGTTAACAATTGTCAGGGAACTAGTTCACGGACTACCCTATGGTGTAGAACTAGTGTATTCTGTGTAAATAATCAATTGATCACCCTATTGAGCCTTATTGGCTGCAAGCAGGTCTCTCTATTCACTCTGGGCATTTACCTCTGACAACAATCAACTGCCAATCCAACTTCCGGCAGTCTATATTCCCACTCTATATTCTATGTTTCGGTAGTCTATGAGTTTATAATCTGGCTTCCGGCAATCCATCTTTTCTCTTTCAAAATGCCCTTCATACTAGACACAGAACAGCTCCAAAAATATACGTATCAGAAGTCAAGAAATATCGTCTATTCCTTGGACGACGCGGATCTCGAAACTCGGTGTCCTCTCGACAATGGACAACACGCCACTCAATCGCGACGTAGTGTGGGCCAATTAGATAAGCTTCCCCTGGAGCTCGTTACCGACATCCTCACCATGCTTGATTTACCAACTCTGACTGCTTTCCGGCGCGTCAATTCCTGCGCAATAAGCCTCGTTGACTCTATCTATCAGTATAGAATGATACGGAAACATTGCCCTAATATTCTTCGTGCTATTATAAGCATTAACGCACAATCCTTTAACTGCCGGGCTTTATACAGAACGCTTTCTACAACTAAATGCGCAACGTGCGACCGTTTCGGCGGCTATCTTTACCTTATTACTTGCAAACGTGTGTGCTATTGTTGCTTTAAGTCAAATCTCAACTACTTCCCCGTCACTTCGAAGTACGCGACCTATCAAACGGGTCTCAACAGAAAAGAGCTCAAGCGCCTACCGCACATCTCCAATCTACCTGGACGGTACTCTATATCCGGTAGATTGGTAAGGAACAGGACTCTGCTCTTTGACCGGCAATCTGTAGTCGTCAAAAGCCTACGGCAGGGCCCTGTCCACGCAATGCCGGTTGAGATACTGGACCGCATGACGACAGAGCCTCGAAGATACATGTCCATTATTTCAGCACCTCACCTCACTTCCTCGGGTCAATCAGCAGAGTGGGGCTACTTTTGCACGATATGTATTGACAACTTGGATCCCGCCACACATTTCAGGATCAAGTATACAAAAGTTGGCATTTTTGAACACCTCAAAAGGCACGGGGTGGAACTCAGCATATCTCCTAACTCTCTCCTATAAGGGTAAACCACGAACTCTTTTAAACAATAATATACTCTATTGATTATAGAAAAGGTGGCAATCTTGAATACATCATGTGGCACGAAGTAGGATTAAGCATGTCTTTCAGCTCTCTCTTGTGTGGGCGAACTGATACCTCGCTTAAATGATGACACATACTATTAAATTCACAAAAGATAGCATCCTTGAACTTGGTATCCCTATCCTCTCTGTGCTCTGCTGTTATTATTGATGTTGTTGCTCTGAGGGGCCGGATTCAGCACCATCTCGTCCATCCCCGGCTTCACCAAGTGATTTCTGCACATATGTAGTCTTGGCTCCAAGTTCTCCCGTTCCCCAGGGTGACAAAGAACATTGGTTCCTAGTCGTTTAGCGCATTGATCAAACCCTTCTTCTTTCTTACACCCGCAGGTGTATACGCGGTAGGAAGTCACACACATCGTCTTTGAATGGTCGACAGTGGCGTGGCAATGCTGGCTAGCTAGGTTACGGATATCAAAGTTAGAAGAAAATGATTCGCTAGATAACTAGGGCATCTTACCGATATTGTAGAGTGTAGAGAGTCTAATTCGAACTGGCTAGGGATAAAGATTGTTTTGGCAGGTTGGTCTAAGAATTCGGGGTAAGGAGGAGGGTTCATTTTTCGCTCTGACGGGGAGGGCCGCTTGGCAATAAACTAAAAGTACGACTTATTTCGACGGAACTGAGCAGCTGAGAGCAATGGGTGCCTAAACTCATTACAATCGTATCAGAATGTCTGAGATAACGCCTCGCGGTGGGTCCTATTATAGTATTACAATCAATCAACTTCATCATAGCTCTTGGACATATGCATTGGCACAAAGTGGAACTGCGCATTCATTTGTCTTCCAAGTCTCCCCCCTGCAAGGGCTAATTGAAAACTGCTTCTCTCAAGCATGACACATAATATTGGTACCCAGATAAGCGACCGCATCCCTCCCTGTCGCTCCGTTATCTGTTCCAAGGGAGAAGATTCCACCACTCCCAGCACTTTGTTTCATTCTTCTCCTCCTCATTTTCCGTCGCTACGCAGTGGTCAGAGCACCAGTGCTGTTTTGGAGGCATCAGGTCTTCAGTAACAGGATCACACATAACGTTTGTTCCCAGACGCGGTTCGCATTGTGTAAACCGTCCCTCCTGCTTGCATCCACAAATGTATAGGTGGTATTGAATCGTACACATGGTGTTGAGTGTGTTGGAGTGGACGAAAAGAGGCCGGTAATGCTAGATGGGCTTAGAATATCAAAGTTAGAATGAAATTGTTTGGTACCTTACCAAAAAATGTGGTGTGCAAGTAGTCAGTCTAATTTAAGGCTGGCTGTGGAGGAGCAGATGACTTGTTCGGTGAATCCGGAGGAAACAGGAAAAGATTCCGTTTCTTGCTCAGAGTGGATAACCCAGTTCCTATAAACTGCGACTTGTCTCAACATGAACTGAGGAGCTGAGAACAACGGGCGCCTCAATTTCCAATAGATTCGTATGAGAATCGTATTAGCATGTCCAGAATACACCTCACGGTGGGTCAGATCACAACGTTACGGTCAATCAACTTCATTACAAGTTGTCCTATCTTGCGTCACAGGAAAGGGATCGGGGGCCATGTGCCCTCAACGGATACGATATGGTGTAGCGGCTATCATGATGGGCGTTACCCAACTTCCATGCCGACCCCATACCATTCTTGCTAACATCCAGAAGAACATAGTATCCCGTCAGAAGAGAAAAAACCGTGTGGCGAGCATCTCCTTAGATGGTCATAGTGATCACGCAGATGGAAGACCTGAGATCTGTCCTCGTACCCCGAATATTATACTTTTTGACTAAATCAAATATAGGACTTGATATTTATCCTCCAGAGAGGTTGAAACATTACCCACAAGAATGGAAAATAGTCATATGCGGAGTCGTTTGGAAAAATTTTATACTCTCCTCGTGACTTCGTCCTTAGGCTTTGTGTCATTCTTCATATTTGTCGTGCGGCTTCAATAGAGTTATTACGAATCAGGATCTACAGTGGTTGCTCTGAAGCCGGCTGTATAATTATTGTCAAAACAGCTTCGAAGTGTTAAGGTCAGTATAGTATGTAATCATGAATCGACGGGAAAAGTCAAACCCCTGTCTTTTTACTTGGCTACTAGAGAGCTAGCAATCTGGACTATTTCGTGTATGAAAGTCCTGTACAATCCGCCCGAGTTATCTTTCATAAGGAAAACTTCAATTAAGCCCTTCAACAGACGAAGATTTTAGATGGGGGTTAGTGGAGACCCGCCTCCTAAACTGCACCTCTGGGCCATGTCGAATGGATATATATGCGTCAGTTAACTGAAACTGATTTTCGTCTGCGCCTAAATCAGAGCGACCACCTCCAAGCGTAGAACCAGGTGCCCTTCTGATCTCGAACAGATAAAGTGTACGGGCCACAACAATCATCATTTCTGCCATAGCCAGGTTCTTCCCGACGCAATTGAAAGGGCCAGAAGAAAAGGGGTTGAAATTGCGTCTTATTCGCGTGACTTCTTCCTTAGTTATTCCGCATGATTCGTTTACAATCCAGCGCTCGGGTCGGAAAACTCCCGCGTCTCCATAAACCTCCTGGTTGTAAGAGTTTGCCCAATTGGATGTGCCAACAATCGTGCCTTCTGGGTAATATTCTCCTTTAATTAGGATCCCCCCAGGAAGTACCTCACGCGGGAATTCACATAAGCCTGCAGGAGTAAGCCGCATTCCCTCATCAATGCAGGCTTTTAAGTATGCGCATGCGAGAAGCTTAGGTCCATACACGATGTCTCTAACCGGATCAAAAGCTGTCAGGATCTCACCCGCTAGCCGCTGACATCGTGATTGATCATTGGTAAGGTAGAAAAATAGGCCGGATAGAGTGACAGATGTTGCGTCAGACCCAGCAATAATGAGAACATTCGATTCTGCTCTTAGGTCGTCTTCGCTATAGGCCGGTTTGTTTGTGTCAGGATCTCGGGCCTCAGATAAAAAATAAAATAGATCCTGGCGTCTCTCGGTCTCTGTTATATTCGCCTGTTTCTTTTGCAACGCTATCCGCCGGGTAACGCTGTCATAGACGAACTGGTTGTACTGCTTGACGGTTTGAGGACAGATGAGATCAAAAACCTTATTAAGCCCGCGAGGTTTCAGGTAATTGAGAATACCGAGAAATGGGGAACGACTCAACTTTTTCCTTGTTAGTAAGATATAACACTGACTAGGCAAGGATTAGAACGGCAAAGCCACGTTCCGCCTACCTTTGCTCTATTGAGCATTGGGTTTGACACAAAGCATCGTAAAGATCAAGGACATTTTTAAGATGATGAAGATTAAAGCAAAGTAGAGAAACTGGTACTCACGGGGTAGAAGAACAGCAGATAATCTGCGATGAAATGTGGAACTTCTTTAAGAGAATTCTTTCCTGGCTCTTTGATATTGAAAGATCTACCAAAACAGAGGTCGCCCATAACATCAAATGTGAGTTCGTCTATCTTCTCAGTCATATCTACTGAAGAAGACCAGTCATCGTTGTTGGTTTTCTCTAGCATAAGTTGATTCCAGCGATCCACGTGATCAACGATAAACCTACACGCCGCACTTAATGACTTTTCACTGAAGCATAGATTGAGTATCTTGCGCTTCAATCCGTGCTGGGCGACATCAATGGTATCGAGGATGGTCTTCTCGTTCTTATTATTCATGGCTAAATAGAACTGGCTTCTCCGAACGTTAGATTTCATACTATAGATGTCTGTATTTGCCTCTGGGTCGCAGAAAACCACGGTATTTGGATCTGCGCGGAACCTATAGCCATAAGTATCGAACTGTTTGCGAAGCCAAATGTGTCGCTTCCCGGTATACGCGTGATACCATGACGGGATACCACTAGCACGTGCCCAAAATGGGCCCGGAACATGACCCAGAGGGTGAAAGACCAAATTATAAATGAGATTTGCAACGAGCTAACAATGAACACCATGTTAATATCGATCACGCAGAATATTTTAAATGTTAAATCTTCAGAAATATGATTTAGTGTATACGAACCAGCATCGGGATGATGACGAAGATCGCGGTAAGCCAATAGATTGAGCTGCTGCTCATATGGGGGTGCGGCATCGCCATATTTCAAAGCCACAAGCCTTAAATACTAATTAGTATCACTTCTTCGTTAAAATATCTAAACTGCGTTACTCAGATGGGATGCAAATGTAGGTAAACAATACGTCTTGAAATAAATATCGCAAGAGAGGGGATGATCACTGAGAGCGGGGTATTTATGGTGAAGGCAAGTCATGATATCAGATATGTTAGCGCGGAAAGTAGTGCAAAAGCAAGTCTGGCCGTAAGAAGAAAAAAACCTTCAGCCACTATTGTGTTCTGGCAAATTATCTCTGCGTAGTCGTCACATCTGGGCTAGCAATATTCAGCCGAAAGAGGACTAAGGAGGATTTCACGTTATTTTGAATTAAACATTAAGAACATCACTGGTCACTTCATTCTGGACTAAAAATCATGTTGGGTCAACAAGCATACGTTGGCAAAAAGGAGATAGACATGAGGCGGAGCTGGTTGCCTGAGAAAAAGCGTTTGCCTTGAGGGTTTAGTCCTTAATGAGCTCTTAACACGCTATGTGCGCAGCAGCAAACCCGAAATTTGACCGATAGGACTTCCCGAATTCTGCTTCCACCGGCAACATCTTGCGACATCTAACCCGTCTTCAGCCTGCTACCGAAACTTGGTTTACAAACTACTTACTTAGGGACACGAAATGTAATGTCATCTCGTTCAAACTGCCACGCTCCCGAAAGCTGAGGGAAGAGATTGCCAATTGTTACATCCGTTCCAGTGCAGATGCTGTAGATGATCTTAGCATATTGCTTGATCGTCGGACATAGTTCCGGTGCAATGATGCTGTAGGCTTTATGCAGACACATGAGGGAGTCCATGGTACAAACATCAGAAAGTCCCCATCTTCTGATTTCGAGTGTCTTATTGCCGCTCCGAGGCGGGCAAGCAACGATATCAAATCCAAGAGCTTCCAGTCCCTTTAAAATTGCCTCAGCCGCATCATATGGCCGATGAATTGCGAGGAACATAGGGCCCAAAATGAGGTATACGTTCGCAACTTCAAGACGAACAGCTCCTTCTCGCATTGGATAGGTCATATCGGCTTGTTTGAGGAGTACTAAGACCCTGGTAAAGAGTACTGGGTCTACTACTGGGTTACCGATGATGTTGTAGAGAATCACAGCGAGATCCTCCATTATTTCGTTCCGCGTTGAAAGCATATTCTTCGTTGTTGACTTGAGATCAAGACACCATTGGCAGTCGCAAACAAATCCCCATTTGTTCATCGTCTTCTGGATTTTCTCATAGCTTTTATTTGGAGCAAATGTCTGATACGGGAAGCATAGCTCTGTGCCAACCGCAATGTCTTGACATGCTCGGACGATTTGCATGTCGCCAATGAACGTCCTTGCGCAATTTCCTGAGCAAGCGTGGTTGATACGGGAGGCCAATAACCAGAGTCCGCAAATAGTATTTTCTACTTCATTAGAATAATAGCCGCCGAACTCAAATGCATCGTAAGAGGTGCGAGGGGCACCGAAGCTGTTGAGACTAATCACTCGGTCTACGAGGAACCTAACACATGTTAACGGGTCCGTCATTCGCGCGAATATGGCATGACTTACGTGTCGACTATTTGTTGCCCGTCCACCTGAGGAACCGTCACAGGCGTATAGTCTCCACGATACAAAGCTTTAAAGCCTTGTGAAGCTTGCGGGGAGTGGTATAGCTTCTGAACAATGTCCGTTAGGAGGTAGGCCTGGCCGCCTACCTGGGATCTCTTAGATTCCAGCTGGAATAGGATGCTCATGTTCCTGCGTCCAATAGGATCATCCTTGTCGGCATAGCAATACGCGAAAGCTTTCTCGCAAATGAGAAGATCCCCAGCTTTGACAGGTTTAGTCGTAAACAATCCGTTACCACGTCCAGGGGCTTCGCGCACAGCGACCGGTCCTTTGTAAGTTGCGCAATCGATGATTGGGGGTGTCGCCTTAGCTTGCTCGTACATGGAGGCGAAATCGTATTCGCCTGTTTGTGCTTCCTGGATTCGTTTCTCAGTCCTCAAGAGCTCCTTTCGAGCATCTGCGTTTTGTGGATATGATTCTGTGAGCATGCGCCACTTTTCAAGGCTTTCCGTGAATCTTCCCAATGCGTATAAGGCTCTAGCTTCTCGGAAGAGCCTTTTCTCAGCTAGTCTCTCAGCGTCAGTATTAACAGCCAAGACATCCTCGAGGGCCTTCTCCGGACGGTTCAATTGGAGGTTGGCCAGGGAACGATTAAGGCATGCCAGCTGTTTTTCTTCAAGTGTTTCAGCTGCACGTATTGCGCGAGAGTAACTTGCAAAAAGTCAGCCAATACCATACCAAAGCTATTCGAAACCTCCAAAGGTAGAAACAACCGTTTGTACTCTATGACACATACAATTTCTCTGCTTCCGCCCACTGTCTCTTCTTCACGGCAACGTTGCCTTGCCCCCGTATAATTGTCGATGTCACGGTCTTATGGCTTTGAGTTTTCCACTTCGAAGGAATGCGTGGGTCTGTGTTCTGCAAGAACACGACATCGCTGACATGATCAACTCTGATGCTATCTGCGACACTCGGAGTCAGTTATAATCATCTTCTGCAGGATTTAGGAGAATATTGGCAGGTTAGATAGAAATTTCTTCATCTAAAAATTTCCAATACAAGAAGATAATGGTGACGATAAGTACGCACATGCTCCGTCTGCCGCAGTCTTGAAGAACGGTTCTTTAACCATCAGAACCATGTTCGGATGTAGGATATCATATAGATCGGTTCCTATTGTCTGCTGCTGGTGATACAGCTGAAGTAGTACCGCAGTGCCTTCTTCGTCTTCGACAATGGCCATGATGGCAGTCGTAGTGACTTGTGGAGTAATAACGCGAAGGATAACCTTCTTCCCTCGGTGGTGATTCTGCAGTTTCATTTGTGATATAGGCATAGAAACAAGATCATCGACCATGCGTACACTGGGAGGATAGGCAAGTGGAACTTGCGATGTATGGATAACATAACCATCTTCCTTGGCTTTGGTTTGACTCTTTAGACGTTGCCTCATGAACTGGTTAATAACGACATGTGGTTGCGGGTGGTCTTTCGGAACCTGTCCACGCCGAAGACTCGCTTGGTTAGCATTTGCGATGCAATGTTGGAGCATCAAGTCGATCTGATCGGCCTCTAGTAGATTCATGATGTATTGCCAAGGGTGGGGGGAAACGATTGCTGGACTCTCGAAGTTATTAAGGTTCAGTTTAACTATCAACGACTGAGGGAGTTTTAATATCCCCGGATAGTTGCCTTGATTTGGTGTTTTGTTGCAGGAACTGTGTATGGTCTGGAAAGCTCATGAAAGCACCTCTCTAATTTACAGTGATCGCCCAATACTTTGCCTAGTAACCCTATGTATGTTGTTGCAGCTTAGAGAGGACAGAGCTGCACGATTGAAAGAATTCGTTCTGAAAGTGTTCTTTTGGACGTTTGAGCCACCAATCTGTTTGCTTCTATGCTAATAGTTGCTGCAACAAGCCTTTGATAGATCATATGAAACAACTAGGCTGCAGTGCTCTATCCAAAGTTAGATGTTGTTAGGCGTCAAACAGGTACTTCAATCCACTATCGAACAAAGAACAAAGAATCAACAACCTATGGAACCCTGTCCATAGTTTACGATACGAAATTAGAGCTCGTCGGGCTCTCCTATTGAGGACCATCTTTAAACTCAATTACATGCTTCAAAACTGATCTGGAAATCGAGTACATGTGTACCCCATATACCAGCGTCGAACGTGTTAGTACATTAGCTGCCGTTGAAAACCATTATCTTCTAATTTAATCATCTGTAGATTCTCAAAGGAGTATCTACCTGCACGTTTAGGTGATGAAGTATCTGGTTGCCTGCAGATGCATGCACCCGTTTCTTTCTGTGCCCCAATACCTAGGCGACTACCGCCTTGATTTACAAAGGCTCTACTTTATCTTGTGGCCTCTTTGGAGTGTTACTTGGGGAGACTATTTCTTTGGATTGCATGAAGGTATGCAACTCTAACGGTCACAGATTACTGCCTACATGCATCTTTATAAAGTAATCCATCATTGTACGGCTATCTTTCTATCAAGCCTACAATGCTACCCTCATGTATGAAAGCTTAATGGTACTGATAGGTACAGAGGTCCTGGCCAGAATCAAGGGTTCTCCTTGGCAATCTAACACGGTTTAAGCATAGAACCTAACCTAACTTGCCTGTTCTGTTAACAGTTAACCTTCTACTAGAACCCTTACTTATAGAGTTAAACTATCTATTCTTTTTATATAAGTAGCTTTATATTAGCTAAGGGTTTTAATTTTAATACGAGTATTTAAGCTTTAAACCTTTTACTTCAAGCCTGGTAGCTCGACTTGGCAAGCAGCTGCGTCGGACCGCTGACAAGTGTCTAGCTTTGAAACTGGGTCGTTGACATTTGGCAGATACTGATTTCTACACAGGTTGGAGTGGTATTGCTGGATCTTTTGGTCTTTTGGCATAGTGGTCTACAGCAGCCGCCATGAAAAATTTATCTAAATATAACTATAGATGCTTCCATCTAATGTCGGCTCCTTGGGATTTGTGTGCACAGAAAAGTTATTGACGGCCCTCGCAGCTCGATCAGCGTCTAACTACTTCCTCCCTGATAAGGGAAAGTACAGGTTGAATAGAGATGGAGATATACTTTGGCATCCTTAATGCTTCGGATATGATATGCGATTTGAATATCAGCTAGTATGAGTCCTTTTATACTACGTAAGCCAATAGTCTTTCGTAATATGGCGTATTAATACGAGTGCGTCTTTAGTAGGGCCAAAAAGCAATAGAGGATAATACTGGTGCATTGGGGCGATAAGCCATTAATTAAACCTAGTTATAATACGGTATACGAGGCGCTCGCATCGTCTTCTTACAAGATTCGCATCGACGTAGATGCCGCTACTGCGAGCCTGGACCATAATTTCATCAACGACGCCGATGCTCAGCGGCCCGTCACTACGTCATATGGAGGTGATAACGTACGCCGCTTGCGTGCAGTGCAAAGGACGTATGAAGTGCCTGAGTTACAGTAGTGAACGGGCACATTGTAAACATCGATCTGTTCCGTATTGAGATTACGGTCGGTAGTGAACATCCCCAACCTGATATCAGTTGTGTCTAGAAGTCGCTTCATTGTCGTGGAATTGATTGAAACCGCACGTAGCAGAGCGACGATCAGTCCTATATGCGGTAAGCAGAGTCATGGCCCGCATGGGAAACCGCCTAGGTAGGTATGTCAGCACTGAGAGTGAGCCTGCTGCCTGAAAATTCATGGTTGCCTGGAAAGTCCCGATAATCCCAAAGTGTAACATCAAGTTTGATTTGAGGATGCCGAGCGATCTTCATTCCCGATCAAGTGCAAGTATATATTTAAGGCTACTCGACACCATCGGATAGTTTTTCACTATTCAATAACTATAACTTTTGATAGAGCATCCCTGAAGTATGGCGGAGACGCTCCCCATATCTGACGTTCCAAGCGAGTTCGCGGCGTGTGCAATCTGCCACCGTCTATGGCTACAACTAACCGGCCATGTGTTGAAGGAACCGACGGTGATAGGATCTTTTGAGCAAGGTCTCTCCGATGGTTGTCCTACTCACTCGCCCCTCCTGGAAGCATTCCGCGACCATTCCAAAGAATCTCGGTTTCCAACTGGATGCGAAGACGTCGGTATAAGGAACGATGAGCCCCCTACCCTCATCTCATCCCTGGAGAGAGGAGGGGTAGTGTGGCCCCTGCTTCTCGCAAACGTAGCTTCTGCTCAAGCTCCCGTTGGACAAGGTAGAATCCTGGATCCCGACTGGGTTGATGTGAAATTTTTGCAAGACTGTAAAAGAAAGTGTTTAGAGACACATGGCGAGAAATGCGACAACCCGATGAGAATTTCGCCCGTTACACCCATGCTATTGGTTGACGTCCAGCAGAATTGCATCGTTTCTGGACATGAAGCAGGGCCGTACGTGGCCCTGAGTTACGTATGGGGGAAGTTGGGTTCACCTCGACGGACCAACGTTCCTTATGGGCTGCTACGACATCTGAGGCAGCCAAACGGGCTAGACTTGATCGAGGCAAAGCCTTATATGTCCCCCGTCATCCGTCGTGCCATGGCTCTGACTGCTCTAGTTGGCGAGCGCTGGCTCTGGGTGGATGCTTTATGTGTCCCCCAGGGGGATTTCGATGCAGCGGCGAAGGAGATAAGTAACATGGGCGCCATATTTGGGGGAGCTATCGTGACTATCGCCTCAGCGGATGGTGACGCAGAGAGCGGCCTGCTCGGACTACAGGGAATTTCACCCTCACGGGAGTTACGTCAGCGAATATTCCCTTTTGGGAGCGAACGAATCGTTGTTAGCGAGCACAACATTTTTTCCTTGGATAGCGGATCTCATTATCACGACCGCGCTTGGACGTACCAAGAATTCAAAATGTCGCCGAGGACTATTTGGTTCAAGGACAAGTTAGTCAGTTGGAAATGTCAGTGCAGCGTGTGGCATGAGGAGTATATGCCTGATTCGACTTTTGCCACATACATCGACCCTAGACCACAGACTATTCTTTCTGGCATCCCCGATGTTGAGTCAATCAGCCATATCTTATCAAACTATAATCGCCGACAGCTATCATACCCAGAAGATGCCTTATCTGGAATTCAAGGGTTTCTGTCTGTGCTTAGTCGGGCATTCCCAGGAGGTTTTCTGGTAAGTTGCTGAGCGATACTCCCCATTACCCGACAGTCTCACAGGAATACTAATCATTCTTAGTACGTGAAATTCATTCCCCTACCCTCTTTTTCTATGAATAATCAGCCATACGAGGTGCATTATAACCGTCAATAGTAAATTGTACTGATAACAAGCAGTTATGGTTTACCAGAATCACACTTCGATCGCTTCCTAGGATGGCATCCGTTTTGGGATCATACAAACCTCCAACGTCGAGTACGGTCAGATCGACCCAGCGATGCGCCAATAGGACCATCTGAATTACCCTCGTGGTCTTGGGTGGGATGGCAAGGGCTCATCGATATGGGGAATCGCTATGATGCAACAAACTTCAATTCCCGGTGTTCTCGGATTGCTGAAACAATTCCCATTGTGACGTGGTATACAAGCTCGTCGCCAACAGACTCTAGACGTCGAAGAATCAGCCCAACGTTCCTCGAGAGTATTCCCAAGTTTAAAGAAACTGGAGAGAATTTGCCTCCTGGATGGACGAGGTTTGATTGCCCGCCAACAGGTAGTTTCCGGGGAGAGCCAAACATCTATCCTGACGGGTGTGGAGAATTTCTCTATAGTCACGAAAACATATTGAAACTAGACAAGGAAGCGAGATTCTACTACCCATTCCCAGTCGCAGACATCACTGAGGATACGCCGCCCATCACGCCACCACAAACCGCATACCTGTTCTGCGAAACCAAAAAGGCTCAACTCAATGCTCGAGCTGTGGGAAAGAAGTACCCACAATCTGACGTCGAGAACTTCATAATGGACCTTCTAGATGACCATAATTCCGTCGTAGGGAAGCTCCATCTCCATAACGAGGAGCAACTCTCCTTGTTCACGGGTAGTAACGCACCAGGCGCAGATGCGCCGGGAACCATAGTTGAATTGGTGGCTATCAGCAAAAGACGTGAGTACGCGAAGACTTGGAAAGAAGACCTCAAGCGGTACGACCACCCGATAACCACGGAGAACTTGTACGTTGTGCTTTGGGTTGAATGGGTTAACGATGTAGCCTATAGGTTGGCCAGTGGGACTGTTGAAGAGAAAGCTTGGGAGAAGCTCAACCTCGAGAATGTGTCACTCATTCTAGGTTGAGGTTGTGTCGCGTTGGGATGGGCCTATAAAATAACCGTTAGATTGTGCCAGTCTAACGGCGTCGTTTTGACTAGTGCAACAGGTTGATATCTAACCATTTCTGTGAAGAAAAGATTATGTCACTATCAATGGATCTCCCATATTGTCTGCCAGACGGGTACAGTGATAGATTTAGTTCTCTTCTGGATATGATCAACTGGCGCCACCTTCGGTGGCTTCTACATAAAGTGTTGGCGGAGATTTTTCGCGGTCTTTAACTTCTCCTATCAAATTCCCATTGTTGACAAAGGGCGTTTATGGCAGTAAAGAAATACTGATTAATCTACCGTCGTACGTATCTTCCTTTACTCTTCGCTCAAGAATTCCGATATCAACAGCACCTAGAGCCTGATTTCCACAGTAGCTTTAGATCCGTGTACTTACGTTATCAATTTCTGCATTGTTGGTGGTAGGCGCCTTTCCAGGTGATGTATATAACTCTTGTTTGCCGCCTGTTTACACGGCCCGTCACCGAATACACAGACAATTGAAGCCTTAACAGTCGAGGTAGAACAGTTAATAACGATGAAATGTTCGAAACCGTACCTACTTGCCGAAGTAGCCCATACGAGCGAGTATTTTGATACTTGTGGCTAGCATACAACACAGATTTCACGCAAAAGCGATCGTAACCTTCCCTAAAACTCCACCAACCTATGCGTTTCGAGTCGAGTGATGTGTCTCTACTGCCCCGACCTTCTTATCAGTAGGCAGCATGTCGCATTGTAGTTGGAGACGTGTGGTAACTTGTACTCGTTTACTTACTTGCCAATATTGATAGTTGATAGAAACTGCATATGGGGGGAGGCAGAGAACTGCAGACTTCAGAGTCGCCCATAATGAGAATCAAAGACACTCCTACCTGGTGAGGATCGGCATCTTTCACAACGTATATCTCGATTTCTAGGGGAAAGCGTTGATGCTGTGAACAACATTATTACCCGTCTACTATATAAACTGGGATAATGCAATTTTGCAGCTTGCCACAAAACGAATTGCTCCAAATTAATCATAGCTAATATCAAGAGGCAATCTGTCATCGAAACACTATTGGGGATAGCGTATTGATTAATCCTTTTTCTGGATTCCCATGAATGGACGTCTTCCTCCAAATATATCCCCTTTTATGTTGGGATCCAGTTTCTATAATAGCCGAATGTGACATCAGAACAATTAATTCGGCTTATCTTTGTCGCGATCTACATGTACGATCCCCGCTCAAGAGAAGCTCCCCTCAGACCATGGGGGCCAGAGGAAGATGAAAGCAACTGTCACATTAGACTACGACCATTACCATGTCATGCAAGGGCCAAAACTTGCATGGTGCCAATATAAAATTGACCAACGAGGATATCTGATTAACTTCCTTATATCATAGTCCGCCAGGCTCGCCAATGGAGCATATGTTTAAGCCATTGTTGCATGGTCTCATATTACAAACAGGACTGTTTAGCACTGGCAGTGCAACACTAAGACCGATGTTTTCTCAGCGATGGATGGGGGCTATCTTTCAACTTGTGTTGGCGGTTCCAGGGGCAAGCGACCTGCCCGAGAAGGCATATTTAAAGCAGAAACTCAACTCACTTCTCTCTTTTACGGCGGCACTTCTCAACAATCATTTTCAGAGATATTTCATCTTGTATCATAGCCATGAGCACAGTCGGAGTTGCCATCAACGACAATGATGTCTATTTGGGCACATGGACTAACTGGTCACGCGGTCGCATTCTCGGGTCGACACTCACAGTAACCGAAAGAAACGGGGCGCTACTTGTTGCATTCCTTGCGCTCTACGTATCATTTGCCGGGACGAGGTTTTGGAGACTAATCTGTTTTGCTCTCCATTACTACTTGTCCTCTGCTAAGCCGCAAGATGGTGTCTATCATCAGCGACAGGCCATATTACGCAACTCCACAACCGGACTTCAGGGCTTTGAGCAGCTGGCGCGCATGTTATTGGCATGGAGAAAAACAGCACCGCAGCTCTATCGTCGAACCACGTCCATACTGGTAATATCTTTGGCCAGCTTCCTCTTGTTTGCCGTCGCAGGTATCTTCTCTTCACAAGTTACAGCAGTGCCTGGGGATGAAGTCCTCTTGACAGGCGCTAATTGCGGCGTACCGTATCTTTGGCTTAATCCAGATATTGACGCTGTCTCAGCCGTTCTCTCACCTTACTTCACTGAAAGAATTGTTGCAAGTCAGGAGTACGCCGTAAGATGTTACTCGAATATATCAAGCACTACTATGTGCAACAACTTTGTGAAAGAGAGGCTCTCTGTAACCGTCGTCTCAAACGCTTCCTGTCCTTTTCAGAGTGGTATTTGCAAAGACAAAGACAAAAGTCTTCTGTTGGACACGGGATACTTGGACAGCATCAATAATTTTGGTATCAACACGCCACCGGAAAATCGATTCCTTTTTCGGCAGCTTTCTCATTGTGCTCCAATCCTCACGGAAGGCTACACAAAGTTGGACAACGTGTCAGATCCGACAAAGCCTGTCATTAAATATTTCTATGGCAAGTTGGTAGGAGTCAAACCAGGATACGGCACCTTCTCCTACCAACAACCAGTTGTTCCTTTTATGCCACATGAAGGAACATGGGGTCAAGCTCAAGCGGATTACAGCCTCGGGTATGAGATCATCCGTAGATGCATGTATTTGAGCTATGAAGCTGACCACAAGAGCAGAACACTTCAAGCGTATACCAGCAGTGAAGAGGCGCGCTCATTTTCCGAGTTTCAACCAATCGAAGAACTGGACCGCAATGATGCAGAAGTTGCTCTTTTCTTCTTATCAGCCAACAATATTATATACTCACATATGGTTGATGATCCATGGTTTTCCGCGCACCAATCCGCCGGTTCGTACGGCAGTACCGTTCAGGATGGTAGTAAGACATTCTTCCATGCCGACGAGCCGGCCACGGTTCTAGCATGTGCAAACTAGGAGCAGTTCTGCAGACCGAATCTAGGGGGTCAGCCAATCTGTGAACCTCTGAATGATGGGTATGACCATTCGGCCTCGGTGCAGTCCCTGTGGCCTGATGATAAGAAAATGCAGCAATATATGGCGTGGTCATATGAAGCCTACGTTCTTACTGCGGCCAACATCCGGACAATCGTTCGCCAAATAGGCATTGCGTCGTTGACAGCTCGTTTTGGCCTACAATCGACCGTGCAAGGTGCACTCCCTGATAATCAATGGCAGAGGGAGGTTCAGAATTGGTTTGACGCGTCATTGGCTACCCTTCAGAGGCTCTTTGTGGATGTGGCTGCTGGTCCCATCGATTCACGACTTGATCCTTGGCTATCAAGACCGAATTCAACGGAAGAACATTTTTTGTGTCGCAGTCAAGTATGTTCCCCAACCCGACCTCGGCCTATGCACTTCTTTTGTTGACATGAATACCAGAAAGTAAGAAAGAATGGCAAGTACACGTCATTCAGCGTGTTGGGAACAGTCATTATACTTACAATTGGGGGGCTCATCATTGTTCTTGAGCTTGTTATCGAACCCCTGACCGACTGGCTCAAGCGTCACAATGCCGGCGCTCATTACAAGCGGTTAGAGTGGGTGTCTAATAGCACAATGCAACTGCAGCGACTAGCCCATGAGGAGTTGGGTTACGGCAACTGGTCCAACACTACCGGCTCGGTTCCTGTCACAAAATGTGGGGAGAAACTAGGGGTGCTAGACGTGCAAGATACGAGCCATCCGGTCCTTGCGAGGGCTCATATTGATACTTCGATGGCGCTGTCGCGGGAGACCACAGGGGTTCAACTCAGCAGCGCTGGAAGAACCGAATCATCCGTATGTACAACTCTGGAGCCCCAATCGCAAGACGAGCAAAATTGCGAGGCCCGTAACGACTTCCCTAGAAGAGCATCATCGGTACCAATCAGTGGTGGCTCGACAAGTGGCAGAGAGAATATTGACCGGAAGTTACCTGTAGCATCCAGAATAATTGAACGGGCCGGGACCTTGTAGGACCAACAAACGTTGTCACAGTATCTATATGATAGCTGCAGACAGTCAATTGTTGCAGTTCCGACGCCTAGACAGGAGTTAGACAGGACCACTATGCAGGATCATTGGGAAACGTTTGTGGCTTGCTGCAGATAGACTCATTAGGGATTTCAGTGTCATATAATAGCTAGTCTAAGTTGCTATTTTCAGCAAGCCAAATTCGAATACGAGAACTCCTTATACATCTCATTTTGTTAAAAGCTAAACCTTACTTCAAACAAAAAGTTCAATACGACTTTTATAATGAAAGGTCTCGATATTTTGTTGATTTCTCTGTAATTACGAATTCTAAATGTCGACTAACCCATATCATATAATTCCTTCAAGTCTGTATCTCTGTTGAAGAGACCAGCTTTGTAGCTGCTTAACACTGGACAGAGAAAGATCCAATGCGTTCCCCCTGAGAATATCCATCACAAGAATTTTGTGTTCCAACATGAACTGGACTACCTTGACAGCCAGAGCCAGTATAGTAAGTGGCTATTGAATTAGAAAGGCCAGAGTTAGCGGACCTATCCTTGAAAGATCTGGTCTGAGTTGACTTACTACTGCAACCACCAAAGTTGGTGACCTTTAAGCTACTCACTGCAGCCAAGTTTGTGCAGCTGTATCCATCAGGTGCGGACCAGAAAAGCTGAGTGCCCGTGCAGCTCGTGCCAGTCCAGGTCTGCATCGCCCACGAGTTGGACGCGATTGTCTGGCTACCTTCTTCGATCGGCACGGCGGCCTGAGTGGAGGGGGCAGCGCTGGCGAAGGCTGTGGCGACAAGGATGAGAAAAGAAGTTGTGAACTGCATACTTGCTTATTAATAAAGCTTATCAGATCTTCGAGTTAGTTTAGAATAATGCGAAGTACTAGTGATAGAACTTGGAATGCTGTGCCCTATGCTCTGGTTGACTCTGGAGAAAGAGAGGTAAAGGGTCCTTATATACCTTTCAAGACTGGAGTTATATGGCATTGAAACACAAAATAACTTTACTAAGTAACCCACAGAGAGAACCCGATCAGCTAATAGAATCACATCGTACGAGAAGCTTGCAATAATAGTTCTAGAATGTTGCTAATGTGGTTTGGTTGACTGTAACCCCCAAGTGGCGTTACTGATTGTTTTATTAAGCTTACGTGCATACTATATCAGTTCCTACATGCTCAGTCACGACGCCATGACCTCTCTAGACTAACATCGGGCCAGGCTGACGCCAGCTAATTACTATACCCGCAATTCGAAGCCTTTTAAGTGTTTCGTTAAGAAAGTCTATAGTATGTGTATTTCTCATTATCTCTTTTCATTAATGTCGTCACAAGTTTCCACTGTTAGGCAATCCATATTCTACAAAGTAGAACTTCCAGAACTCTCCGTTACTAACTTGAACATGATTGGGTTTTTCGGCATATAGTTGTCTTGGCACGGGGTCTAGAAGTGCCATTGCAATTGCAACAACATCCAAGTCAGTCGGTGGTAAAACGGATATATCACACGCCGCCCGCAGGCTATTGTGTGTGACAATATGTTTGTGGCGTGACAGACTCCGAGCATCCTCCGCATAGGAATATCGATCCATACCTTGCCGCGGGATAAACGGTTCTCCGCACCTGTAGGCTAGTAGTAATGATTTCAACCACAGCAATTTTACAATAAGGATACTAGACGCTGCTATGCTTATATTTTTTTGAGTTAATAATGCATTAATTGATTTTGTTTCGCTGCCTGACAACATAGACCCCAAAACCCAAAAGTACGAATTGGTTAATAGATGGTAAGATGGTCTCCGTACGTAAAACTATCGACGCCACTCCGGCGTCGAGCACAGCATTGCCGCAATTTCACCGATTGGTCTCTCGAATGCATCGGAATGAGACAAAAGACGAATATACGATGTATAATTCGGGATTACAAGGATCTAGCCTTTCCGCACCTACCCGTTCGCGGCTTCTAGAGCTGTTGATACCTCCATTCCAAATCGGCTGATCCAACGCCTCCAAATACAGGCTTGCGTTTAAGTATGAGTTCGACGTAATTGGAGGCTTAAATAGCGTAGCAGTAGGTTTAAGGAGGAAATAAATAGACTAGGGAAGGACATGACGAGATGTTGTTATAATATGACTAATAGCTGCAATAGCATTTATGTGGCCCTTGATCTG
This sequence comes from Xylaria cubensis, assembly GCA_022385715.1. NCBI lineage: Eukaryota > Fungi > Ascomycota > Sordariomycetes > Xylariales > Xylariaceae > Xylaria > Xylaria cubensis. The sequence goes on from MU279041.1 coordinate 50,322, forward strand.
GTATGATTAGGAACATCACGCAACCTGTTACAAAGATTCCTCAATGTATTGTACCCTACGTAATATTCTGCTCCATTGGGCCGCATACACCACTTGCCACTCTTAAGTAATATTGAACATGGTGGCTTGATGTCTACCGCCATCAAAAGCGATATTTGTCGGCCACGTCCGACGCTGCCTCACGATGTATTTGCTAATATTGATCAGGAACTTTCCGAGACCAAAGTCGATCATTTCCCACAAAGTTATACTAGATGGCAGTGAAACCGACGCGTGTGTGCTGCAGAAGCTTGAGATATTGAAGGAAAAAAGTTAGCATGAGCCCGCTAACAACAACAGCGATAAAAGACATGTTAAAGGGATAACGCTATGGACTTGCTTTCGATCATGCGAGATGTATGGCTTGCAACAATATATTAACATACTCATTGACATGAAAGATGTTGGACCCTTAATATAGTATTGTGCTCTTTGATTACCTTCTCGGACTGTGGAGTACGAATATTTCCCCTGATCTTCCCGGAAAGTGACCTTATACTCCCGTCGTAGTATCCGCCTAGCTGCGGTACCACTCTTCTTAGTTCGCCTTCTATATGACTGCAACGATAGCCTAGCGGTGACATTGGGAGGCGCAATGATGTGGCATACATGCATGTACTCATTGAGAAGGCCCTGCCAGTATTGCCGCCTCAGCCGCTGACGTTCTGTTATATTTTAATCACTGTTTCTCTATCAATGCTTCGCCTTCATATGAACAATTCAGTCCGATTTTCCGAGACACTTCCACTGCCAGCATTACAAAGTATAACCCTGGATACTGAAAGAGTTCTCCTTGTTGAATTATACGGAGCCTCCCACAATTATCGAAATAACCTATGACCTACGTGAATGAGAACAAATCTACACGTAAGCTCATATAAAGGCTTTTAAGATTCAATTGAAATAATTTCTTGTTCCCAGTTAGTAAAATGGGATAAGATAAAATCGTCCGCGGGCTAGAAGGTACTGGGGAAACCGTTGCAAATGGGCCCCCGAAAGAAACTCAAGTTGAAAGTATACTAGGTCAAGGAATTATTGCGTTTACTGTACAAGGATCACAAGGCGGTCCGTGTATATAAGCAGGTCTTCCCACCACTCCGTAGTCAAGTAGTTCAGTTGAATAGTACGCTCATATACCTTACCTTCCAGCAACTCAATCCCGCCGTTTGTCCCATCGTTCAAGGCGCAAGCAGTAGTCGTGCAGATGGGCTGCGCCATTCCAGTTCAAACCCGATTTCAAGCCGATGCCTTCAGTAAACTGTCGCGACACACAAGTCCTCATCGTAAATAAATAAACCCTAATTCAATCCTTGTCACCTAAATTCTCACCATATGGGAGAGCTCTGTCCCTTCCTCGCCACCTTGGAGGGGTAGCTCGAGACAGTGACGACATTAGTTATTGAAAGGGCCGTCAACACAATGCCCATGAAGTAGTATGCAGGATGGTCAAAGATTTCCGGGGCGACCTGTACCCACATGCCAAAAGGCGCAAAAGTGAAGACCGTACCGGCGACAATTACAATAGCAAGAGACATGCTGAGCCCATTCCTCGAACCACGTCGCAACCATGTAGTAGTAGGTCCAGAGGCCATAATGATGTTCGAAATGGCGGCCCACTGTAAGAAACAGGTAGGCCCCATCAGAACATTTCCCACGAAGATGAGCCCGTACATCATGGCCGCGAATACGGCAATGTACCAAAGCGACTGCGATTGACTGCGCTTTCGCAGTTGATCAGAGGATATTTCGTCGCCTTCGACAACTACGGCCCTGTAGATGCAGACGAGCTGGAGCACGCCCCAGACTCCGAGGGCCCAGGGAGACAAGGTAAAGAACCAGTAGTAGCCGTAGTCTTGAGCCGCATTATGGAGCAGATAAGCCCAAGATGAGTCGTGCGCGAAGTAGAAGAGATGCATCCATAAAGGAAATGGACCCTTCCTCTCGCTCAGGGATAGTCGAATCGCATAGTAATATTGTACGTATCCGCATAGAAAACTGATGACAGTGACTGTTATTACGGGTACGTTGTCGAAAGCGACTACTTTGGAGATCCTAGCGAATAGATCGAAGTGTTGTAGAGTTTGATGTGAGTCCATGTTGGGAAAAAGGGGACCTTAGTAATATTAGAGCTTAAATATATCACGCCATATAGTTTGATAACATTAAGCCTCACCTAAGTTGCCGTAGTTAGAGAGGCAATTGAATTGTTGATACAGATAACGTTTGATACTTGTATCTAGATGATGAATTGATCTTGAAGAGGTAAACTAGGTTAAGATTGAAATCAAGCTGGTTTATATTTTAAGTATCCCACGGTTCAGATAAGGGTATGCAATGCAGTACGACCATAATAAGCCCCTATCAAACCCCTCGCCTGCAGGTGAAAAACTTAAACATATATCAGACTCAATATTGGTTTCTGCATCTCCGATTTGAGGTTTACTTGGGAAAATGTATTAAATTACTGGCAGTATAGGCAGGTAGAGAATACTATACGTACAAGATGTGAACATTCAGAAGCTGCCAGTAAGCATCTCACCAAAATTAAGCTACGCTGCTCATACTGACTAACGAGAAGTACCAAACCGTCTACCTGTTATCGAAGTATCTAGGTTTCGAAACTCATTCTTCCAAGAGGAAGGTAATGTTTGTAGAAGTAAATTGATATTGGGTATCTTTTGCTTATAAACGTAACATGGTATAATCTATCTAGGCCGGAACTATTCAAATTCGCTCAAGTTAGCCCGTGTCCGAACTAACGGGATACTCAAATAGCGAGCTTCCTTCCCCATCTCTTAATTCACTATACTATCATGCCTGGGCCCGATGATTCGAGACAAGTAGTCCCGAATTCTGCGAGCATATCCATCTCATGCGTTGAGACACGAGGGTCAGTAACATATTCGTGGACTGCAACGGTCAAATACGCAAACAGCTTCATCAAATATCTTAGGAGAAGCCTACGAGCTTCGTCGTCCGTACGGCTCAAATGGGAAGCAAAACGCGACAATCGCCATTGCGGCGTAGAGAGCGGCTGTGATATATATAGGTACAGTAGTGTGAGTATTGGCAACTGTAGCAATAACCGCCGACACTATACCCATGATACGGTTGAAGGCGACAGCGATGCCATTTCCGGTGGCACGGTGGGCTGTAGGAAGAACCTCGGGAGTGTAAGCATATAGGCAGCTGTAGTAAATGTTGACGCAGAAGGCGATGACACAGCTGAAGGCGGTATTCTCGTCCGAAGTGCGGACCGCTGTGTAGCCGAAGAAGAATACCATGGTGACTAAGGCACCGATGACCATGGTATACTTCCGGCCAAGGAACTTGATGTTGCATAGATAGCCAGCGAGAATAGGGCCGAAAATGCCTGATATATTGGCAAGTGTATAGTTGCGCCAGACAAGAAAGGGGTCAGTTGGCCCGCTCACACCACGTACTTTCAGGTACGTGCTACCGACAAGATTAGACGTAGGGCACAGAGTCACTGGAGACTGATAAACTCACGATAGAAACACGTAGAAAAGCGGGTAGCTGATTATCAATTAGCTCTGTGTTCGATTCATGATCCTTCACTGTACTCACGCAAGGCCGATTAGTGTCCAAGACAGCCAGATCAAGGTTGTAGATAGACCAATCTTTTTAGTAGCAAAAAGACCAGCGACGTGAATTTTGAATTCAGTAAAGGAGAATCGAGAGTCGCCGTGGGTTCCTTGAATCCGACCACATGCCTCAAGTTGCTCGAGAGTGAGCGAACATGGCCGATTGTATTTCTTAGCTAGACTCTGAAGGTTATGAACGAGTCCGGCATCATCGCCTTCGGTTAGCTGGTATTTAGGTGTTTCCTTAAGACGAACAATAGTGACTCGCAGGATGGACAACACGAGTACAAGCGCACCGGCCGTAAAGTAAACGTAGCGCCAACCCATGTTCGAGGATCTTGGGCATTCGTCTTCATCAAGATCGCAATTCCATCTCGCGGGAACTATAATTCATTCAGTATCGGAGCTTCTCGACGTGCATTTTTGTGGGATTTACCTAAAAACCCCCAGCAAATGAAACCCGTAATTGCTTGACCAAAACCCCACCAGCACGCCATAAGTGTTAGCACCCATTGCTTATTGCCTGGTAGGTACTCGAGAAACACGGTGGTATCCAAAACGAGGTTTCCACCTCCACCAAATCCAACCAAAGCCACAAAGAAACCTAGAGACGGCCAGCTTGGCGCTGCACCAGCAACGATGGCAGCGGCAGAGCAGATGAACAAGGAGATGTTGAAGGCCCATCGACGGCCAATGACGTCGGCACCAAAACCCCAAAATATCGCGCCTACGAGCAATCCAGCGTACGATGCGATGTTCTGGCCATTGGCATATCCGACGGATCCAAACTCTTTGAAGGCGGGCGCAGCAATGTTGCTCTGTATCAAGGTGATCATGGAGTCCACAGCGTAACTAGTAAGTGGGAAGGCTTTATTAACAATCGTACGAAGTGCCTAGCCGGGGTCATATCCATATCTCACCCAAACCCGTTCAGAACGAATAGCTTCCAGTGGTAATTTGTCCAACCGATCTCGTCAATTGCCTATATTCTATTAGTATGTGGGAAACCATAGTACTACGTCCTGGAACTGAATTCCGTATCCACTTACATTATTTACAAGATGCATTTTTGCGTTGAGCACGGGATCTAGGTCCTGCATAGCCAGGATATCCTCCCCTTTATGAACAGAGCTATCGGAGGCATGTTGCGACTTCGCCTCATCGGCAGTGTCCATCCGCGTCTGCTCGAAACGGCCGAGTTCTCGGGTGTGATCGTCGATAGCCATCTTTCCGCTTACTTGAGGCCAGCAAAGATCAATCTGGGCGGCGACAAGTGTTTATCATATAGGTATCTACGATTGGCCAGACCAGCGGAAACGTCGATGTACCTATCCGATATTGCGTTGCTTTCTGTTGGGGGTGTGGCTGAAAGAGATAAGCTTTCTATAGCCACGAAGGCGCAAATCCTATGTTGACGGACACAATCTCTTGAGAAGGCACGGAGCTGGTAGGAAGCAAGAAAGCGCAAGAGGAGAGTCAGACGTTAAGAACTACATTTTTACTCGCGCCGCATTGAGATTCCTCTCAAGTGACCGACGATGACCGCATAGTGCTGTGGATTCTTGGCGGCGAGGCTAATGGCCGTTCGTGCAACGCATTCATGCTGTTTGATTCGACAATTGCGATCCGAGACGACAGATCGGCTGCGTCGAGTGAGATTAGCTCGGTGTGGTCATGAGATGCTTTGCCGAGATAAGAAGGTCGCCGAGGTCAAGTAGAGTTTATCGCAGGGTCCTGGATAACTTTTTGCTGTTCGCTAGCTACAAGTTACGGCTTTGTAGAGGTCCTGCGTGGTGCAGCTCATCCAGTGATAGGCTGAGCGCCATTGTCGTCAAAGCCATCCCCACGCTATTCTCAAGACTAGCCGCTTTAGGAAAGGGACACCCGGGGCGACGTCCACTCAGAGGCCCTTTCTTCGGGAATTGTCGAACCTAGATTGGTATTGTGATGCGACATTTCTAAGCCTCAAGGGTTCACAGATGAAAAATCGTGACCGTTGTCTTGTAAATTTCTCTCATTTTCTTTGTCTTGATTGGAGCTCAATGCGCTCGTTCTAAACTCAATAGTATAAGTAGAAGTTTACGTCCTAAAACTCTTGGGATCAAGAATCAATCACCCACAGCAATACGGGTTGGCACTTACAAGAATTGACCAATCAGCTCCGAACGATCTGCCACGTTTAGGAGAACCCCTGGTAGGTATCTCGGCAGGCATCGGGCCTCGCGCCGCTAACCGAACAGTTCTAAAAATCTAGGTACCCGAAAGTCTAACGCATGTAGTCGCATCGTGGCGAGCATGGTAGTCTCTTTACCCTCCATGAGTGTCTTATCTACTCCAAGACTGGACTGTCTAGCCAGCCGATTGGGCCAGGTCATCATGCTCATCGCTATTCGTTTAGCGGTGTACACTTAGTTCGCTAGAGTTGTTGGTTGGTCAATTTCTATTATGCCTCCAAATGCGCCAGGCAGCTAAGACGCCATGCAGCATGACTATGTAACACTCACCCCGCGTCTTATAAATAGGTGTATATGTTATTCTTGTGTTCCCAAATGTCTATAGTTAAATCGACGCGATGATGTATTATACTCAGCTCCTGTTATTTATCAGCGCTGCGGCGGCAGCTTTCGTGGGCAACCTTAATTATCTGTCTCCCTCGAGCCACCATGCGTCTCTTGGTGTGTCAATTAGTAAAGTAGCAAAGAGAACATACGCGACACCTCATTGGTCTCCAGACCAGCTGAACTTCACTCACGGGATTGCCTCGGGTGACCCAGAAGATGACAGTGTCATCTTATGGACGAGAGCCGCACCAACAAATGACAACGACGCGAGTAATGTCACCGTCTCCGGATACGTACCGCTTTACGATCACTCGACCGAGCAGTATGTCGTATCAAGTAATGCACCTGTCTGTGTTGACTGGAAAATCGGAACCTCCAAGTCGTTGAAACACGTCGTAGATTCTGGCACGGCCTATACAAGCTCTGACATCGACTACACTATCAAAGTTGGTACATATGAAAAGTCGTTAGCTATGAGGAAAACTTAACTGTGTCATATAGGTTGAAGCCAGGAAATTGAAGTCTTTCACTACATATTGTAGGCTGCCGATAAACCTCAATCACGCACAACGTTGACTCTGACATTTTCGGAAGATTATCAGTTTAGCATTTGCAATTCCAAGAACAAGTCCCCCATCGGACGCACGAAAACGATCCCGTCCAAAAATAATAAGCACTCAGAGCCTGTGAAGCTTGCTATATACTCGTGTAGCAATTACCGTTCGTTCTCCCGTGTTAGTACGCCCATCAAAATACTGATAAAGCGTCTGTAGCGTTTGGATTCTTCAACGCATATGGTAATCCTGTACGGAAAGACTCCGTAGATTACGTAATTCATTTGGGCGACTATATCTATGAATACGCAAACGGAGATTACGGATGGGGTGACTCCTATGGTCGCATCCCTCTTCCGAATCGAGAAATACATACGTAGGCTTGTAAAGTCGGTAGCGTTGTTGCAGTAAGCTTATCAGGGTTGCAGACTCTACGACTACCGAAAACGCCTCGCAACTTATAGGACAGATTTGGATCTACTTGCAAGTCATCAAAACTTTCCATGGATAACTGTGTGGGATGATCACGGTTTGTTTTCATATTATTCATGCTCAAATCCGTCAGCCTAACGGTAGTTGAACAGAGGTAGCGGATAACACTTGGCGTGATGGTTCCTCACATCTAAACAACACCGAAGATTCATTCATTCAAGATGGCGGTGTATCCGTTGATCAACGGAAAATGAATGCTGTAAGAGCTTACTTTGAATGGAGTATGTATACCGTGTGCTCAATGGTCTTATTACGCCGTGCTGATTTATCCAGTGCCTATTCGACAAGTTGATATGGACGACAATCTAAGAATATGGCGCAACTTCCAATTCGGCGACCTACTTGACCTCCTAATGCTTGACACCAGGCAATACGATAGGTCTATAACCGATGTATACTGGAATACGCACTATCTTTCAGACATTTACAACGATGCCAGCCGATCATTAATGGGGCCAAGGCAAGAGGCATGGTTCTACAAGACTCTTCAGGAGAGCTCCAAGCGTGGTGCCACTTGGCGAGTGGTGGGGAACCAAGTTGTTTTTAGCCGCATCAACTCAAGCATAGCGACGGGTTCGCAGACGCCCTTCAACTACGATCAATGGGACGGGTACCAGGCGAACCGCAACAGGACATTTCACACACTGTATGAAGACAAGATCGGCAATAATATCTTCCTCGCCGGAGACTCTCACGCCTCCTGGGTGTCTGACCTTGTTTGGCTAGACGAGCACCAATATAATCCGGCCACTGGAGATGGATCCATGGGCGTTGAGTTCGCAGGCAGCGCCGTGAGCTCTCCGTCACCGGCTGGGCAAAATGTGACTCTTGCTGTAGCACAGCTCGGATCCGAATTGTTCACCGCGGCCAACGCCGAGCTCCAGTGGCAAGATCTCTACTATAGGGGTTACTACGAATTGTCAATCAGTCATGACAGGGTTGATGCGGCGTATTTCGGCATCCCCACGAATGCGGTCCGCAGTGGGGCCGAGATCTCGCTGGCGAACTTCACCGTCCTAGCGGGAGCTAACAAACTTTATCGGGAGAACGGCGCTGCAGCGGTAGGGGGTGTGATCGAAGCCGGTAGTCTCAAGGGCGGAAAGGTTATTCCGAAGAACTTGACGCATGACACCGAGACTGGGAAATGGAGCACTTATAATAGTAACTAAGCAACCGAGGAAAGCTTGTTGAAGACTGATATGGCAGTCACAGTCCTACTTGCTCCATGCGCAATAATTTTGATCGATCGAGTGAATGAATGAGTGCTAAGCAAAAATCCTTTAAACTCTTCGAAACGGGACAGTATAATGCGTGATGTCTTCCAATCAGCATGGGATTTGAAGTGAGACGCAATTTCGATACTTGCCCAAGCATTGGATTGCTACCTCAAAATGCGTATTATTCCCACACGCTGGACTATCGGCATCATATTCCCCATAGAAGAAGAATCATTTGCAGTGTTTCTTTGTGCTGGTCAAGAGACTTCGCACTATAATCGGTTGACGAAAACAGCAAGGAAAGAAACTTTTGTAACAGACAATGGTACTTATCCAACAAAGAGACCATGACGGAATTAAAGGTATTATCCCATTTGAAACAAAACAATACGTTTCTCAGGCCGCATAACCGAAGTCTAGCACTGCATGCTGTCCTCGTGGAGATGGCTCAACGACTTACTGAGCAAGTCAAGATATTATTTGCCAGCCAACCCCGGCACGTATTTGAAAGAATAGCAGGTCAAGGCGGATCAGGCATTGCTCTATGCTTCCAAGACAAGGAGGCAGGGCCTGACGAATTCTATCGTTTCATCGTTAAGACGGTATTACTGGGTAACGATATAGAGATCACCAATGAAAAAAAATGGCTAGAAGTGCGCTCTCAACCGACATGCAGATGGGACTGTACTGACCGTCGACCAGAGGCTACGATGGGCAGAACACATCGTCACGCCGATAACTCTCGACCCGAATCCGTTAACTGCATTCGCGAAGCCGTCGTTGGTCATTGAATATCTAGAGAATGGGACCATCGACGCCATGTTGCAGAAACGTAGAGCTGCTGGGTTGGGACGTCTTCCGAATCGCGTTCTCTGGGCCATCTTTTTATGTCGTAAGTTAGCCTGTTTTAGTTAGCCTCGCATGAGAGGCATAAAACTGTATCTTATAACTGCAGCTAGCTGACTCTGTCGTAAAGTTGTTAGAGCATGTCTGGCGATGGCCATTCCTCCTCCCCCGATACCGAATCCGCGGACCCCAAAGGACAAAAGACGAGAGACGCTGCCTGCAGACGCTGATGCCCAAACTCTACAAAACTTAATCCACAGTGACATGAATCTTGGCAATTGTGCGTGTCTTCATCGTTCGTAAACTCCTGAAAGTGTATAGTTGCGACTAACATGCTTACTTTAGTAATGTTTGGTGATGATATCAGCCAGGACCAGCCGCCCGATACCGAGCATCATATAGTACCCATACTCAAACTTATCGACTTCGGTGACGCATACGAGGTTGAAGGGCCGGAGGCCGAACCTCCAAGAAAAACATACGACGAGACATTACATCTATTCGCTAGAATGAGGAATGATTTGGGGAGGTTACGGGACATCGGTAAGCCCACTAAGTAAGTTTTTCCCTCTGAATTGGGAGTAACATTCTTAGCCTGCCTGTCCTATGCTGATTTATGCATATAGTGATAGGCGAGACGGATTGCGTAACGATGCTACTGACATGAACATACTCGAAATCGGAGTCGTGAGTATTGTGTATTTCTGTCGAAATTATTCATTTCATACCATAAAACTTTCAGATCTCAGCAAGGCTTTCTAAAGTTTACCTTCTTCTAACATACTCGTTTTTCAAACGATAGGTCATGGGTCGCCTCATGACAAACGACCTTACAAATCCTCGGGCCGGAGTAATGCGTGAGATCATTCTCGAGCTTCACGAAGATATGGAAGAGACTGTGCGCTCCAACCTTGACATTGATTTATTTTGGCTAGTGGCACGTTGTCTGGCGTGTAACGCTTTTCTCCGGCCACGCCTCTCGCATTTGTTAGATCTCTTGGAGTTTTACACAGCAAACAAAGCATACGAGGATATGGTCGATGAGTCAGACTTGTCTATAAAACAAATGATACAAAGATACATATTCGATGCAGATGGGCCGGTGGAGGCGGCGATTGCGGATAATGCCATTGCGCTCAGCCCAGGTTCACTGGCGGATAATGTTTCGATAGCGAGCTTCGGAAATGACCCAGATAATCCTATAGGGCTTGATGCGGATCCGTTGGCAGAAGATGGTTCAAATATCAGCGTAGAAGGTGATGCAAATCATCCCATAGAAATCAGCCCAGATTCATCGATGGAAGAGGTTTCGATTGCGAACGTCAACGGCTCAATAGCGAGTCCTGTGGCGCTTAACCCTAGACCCCCGTCGCCTCAAAATCATCCATCTCGAAGCCCGTCATCGCAAGGCTCACCGCCTCAGGGCTCGGCTGCCAATCCTGTTTTGATCGAAGTGAGTACTTTTGACATGGCACTCTTTGCTTCTGCTTTCGTTTCTTTGAGAATTCAAAGCATCGCTTGAAGCCATTTTCATTGCGTATCCCATTGTCCCTACACCTTACTTTATGATTGAAGTTTGATTAGGTAACGCTAACTATAGTATGTGTAGTGATCAAGTATTTGTTGTGTAATATAGAGGACACGAGTTAGATAAAAAATTATTCGGATAATAGAATTGTTCAAGGTTCTAGGCGAAGCCGTTGCTTTGGTATTCTTAAACAAACACAATAAGTTTTGATCTTCTGGTCCTGGAATTGAAGAGCTGTCACGAGTTGCATAAGATGCTAAGCAGGGGTTCAGGTCGAAGTTAGAACGAATGCCAAAAATACTTAGGCATGTTATGGATGAAATTCCATAACTTGTTCGTTGCTTGAGTCGTAATTAAGGTGATCCTTCGTCTCACATTCTGTCACGATATGTCAGCTACTTACTTGTATTATTATGTGTTACTGGCAAAATGAATTCGGCCAGCTCCCATTCTGGAAAGGCCGATATCACCGTTTCTCATCCCAGTCCGGCATAGCACCAGCCCAGGCCTGTGGAATCGCAACTCATCCTGGCTACCCGCTAATGCACGATACCCAGTGAAGCTTAGCGGGAAACGAAGGCGCCTGATAGGGCACAAATGCGACCACAATTTCCCCCTGGAGGATTGCACCGACCCCGCCATCAAGACCCCTCGTCCGCTTGAGGCCCCTCCAAAGACGGTGTACAATATCAAATGCTGATTGCTGACTACGGCTCCTTCTAATAATATCACCAAACCCACCCTTCTCCCCAGCACAAGCTTTTTCTTTACATACTTCTCGTTCCTTCATATAGCGAAGCGGCTGCCATTGGAGTAAACCAGGAAAGAGTAGAGCAAGAAAGAGAGGAAAAAAAAAAAAGGCAAGGAAAGAAGAGAAACATAAACATAATGGCTGACATCTACCGAGCAAGTACGACGGCGCCCGTCAACATCGCCGTCGTCAAGTACTGGGGCAAGCGAGACGCGAAGCTGAACTTGCCCACTAACTCGTCCCTCTCCGTCACGCTGTCCCAAGCTGACTTACGCACTCTTACTACCGCCACTTGCTCGAGCTCCTATACGGGCGAAGATAGCTTGACCCTTAACGGTGCCCCCTCCGACATCTCAGGGGCCCGGACCCAGGCCTGCCTTCGTGAGTTGAGGGCTCTGCGTGTCGCTCTTGAGAAGAAGGACAGCTCCCTACCCAAGCTCTCCTCCATGCCTCTGCGCATCGTCTCCGAGAACAACTTCCCCACCGCCGCCGGTCTGGCCTCATCGGCCGCCGGTTTCGCCGCCCTCGTCCGCGCCATTGCCGACCTCTACGAACTACCCAACTCGCCCACCGAGTTGTCCTTGATCGCGCGTCAAGGTAGTGGCTCAGCATGCCGCAGTCTGTTCGGCGGGTACGTGGCGTGGCAGATGGGATCGCAGGCCGACGGGCTGGACTCCAAGGCCGTGGAGGTGGCCCCGGCATCACACTGGCCCGAGATGCGGGCTCTGGTGCTCGTCGCCTCAGCGGCCAAGAAAGGCGTCAGCTCGACATCGGGCATGCAGCAGACGGTGGCGACGTCGGACCTGTTCAAGGAGCGTATCGAGCACGTCGTGCCCAAGCACATGAAACTCATGGAAGAGGCCATTGCCGCGCGCGACTTCGCCAAATTCGCCGAGGTCACCATGAAGGACTCTAACTCGTTCCACTCCACCTGCGCCGACACTTACCCGCCAATCTACTACATGAACGACGTCTCGCGGGCCGCCGTCCGTGCCGTCGAGGCCATCAACGCCGCTGCCGGCAAGACTATCGCTGCGTACACCTTCGACGCTGGCCCGAACTGCGTCGTGTACTACCTCGAGCAGGACACTGCTGCCATCGTGGGCACCTTCTACAGCCTGCTCCCGAGCACCGAGGGGTGGAAGGACCAGGCGAAGTCGTACGCTTCGGGCGCTGTGCAGCTCGAAGAGGCCGTGGCTTCGCTGGTCAAGGGTGGTGTTAGCAGGATCATACAGACGGGCGTCGGTGAGGGTCCCGTCAAGACGGAGCAGCACCTAGCATGAGATTTGACGTAGATATGAGTTATGTAAGCGGGCATATATAAAGATTTCGTGCTACTTTGAAAATAAATGTGTTCATACCAAATGTCATATGTCATGTGTTACTTCTTACGAAACGCCTCCCTTTACTTAGTCGCGCAATTGACAAGGTCGGCATTTCTTTCTACGGCGTCATGAGGCTTTACTGTCGGTGATCATAGCAGATAGTCAGCTGACATCACGCTTCTTGGCCTCATACTATCCGTAAGACACACTCCCTAATTGTATCGATCGTCAGTCAGTAGTAAATTACGAAAGCGATAGCAGGGGAACATTCGACTGATCAAATGAGAGATACAGGAGTAACAAACAGAATAGATGTGGGGTTGTCCTCTTGAATAAAGAAGAACAGGAGTCGTTGAGACAGTTAGAAGATTGTGCGCTGTTACACATTTATCTCTCAAGGTGGCTAAAGAGTTTCCTGCCATTGTGTCTCCTACTTACTATTATTATAGCCCTTTTCTACCTAACGACGTACAAACAAGGGACTGGTAGGTTCATAATGGCCGGAGGGCAATATCCAATAAACCTGGGCCTCGGGTCATTTTAGAAAACATGATGTTTCAGGTGCTCCTTTAGACACATACAATCGTTGTGGGTATTCACCCTTAACCCAACATGCGCGCTTAAATTGATTGCTTGTGCAACGGTGACGTGGTGGGTAAGGGTGGTTCGCTCATTGAAAGACCCGTCTCTCGGAAATCCCTTCTCAGTTTCATTCAAAAGAATATAAATTAGATTAAGTTGATCCGGTTTCCATTTTGGCGCTTCCAAGAAATTAACAGTTAATGTTTCAAGTCGCTTTAGCAAGTCATTTGATGGCGGTGAACAACCCTCACATTTGATTGTTTGTTTGACCGTTGTATTGGGTTCCAATGTTTGAACAGGCTAAATCGATGTGAGGGAAGTTATTGTTAGGACGTAGACGAGCTTAGACTTATCTAAGCATAACTTGTGGGCCATTGAGGTGTTGGGTTATAAGTCCTTAAATGTTTAAGGGATGGTGGTAACAGCTGTATCATAGTGTGGCCAGTACATCGGGTTGCTGGAATCAAGGGGTGATATTCCTAGGGAACAAAGTCTGCGTAACCTAATTTACGGAAGACCAGTGAAGATATATAGCCGTGATTCTTCCCCAAAGGTCCAAATAAATTCTCCTCATCCATTTTTCTCTTCACTCGTGTTCAAACTTGGGGAAGTACTCTTCATCGTCTCATTTCACTTTGATAATTCTACGAACCACCCATAAGATAAACTCACCATGCTCCGACTTATTGTCGTCGACAAACTACTCAGCGACTGTGAAATTGTATTCACTCATGTTGAAAGCAGCCATGCGACCCCAAAGTATGCAGTCGCTTGTTGGGTGAAGGGCCAGCCAAAAGATGATGGCTGGTTCAAGAATGACAACGGCGATGATTTCACCTACGAGACGTGTTGTCAATTCGAATATAAAAAAATCCATCCAAGTCAAGAACTAGCTTTCAAAACATTAACAGAAGCTGGGAAAGTCGCTAGACAGCAAGGCTGCGGTTACATCTGGATTGATCATTGTTGCATTGACCAGTCCGACGCTGAAGATGTGGCGAGGAGCATCAACCTCAGATATCAATGGTACGCAGAAGCCGAAGCATGTCTAGTTTACTTACACGACGCTCCGTTGGACCCTGATCCCTGCAAACGGATTTGGATCCGTGAAGATAAAGCTTGCCAATGGTTTCGTTTGACCTGGTCAAGGCCAGTGATCCTAGCGAGCAAACAGTTGAACTTCTACGATTCGGCTTGGAAACCGATTGGTACATTTCAAAAGCCAAGTTCATCCGATCAGCGTCCCCTAGAGGGGCTAGGAAAGGAGGTTCAGAGAATCACTTCGATAGCCCCCGGGGCACTACTGGGGTCGGTTCCGCTGTCCAAATACTCCGTCGCGACAAGAATTTCATGGGCCAAAGAGGCAATGATTTATCTCGAACGAGAGGAAGATGTAGCATACTCTATCGTGGGAATCTTCGGAGTAAACCTGACACCCAATTACGGAGAAGGAGGAAACATGGCATTCCACCGTCTTGCCGCGAAAATCATGCAAGGAACACCTGATCTAAGTATCCTTGCCTGGAAAGAATTTTCAAGTATTTTAGGTTCAGATAAACCTTTTGGGGCTTTACCACATCCTTGGATGGGAATCACCTGGCCCTTATACTACCGCGAAATCCCCCCGATGCCTTCACATTACCCGTTATCTATGACGGAAAAGGGTGTTCAGGTGACAGCTGTTCTTTATACATTCAAGAAGCCACGGAAAGATCGATACTTTATATCTCTCGGAGATCCAGATATATGGGGGAGGTACCCTGGTATTACCCTTCGTCAAATAGACCAATCTACGTACCAGCGAGATGCGGACTGGCTAGAAAAGGTTGACATCTTGGAACTAACGCCATCAACCGGCCCGATGAGATTTTACATTACGACCCATATAAAGGTCACTTCAGATTAAGGCCGGACAACGCTCAAAGCTGCACGAGAGGCCGCTAATTCGTGAAGGGGGAGTGTTTCTAGCTATCTTCACTTTGATGATGTTGTAGCTTAGAAACTATAAGTAGGCGTTATCTACGCACTGCTTCTAACGGCTTTGCTACTTTTTTTATTCTCTTGGCCCTACGGTGTTCACCTCAGACAGACTGCTTACGAAGGTACATGGAAGAAGGACAGACGTGGAATTGTGGCGAACAAAGAGAGATCACTGGGATTTATTAGTCTAGCGATGAATTTTATGCTACGATAGTGTTGAAATGCAATTTATACTTATAATCTCCTACTCATTCATGGTTTTACTTGTGGCCCCGTAGACGTGCTCAGATTACACACTGGATTAGGATACGGCTGATCTAACCAATTAGGAGGGGGTTGTTTTTACCTGTATGCAGTCGAATGTGGGCAACTTAGTCATCTATACATTCATTTCCAACATCAGCACTCAGGTTTTTTATTCAATTTAGCGTTCATTTTCTACCAATGTGCTACATTACACTACGCCCTGAGTGACTACACGATGCCTCGACAAGTTTACCAATTTAAACTATCCTTGAATGCGTACAGCCAGATTACCTCCTTAGTCAGGGACCCAGGGTGTGCAAGTTACCCGGGGCTATTGCCATAATAAGGTGAGAGAGACATGGAAAATGATGAAGAAAGATTTCTGAGCCTATGATTATTTAATATGGCTTAGGATTATGTCGATCGGACAGACGGAAAGGGACACATGTGATTCGTTTCAAAGCTCTATCAGCATTACTTGAGCCATTAAACACCGATTAAGATAATAAAGATTAATACAATATACACATGGCTAGAAATAGTCTGTGAAAGGTGTTCAGACTCCTTCGCGTAGCAATAATGGCCTCCATCCAGCTCGTACCTATTTCATTGACAAGCCCCGACAATCTAACATTTAACCAACGCCAAAAGCGATAATCCCCAGTATGCTGGCGTAAAGACATCAATCTGTTAAATAAAATGTATCGTTTCCATCGTGAGTACCAAATAATTACGTCCATCCGGAGCTGACGTGAGCCAAACGCTACCGGGCTCTGTCTCTAATATCGAGTGTCGTAGTGAGCTCCATCCCAATTCGCCCACAGTAGGCTCTAATGCCGCTTTGGCACGTCTCAAAGTTGCTGTTGAGTTGAGCTCATTCTTGTGCTCGTATGCTGTGTGCTCTGTCGTGGCTATTAATGCCCGTGACGACGTAGCAACGTGTTGTAAATGGGCGATAAATATGCTCATAGTGGCATCTAGTGCGGTATTATATCCGCATGACAGGTAGCAGCACCACATGTCGTGATACTTGTGTCGCCATCTTCGTAGGTTGGGTTACAGAAAGCCGCCCTAGGGCAGGCCTCCCTTCGAGTCCCTCGTACGTGACCGCAGCTATAGTGGGTGGTATAAATGACACACATCTTCGAAATCGCGTTAGATAATTCATAGTTGTAGGAGAGCGACTTAGTGTCTCAACCAGACTTACATTGATTACTTGGAGTTCTATGGGTACTGTTGTAGCGAAGTGTGAGGTTGTGTGTTTTAACTTGGATGTGAATAGCATTAGACAACAAGATAGTCGGAAGAATAAAGACAACTCGGCATCTTCTGCCCTTCTTAAATCATCAGAGTGTTCTCACGATTAGTATCTGTCGAGTCGGCGACAGTTACTATTGGTGCTTGGCTGTGATGATCTAGACGTATCATAAGGCCTGTAGACGCCATGACTATGCACTAAACTAACTGCTTCCGAACGTATCCAATCGGGATCATCCCTACAACCTCGGTCGGGTTCTAGGTGTGATCGTTCCCGCTCCCCGATGCATTACTGGTGTTGCTAGTACCATTGGCACTGGTGCGAGGACGCGGCGTAGATGTTGTTGGTGGGGTTTTGTTGATAGTGTTGGAGTTGCGAACAGGCGATTATCTCCTTCGAGACTAGTTTCAGGGCTAATTATGTACGTCTACGAACCATACATCTATCGTGTTCAGAACTCGACATCTAACAGGGTAAGGCAAAGTATTCGGGTTCTGATTCGGGGTCGGAGTAGCCCCAATTAACAGGCCACTTGCAGATAGTCTAGAGCTATTTCGTCTCATCGCTTTCTAAACCCCGCCCCCCAACAACTAAAGTCCCTCAATACTGTAAGCACTTGCGTCGACCTCCATGTCTTCCGAGCTCCACATCTTTTGCATTAGCTGCTCGGGGGATACTCTCCATCTCCTAATTTCGAAAAGCCTCTGCGAGGTCGGATCGAGACCCCATTACTTGTCATGAGAGCGATCTGTCGTCTCTAGCATTTCCGCCAGAGATCGGGATTGCAATACCAGCATTTGAAAACTTACAGGCTGGATGTTTGTTTTACAGTATAATTATTTTAGGGCCGGCATCATTGGATCCATGGCTTCTTGGCGGAAGCCCAGCCAGATTGGCGAGTGAATCTGGGCTTTTTGCCAAGGGCCTAAAGATGCCAAGATGCTGAATGGCCTTGCCCCTGATGCAGTACAAACTCGATATCATTGAGAAACTGACAACGGCGGGTTACTAATCCTATACGTTATGCCGATAAGTATTAACTATTTCTATTCGATCTCGTAGAATTCAGTGAAATAAGGATATTCACCGTGCCGCGATGTTGTTAAAGGAGTAGTCCCAAAGATAAATGCAAGATTGCACTAACTACTCGATAGCCGAAAAGCTAGTTGGGATGAACCAGTGAGCCTAGATTCTTGTATTCTTTAATTGCTTCAATACTCTGGTACTCAAGCGAGCCTCATCTATTATTGTAGTTATGGCCGTTACTTCCGATGACGACTCTCGAATTTGTGAGGTTCAAATAGGGCAGTGAAGAAATTCTTTCTAGACCTCACAACTCAGGTAAAAGTACATAAACCTACCAGTTAATTGGTTGTTGCACCCCTGATGCCTATAGATCTGGCCGATTTTGCGGCTGAGAAGGCGGGGCTATTTGTCAGGTTCAATCGATCGATCTACCGGGGGCTGTCTAGTGATTTGTCTGATAGTATCCCGTGATTCGACACGAACGTTGGGTGTCCGAACTTCTCCTATAGCCCATTCCGTTAACCGCAATTGGTATTCCGAATGTCAACCCTATAACTTATAGTTTCTTACCTACACGTGATCAAGACCCGGATAAAGATTCCTAGCAGACGTCAAGCACTTTGTCGCTGTGGCGCGCGCTAAGCCCCAGTCCAGCCCCTGCAGTCTATACAGCTGAGACGAAGCTGATACGTATCCCAGCTCCAATGTCGACCCGGGAATCCTTCGTGTCAGTAAACTGATGTTTATTAAAAGAATGAAACGAGTTCACGCTCCGATCAGGGCACCGACGACGCCGGTTGTCACGTTTGCCGACACTGATGGGGAATGTTATATAATCCTTCGTCTTAAAAACCACTTACTAACGAATTTGCAGTCTCAATACTGCATCTAATGATTGCGCATTAGACCGGGGTTTTCCGTGTTTCCACCTGCGCCCACGTTCCCGGAAGAGGAGCTAGACTAATTTACTTCGCTACTCTTCTCGCCAAATTCTCTATACCCCTGCTATCCTCCTAAGCTAGTATACTCATATACTACTTACATTTAGGGAGATGACGAAACTTCAAACAAGGGGTAACACGTCTACGAAGGGCGGTCTCAAGAGAGCAACGCGTCTTTATCATAACCAAGTGAACGTATTAGATACCGGGTTCCCATAAGAAGCCTTTCATCGAGTCCTATGATCATGATGTTTTTAATTATAGCCCAAAAGATAAATAAAATACAATCATCAGATAGACAGGAGCTATAAGCTCGCTTATAGCCTTATAAACAAGTATAGGAGACACCGATGGCTAAATGACTTAGTTTAGCATCTCCTTCCAAATTCTTACACTCCTTTGGGCACTATGCTTATACCTTTAGTCACTCTTTTTCTCCCTTTAGTGTGGACTGCGGGACTGGGTCCCGATCAAGCTTCGGGTGATGACTGTTATACAGCGATGCAGCTCGTGAAAGGGAGCTCGTCGGGTTTTATTGACGGCAAAGCAGCACTCAACTGCCTCTTGTCCTTACCATTTAACGCCAGCAGAGCCGACTCTTTTCTCGTCGAGATTAGGAAGTATATCCAGTTTCAATCTACTTTAGAAGTTCTAAAGAGCCCCCCTAATACCTACGCATCGCCCGCCGTCGACATTCTAGGAGGTTTAGATAAGATTAGCAATACTACCTACAAGAACCAGTATGACTTCGACCTCGACATCGGAAATCTGATAAGATCAGCGAATGATGGCCATTTCTTCATGACACCATGTTCGCTTGCGCCCTTTGCCTTCCAGCGAGACGAGATCGGTCTTATTTCTGTCTCGGAGGATGGACGAAAGACACCAGAGATCTATGTGGGAGCCGACTTACAAGCTCTTGCGTCGGGAAGCACCATCATCTCTCCAGTTGTGACCGTTAATGGTCAAGATGTTATAACATATCTGGAGACAGTTGCGGATTTGCAAGGAAACCAGGACCCGGACGCGCGATGGAACACACTCTTTGTTTCAGCTGCAGCAGTAGCTAGTGTTGGTTCGAGCGAATTGTTGCTTTGGGGCACCTTTACATCAGATCGTGGGATCTGGCCGGGTGTTGACACAACGACGCTCGAATTCAAGAATGGCTCAACGATTGACCTTGCTACGGTCGCCAAATACAATGAGTTCCCTACTGTGTCGTCAGCTGCAGCTCTTTTCAGCGCCGTATGTATTCAGGACAGCCCCAGTAATTCACGCCGAGAAACGCCTACGAAGCGCGATGATAATACAGAAGTCAGCCCTACTGCAACGGCTGGCCCCTTGGGATTCCCTACGCCGGTCATCCGCGACCCCTACAATCAGATCAGTGGATACTCACTCGATAACGATACCGCAGTCATGTTTATACCTACCTTTGCGGGAGGTGCCGGCTTCCCTGCTAACCAAGATCTCGTTTTCGCCGAAACAGCTACGCGGATCGTGAACACAGCCGTTTCGAATGGGCGTAATAAGCTTATTATCGATCTTACTAGGAACCCAGGTGGAAACATTGCCCGAGCCTTTGACCTGTTCAAGCTCTTCTTCCCCTCCAAGTTGCCATATTCAGCCACTCGATTTCGCCGTCACGACGGCTCAGATCTCCTTGCTCTAGCCAACCAGAACGTGTCGGCTATAGTGGCTGGAACATCGCCTTTCAAGTTCCAGGGGTTCGTGAATCCCGCCCAAGATGCAGGATTCGCGTCCGTTGAGGAATTTTTAGAAGGAGAGGTTCAGCTAGGCGTCAACGTCACCTCGCTCTACGCTAACTTCAATTATACTCTCTTTTCTGTCTTCACCGCCAACACTGGCCCAATCCGGGGCTTCGGCGGCATCCCTATCAACAACACTCAACCTTACGCACCGGAGGACATTCTAATCGTCACGGATGGGTTCTGTTCTTCGACATGCACGACATTCGTCAATCTGATGACCAACGTCGGCGGCGTTCGTGCATTAACCTTTGGCGGCCGGCCGCGGACCGAGCCGATGCAAGTCATGGGCGGGGTCCGAGGCGCCCAAGCGTACGAATTTTCCGACATCGACAACGACATAGCTGTCGCATCATTTCTCGTAAGCAACGACCCGTCACTACTCACAAAGGCTCAAATCACGCTCGCCGATGATGTCTTGCCAATCGGCCTCAAGAATCTCCCTTTGGTCATCTACGGCGGGGGGTTCAACCTCCGAAACGCATATCAGGAGGGCGCCGACCACCTGCCTCTGCAATTTGACTACCAGGCCTCCGACTGCCGGTTATTTTACACGGCTGAGAATATCGCAAACCCTGCAAGTACTTGGGCAGATGCCAGGGATGCAATTTGGGGAAACGCTAGCTGTGTATCTAACTCAACCGGTGGTAGGGGCTCTCTAGAGGATCGCAGTAAAGCTATGAATAATGGAAGTGGCGATGGCAATAGCACCGATAGCGGTGGCAGTAGCAGTGGTGATAATGCTAAAAATGATGGGGACAGCGGAGCCGGAAGCTTGCAGTTTGGGGGGAGTCTGTTTGGTGTCTGTTTGTTTGCGAGCGTTTTGGTACTCACTATGTAAAGATACTTGTGTACTCTTCTTAATGGTAAACTTTTCCCCAATAGTGGATATGAGTATTAATTTTATATCCAATGATTTATATATATCAGGATCGCAGTCTATTAATATTTTTCTATATATCACAATGGCTGATCTAAGGTACTGGGATTGTATTGCAATATCCGGAACTCCCATGCATATAATCGAATGAGTGGCAGATCATAGGCTCAGCTATCTATGTTTCCCCGATTGTAAAAACAAGCAATAAGGAACAGGGTCAGTAAAATTAAGCGAGCGAAGACGAGGAGCGAAGGCGCCTTCGCGTACACGAACCTAGATCACCGCCGGGACGAAATTTCCTTCCAACCCATAGACCTCTAGTGAAACCTAAATCAGAGCTGAGGATGATCATTATAGCATTGTTTTGAAATTACTTCGTTGCTCGTGTCAATTCTATCAACGAAATACAGGCAACAAGAATACATGACAGTAGCCACAAAAGTAAAGAAGGGACAACCTCGACAGGAGATCTCTCTGTACGTACTTTCTCTTCCATTATGGTTTCAGGATTACAGTGTACGACGACAAATAACGTCAGGACTAAGATATACTATGAAAAACGCACTTTCTTCAATTCTTCCTCCTATGTCAATAATCTTTCCGGGCGATGCTTTTCCGAACAAATGTTGCTTTTTCAACAATTGAACTCATGCTACTAGATTTCGATTCACTCTCTTATCCCGCCAGTATCGTTCAAAATGGCTATACCCTCAAGATTATTTGCCCCGCTTGCAATTTTTCTAACCGTTTACGCTTTCCTGATGTTGATATCAGCAAATTGGAAGGCCTACTATCACGATTCTGAGAGCGAAAAGCTAATAACAGAACTCCAAGCACCGCCGCAAATAGCACATACGGATCCTGAAATAGCGGAATTATATAAACAGCTTCACGAGACAGAAATCGCGTTCCTGAGACGGGAATCAGATCAGCTCGAGCAAAAACCAGATGAGGAGAGTTCAAGAGGCACATTTGGTGGTTTCCGTATCACTAAGAAAGTTCTCATCCGACACAACTTCGAAAGTCGAAATTCGATAGAAATAGAGAAGGAGGAAGTGGTTGTTGACCAGCGCCACCGATCCCCAACACGACCCAACCGCGTATCGACAGTCTCTATTCAGTCACTCATAAAGGCTTTGTTCTTGCATGTGATTCCCTCCATTATGTTCACTTTTCTTCTATTTAACGCCAGGGTGGTCTTTCGATGGATATTCCAGGGCCCTCGTGAAGATGGAAGATACCCAGCACCTGCACGGTTCGAGCACCAAAACTCCACCTCTACCAGAAGACCTCGGCGGTCGTTGAGAGAGCTATATGTTGATGAGTATGTCACGATCTAATCCAACTTTATTGATGAGGTCCTGAAGGATTTTAAAAGTAATTGCTGATTCATTTCTTTGCAGCCCTCGATTTAATCGTCGAGACCGTGGTGGGCTTGCGGCCTCTGGCCATATGTCCACGTAGCCGAAGCCTCAATTTGATAATATGCCCAAAGGTCAGTCCGTCTTTCCAATGACTACTTATACTCCTCATTTTCCACCTTTTTGATATTACTCATATCCTCAATGTTCTGACGTGATTGACATCACACCCATCCCATGCCATAAATATACAGAAGCAGCCAATAACAATTCCTGGGGAAATCATTGAAGTGGTCGCGGTGGTCTTTCACATCCACATTACCAAAGAAGTCGTGGCGTTGAATCCTATTCTAACATTAATGTTGTGTAGATTGGAGTCTTACTCGCGCTCTCAGCTCGCAGCATCCGATCATAATGCCAGCCCATGCAATGTCTCTGGTTATTTCCTATTATTCTAGACCCATGATTCTCTCATGGGAATATCGCAGTAAGTGAATTTACAACCAACGCCGGCTATCGAATTATCCACTCATACTATGAGGAATAGGTACTGTAAATTGTTTTTATTACACTGGCTTTTTGCAAGACTAGCGCTTTTTAAATTTCGGCATACCTAAATGAGGGGCGTTGACGAGGACGAAAAAGAGCATATGGAGACCGGCTAAATAATTAGGATAGCGTTTTTGATAGCGTTTCTCTGAGAATATCATGACTATGTTCAAGGTTACAAAGTAATGCTTCCCCAGTTCTTGTCATTGGTTCCCAAGATCCATCCGACGTAAAACAACGTGCAAAATGATATATTTGGCTCAAAAAAAATGGTAAGAAAGAGGACCTAGGTAGGTACAGATCCTAACAGAAGGATTCTACGGGTTTAAATACTGCTTTACGAAAGAACTGGTAGAGCTGAAGTTTTTGTTTTCCTACACAACCAAGAACTGAACTAGACTCGGCCATCTTACCCGGGAGAAAGACCCCTACTCCAAACCCATTAAAACTCCAAAGCGGTAAAGTCGGTTCTCCACCACCCAACCCGCGCCGCGCAACTCGCGATCTACACTAAATCAACGACTAACCTAATCAGAAAATAACGGCCAAAAAAAAGTTGATCAGTTTTGGCCAGCCATGCTGCACGACATCATCGACCAAATATTCCTCGACCATCGCCGACACGACGACGCTTCCTCTCCTCCGCATACCAATACAATGTCCGCTGATGCCCAACAGCCGGCATCCTGCCCGGTAGACCACAAGAGCAGGGAGGCCTGGCTCGAGAAGGCGAAGAAGGCGGCATCATCCGACACGGCGCTCCCACCGTCACATCCGCCAGTCGACACGAGGACCAAGAATGCAGACAGCTGCCCTGTCGACCATGGCGCGCGCGAGGTGTGGATGCAGCAAGCTCGCGCCGCCCCAGAAGCAACGACAAATGCCCCATCGACATCAACATCCCAGACCTCTTCTTCTTCATGGAGCTCCTACCTCCCCCGCATCCCATTCCTCTCCTCCTCCTCCTCAGACCCTTCATCGCGACCCTCTTCATCACAGCCGCTTTCCCCTAGCCACTCAAAATCGCTCGGCATAGACCGCGAGGTCTCCACGATTCCACGAACCTCGACCCTACCCACAAGATCATCATCAAGCGGCGACCACGCCCCACCCCAGCCAGCGAACAACGAGCAGGAGACGGGCGCAGACAAAAGCACGGGGAACTGGATCTACCCGTCGGAGCGCATGTTCTTCGAGGCGATGAAGCGGAAGGGCCACGATCCGCAGGCGACCGACATGCGGACCGTGGTGCCGATTCACAACGCCGTCAACGAGCGCGCGTGGGCTGAGATCAAGGCGTGGGAGGGGCCGTGGATACAAGGGAATAGGTAAGTAAATCTTCTCCTCTTCCTCCTATCACGTCTTGACTTGAAACTAAACTAGACTGCCCAGCTGCGACGGACCACGTCTGCACTCTTTCTCTGGCCTGAGCACGCAGATGTCGCCTAAGGCACGCTTCAATACTTTTCTGGGCTACCAGGCGCCCTTCGACCGGCACGACTGGGTCGTCGACCGCTGCGGCAAGGAGATCGAATACGTAATCGACTTCTACGCCGGGCGGAGCGCGAGTAATGGCGCTGACGGGAAGCTCTCCTTTTACCTTGATGTGCGGCCTAAGCTGAACTCGTGGGAGGGCGTTAAGATGCGGGCTTTCCGTGCTGCTGGACTCGCGTAGGCTGGCAAGTTTTTGGACTTCTGCATAGGAACATGAGAGAAAGAGTTAGGTTGTGTTGTTGGTGAGTTGGATTGTAAATACGCTGTATGACTAATGTATCACACGCACGAGAGCATCTCAGGGGCAGGACATGTACGCCATAAATAAAAGGTTGGGAAAGGAAAGGCGTTTAGGTATATCATGAAGGCATAACTCCTTCGCCGCATCATGTCATGCAGACATCATCTCTACTGTACAAATCTCATAGCACTACTTTTGCAGTGTTGCTTGCTCTACTACCTCCCTTACACATAATCCTACACTTTCCTTATTCCGTCTCATCCTACCACGATCCGAACCGCAGGGCCCGTCTCCATCGCTCCAGTCTCGAGATCCCATCCCGCGCTCGCGACAGCTTTCCAGAACTCCTCGTTGACGACCGATCGTGGACCGTCAAGGGCAGAAAGCCAGGCCTCGATGGAACTAACAGTCGTGGCACCTTCCTTTAGGTATATCTTCTGGCCCTTTCTTCCAGTGACGATGACGTACTGGTTCTGTCGGAATGCTTGCAGATCGGCCGTGGTGATATCCCCTGTTACTGGGGGCTTGCGCGCGTAGTCGATGTTGGGCGCTTTCCAGTGCAGGATGCGCTCCTTGGCAGCGACTTGATCGGGCCGGAGCACGCGGCCGCTGCGCAGGAACTCAGTGTAGAGCAGTGTAGCGCGCTACTTGTTCAGCGTACGCAGCTGCACGGAGCGGACGGCTTGGTAGTTAGTCCACAGATGAAGACCGACGAGCGTCACGGTCCACAGCCAGACAGCAAGGCGACCCTGGACGAAGCGCACGAAGACACTGCCTGCTAGCATTCCGAGTAGGCTAATGACGGTCTCCTGACTGCCGTCTTTGGCGTTAAGCTCGGCGAGGTTGCCGGATCGCGCGAAGTGTGCGCTGAGACTCGCTTTGGCGGATGTGCCTGATACGCCGCATAGTGCTCGCAGCACTCCCGACATGCAGAGTGCGAGGACCTTGGCGGGACCTGGGAGAGCAGGTGAGAGAACGTCGAGGAACATGGCTGAATCGTTCAAGATGTCGGCGAGGAACCGGTAGTACTTGCACTCCGGCTCGATGGCCTGGCCGAGCTTGTGCGCGAACAGGATCGTGGCCAGACGACCTGTCGATTCTTGTAGGACGGTCAATAGCACGGCGCCTGTGGCGGAAGATGCTGCGTCTCCTACGCCAAAACCCTGGAGTACTGCTCGCGAAGACAGTAATCCGGCTATGGTGCTAGAAAAGGCCTGGAGAGAATCCTATAATCGGGAATCGTGACGTTAGTATATCAGCATGTTAGTAGCAAAGTGGTACACCCATGTCGCAGATCCTTGTACTAATATGCCACCATGCGACTAACTCATAAGTGAGAGGTAAAATAACTGATATTGTAAGCATTGGAATCGTAGAGTAATGAACTCACGTAGATCTGGTAGGGCGTATAATCACGTGTCACGGTATGCGGATAGCCTGCAGGCAGGAATACGTCGAGGACTTCGCGAGCATAGCTGCGGCGTTTGATCTTGGGCTTACTGTCGTCATCGTAAATGCAAAGCACACCCGACTCGTCAGATGCACTGATGAGTTTCGGCAGCGCTGCCATCTCAACAATTGGATGCGAACATCAAGGGGAGTAGAGCGAGAGAGCTAAGAGCTATATTTGAGTGAGTGGCGATCATATATGTAGGGTAGTAGTGTAGATCGGAGCGAAATAGGTAGATGTCCATGTAGGTAAGTTAAAAGTGAGCTTAGAGCTGGTTGCAAGGGTCTTGGTGTCGATTACCCCACGATGACCCCGCTAATATGGCCCATAGCAGCTACCCCATCTTGAACCACTACTCAAACACAACCTATAAACAATTCTACTTTTTATTTCCTTCTTGTGAAACCCCAGACTTTTTGGCTTGAGATTTCAGATGATTTTTTTGTCCTTCGGTAAGCAGGGAAGGTATTCTTATTCTTTTTAATATCTCTTTGACCTTATTTTCCAGAGTTGGCTTTTGCGAATATCTATGATACTCCCAAAAGTCGTAACCCTCAACCTTTACCTCAGTTGCAAGCTTTACTGACAGATCCGCCACACTACATTGGACATCCGCTGGCTGCGGTATTGGCCAAAGCCCAATGCTATAAAGCGACTGGATAGCTGTACCAAGCATCAAGGCAAGGCATTTCCCGGATTGAATGATGTTGTCAAGTGCTGTGAGAAGCTCCTTTATTATGCTCAGACGGGTTCGCTCTATAATTTCTACAACAGGATAGTTAAGTGATTAGTTCCTGTAGAGAAAAGAGGATCACGAATTAGACTTACCATATATGTCTGATGGCTCTCGAATACCCCTGCATCGTAGACTGTTTGCATCTTCTGTCAAGGCAGATGAATGCAAGAGCAGAGTACATGCGATTATTTCAAAATTGGTCTTGTCACCAAGTTCCCAGTAGATCCAGAGCTTTTCGTGACAGTGCTGCTCTCGCAAGGATAATTGCGGGCGCTCGTGTAAGTGGCGCGTGGGCGTAATAATAGAGCGCAACCAGCCAGCCGCCCAAGGTCGTAGGACATGGGCCATGTCGTACTTATCAGTCACCACGGATATGTCGTAGAGGTCCCAGATATTCATCGCACATTCGTAACTGGGGACCCGGTCGAAATGACCATGGATGATATTGAGAAGTAACGCCATCGGTCTGGGGTCATCTTCGGGGAGATCTATTGGCCGCCGCTCTGAGCCAGCATCGCGAGAGCAAGATTTCTTGCCCTCTCTGAATTCCCCATTGAGCAACACATTCCAGAAGGATGAGGTCCTCGCTAGAGTCCTCGAGCAAACTATAAAGGACGTCGCAGG
Organism: Xylaria cubensis; assembly: GCA_022385715.1. Taxonomy (NCBI): domain Eukaryota; kingdom Fungi; phylum Ascomycota; class Sordariomycetes; order Xylariales; family Xylariaceae; genus Xylaria; species Xylaria cubensis. The sequence goes on from MU279041.1 coordinate 78,377, forward strand.
AGACTCGCCGACTTGAAGACACAGGTCGCCTTCCGGGTCGAGAGAAGACTTCAGTGGCGGCGACTCAAGGAGGCTCGGGATTTGTGGCACAGATTCTTCTTTGGGTACTTCTTCTTTGGGGGCTTCGGGTTCAATCACCTCCATTTGGACGGCGTGAGTGATTGCCTTTCCGATATGTAGACGAAAGGGTAAGAATAAGTTGTGCAGACCTTAAATGCCTGGCTTGTGAGATCGGAGGAAACCAGACCTAATCATATAGGCAATCAGGTTGGGTTTCGATTAGGTGGTGGGGCATTGACGCAGGCATAGGTCGCGCAGCACCAAGCCACGACTAACAGCTACTACAACGTACTTTTGCTTCTAAAGCTACCTAGATTCATGAATTTTATTCTCTATATTTCTGCCCGGTTAATTGTTTTGTTCCAATAATCAGCATCCTTTTGTTTTAGTCAACGAAGTAGATTTTCTTTTTAGCTCTACGTAGCGGCTAAGTACGCAGTACCTAATCTACATGTAGGTAGCTGGTACCTACTGACCGCGAACCAGACTTTGGCATAGACAAGGCTCAGGCCGCAGGTTAGCGCACCCAGAAGAAATCTTCATTATAGTACCTAACTTGATTGGTGTCGAAAACAGTCTGACCAATAGGTAGGTAGACTTTGCAAGTCTTCAGGTGCTACTCCACCAGATGTCGCGGAGCCGAGAGAGCCAAAGGGATATGTATGTACAGGTCTACAGGATGATACAGGGTTAGTGCCGTGCTAGGCACTAGAAGGGCAAGAGTACTGCTACTCACGAGGCTCTCATACCATTTAAGCAGAACGTTCGCGGTTAATCAGTCTCGAAGCTTTTTTGCTACTCGAGATCTCCTGGTCAGTAAGTAAATATAGCTAACTTCCCACCAAAAATCCCCTGTCTGTACAAGCCTTAGCGCGGCGCTAACCCTTTATCATCCTGTAGACCTGTAGGTTTTTGCCCCGCTATATTTCTCGCCACTTGGGCATCGTAGAGCAGCTATGTACAGATAGCGCCGCACACCAGCCAAACAATATTTTAATTAACTGGTAATTAATTTGGCTAAATTAAATAAAACAATAGTTTTAAAATTGTTTTAAAACAAAATAAATATTTTTATTGCTTATAAGTACTTAATAATTAATTATAAGTAATTTTTTTTATTTTTTTTTATTTTTTATAAGGTATATTTAATAAAAAAAATATATTATAAGTTTATTTAATATTTTTTTTATAAAACTTTTACTTATTAATTTTATTATTACTTAATTAAACTTATTATTATATATATTAATTTTATTAAATTTAACTTTATTATTAATTTAATTTTAATATTATAATTTTTAATTATTTATAGCTTTATATGTTTTATATTTAATATTAAAAATTTATTAAATTTATAATTAATATTATTAAAACTATTAATTTATATTATTTTTATAATAATATTAACGTTTTTAACTTTAATTATATAAATAAAACAATATAACTTTTTAATATTAATATATAAAGTTTTTTATTTTTTTTTATTTTTTTATATTAATAATATTATATATATTATAATTAAAACTTTAAAAGCGTTATTTTTAAATTTAAATCTTTTTAAACTTTTAAATTATATAACTTTTTATTGCTTTATTATATAAATAAACTAACTTTAATTAATAAGTAATTTTTTTTTAGTTTTAGCTTATTTATACTTTTTATTATTGCTTTTTTTTATTTTTATTACTTTTTATGTTTTATAATTAATATTAAAAAATTAATATTATTAAAATTAATACGTTTTATTTTTTTTAATAATATAATTTTTATATTTTTAGTTTATTTTATTATTATTTTATTTAAATTATTGCTTATATATTTTATTTTTTTTTATTTTTATTATTTTTAATATTAGCTTTTATTTATTTTTAATATTATATATATTATAAATAGCATTAAAAAACTAATGTTTTTAAAACTAATATATTTTAAGCTATATATATATATTATTTTTATATATTTTTATTTTATTGTCATGACCACTGGTGGGCTAGGGCTACAGACGACCACGGCGTTGTAGTCTAGTCCTCGGAGGTGGCATATATACGTACGGAGCCCTGGATACTCCAGATTGGAGTATTGCCGGATCTTTTATGGTCTATTGGCATGGTGGTCTACAGGGCAGCCCCATAACAATTATACTCCAATCTACCGGTTACTGGAACAACTACGCCAAAGTCGTCGGGTTCGACCCTGGGTAATTCCAGGTCGTCTCTAGTTGTTCTTTCGTATGGCTGACAAGTGCCGTACCAACCAAGTGCCACACCCTCCATGGCAGACGTGTATACGCTAGGGCGGAGGTACTACGGGGTAAATCCTCACTTAGCGTATTAATGAACTGCTAGGTTGTACGATTACGTATGGCCGGTTGGGTACAACTACTTGGGGGTCCTAACGTACGGCTATTCCTCTGTGGTACCTAGCTGATTCGGGTCTGAGTCGTCCGGGATTCGGGACGAATCCTAGGAGAGGGGGGAATAGTTGTCATGACCACTGGTGGGCTAGGGCTACAGACGACCACGGCGTTGTAGTCTAGTCCTCGGAGGTGGCATATATACGTACAGAGCCCTGGATACTCCAGATTAAAGTATTGCCGGATCTTTTATGGTCTATTAGCATGGTGGTCTACAGGGCAGCCCCATGATATTTATAAAATAAAATAATTGTTTTTTATATTAATAATTATTTTTAATTATTTTTAATTATTTTATATAGCTTATTTTAATATTAGCTTTTATTTATTTTTAATATTATATATATTATAAATAATATTAAAAAACTAATATTTTTAAAATTAGCATATTTTAAGCTATATATATATATTATTTTTATATATTTTTATTTTATAAAATAAAATAGTTGTTTTTTATATTAGCTAATAATTATTTTAATATTAGTTTATTTATTTTTAATACTAATTTTTATTTATTTTTAATATTATATATATTATAAATAATATTAAAAAATTAATATTTTTAAAACTAATATATTTTAAGCTATATATATATATTATTTTTATTTATTTTTATTTTTTAAATAAAAAATATAATTTTTATACTTTTTATTTATTTTATTTTAGTTTATTTTTATTAATTTATAATATAATAAGTTTATATTATTTTTTTTATATTTTTAAACATATAAATATTATAAAAAAAAGCTAATAATTTTTTATATTTTTAAATATATAAATATTATAAAAAGTTAATAATTTTTATATTTTTAAATATATAAGTATTATTTTTATTTTAATATTTATTTAAACTTTAATATTTATTTAAACTTTAATATTTATATTATTTAAATTAAAACTAAATTTAATAATAATATTATTATATAATATTAATAATACTTTTTTAAAATATAACATTTTATTATTTTTAAATAAATATTACTTTTTTATATATATATATTAAAACTAAAAGGTTAATTAATAATAAAATAATTTAAAAAATAAACTAAAAATATAAATTTAATAATATTATTATATAATATTAATAATATTTTTTTAAAATATAATGTTTTATTACTTTTAAATAAATATTACTTTTTTATATATATATATTAAAACTAAAAGTTTAATTAATAATAAAATAATTTAAAATAAACTTTATTATTATTTTAAAACTAAAATATTATATTAAAACTTTTTTTAGCTTAAAAACTTTTAATTAAATTATTTAAAAACTTTTATTTATAAATAAATTATTATATTAAACTTTAAAAAGCTTTTTAATAATATTTAATAATACTTTTTAAAAATATAAATTTTAAATATAAATTATATATTTTATATTTAATTAATTAGTTATATAATATTTAATATTTTTTAATATAATATATATTTTATATTAATTATTATTATTAATAATTAATTAATATTTTTAAAAATAAAAAAAATCTAAATATATTATTTTTATAATAAGTAATATAAAACTAAAGTTTTTAATAAAAAATTAACTAATTTAATTAAATATTATTTTTAATATTATTATTATATTATTTTTAATTATAATATATTAAAAATATTTATAATAATAAAAGTTTAAACTATTTATTAATTTTTTTAAGCTTTTATAGCTTTATTTTATTTTATTAAATTAATTAAACAAAAATAAAAATAATTATTAATTAAGTTTTATATTATGCTTAATATATTATTAAGCTTATTTATTAATTAATAATTTATTAATATTATTAGTTTTTTAAATTTTAATTTAATATTAAAACTAAAAATTATTTATATAATTATAACTTATTAAATTAAAAATATATTTAAATTAACTTATTTAATTATTATTATAAAAATAATTATTATTAAGTTTAAAATTAACCTTTTATTTAATTTATAAAAATTATTATTAAAAAAAAGCATTATTAATATTATTATATATTATATTAATTAAAATTTTAAACTATATATTAAATTATTAAGCTTTAAATATATTATTAACTTTTATATAATTAATAATATTAAATATTACGTTTATTAAATTATTAATTAATATAATATATAAATTTTATTAAACTTTTTTATATTTAATAATATAAATATTAATAATAAAGCTTTTAAAATCTTTTTATAATATTTTTTATTTTAAATTAAAAGTTTTAATAAATTTTTTAGCTATAAATTTAAAGATTTTGTTTAAAAATATAAAATATATTATTAAAGCTATATTATTAATATTATTATTTAATATTTTATATTTAAAAAACTTAATAGCAAATTTTTTAAAGTTATTGTTTTTTTTATAATTAAAAAAAACTATTTAATTAATATATAAATTTAATTTATTTTTTAATATTATAATACTTTTTATAAAAAAGTTTAATATAACTTTAACGTTAAAAAAATTACTTTTTAATAAGTTAATAAATTTATTAATAATAAAAATAATATTATTAATTAAAACTTAAATATATTTAAGCTAGCTATTATTATAAATAATAAAAATATTTTTTAAGCTTTAATAATTAAAGTTAAAAATAATATTTATTAAAACTTTTTTATAGTTATAATTAAAAGTTTTATTACTTTTAAAAATGCTTTAAATAAGTTATACATTATTTTATATAACGATCTTAATTTTAATAAACGTATATTTATTAAATATAGCTTTATAGCTAAAAACTAAAAAGTTTTTTATAAAATTAACGAAATTTTAAACCTTTTTATTTTAATAACGTTATAATATAAAAGTAATTATATTAATTTGCTTAATATTATAGCCTTTTTTAAAAAATTTAAAAACTATTTATATATTTATTTAATACGTTTTTATTTAATTAAAAAAAATAATAATTTAAATTTTAAAGCTTTTTTTTTATAAATTTAATACTTTTTTTATTTATAGCTTTAAACTTTTATTTAATACTTTTATTAACAATTTATTTTTATATAATAAAGCTTTAAAACTATAATAGCTTTTTATATTTATAAATGTTATTATTATTTTAATAATTATTAAATTAATATAGCTTTTTTAAATATTAATTATATTTATAAAATTTATAATAATTTTAAAAAAATATATAAAAAGCTATAAAAATATTATTAACTATTTAATAAAATATTTATTTATTAAATAATAATAATCTTTTATTTAAACATATAACTTAAAAGCTTTTAAAAAAATAACTTTATAAAAGTTAATTTTATTTAATAATAAATAATAATATATTAAAAAAAACATTACGCTAATAATATTACTGCTAAAATTATTATTGTTATATTTACTGCTTTTAATATTTAAAAACTTATAAGTAAAGCTTATAATAACTACGATTTAAATAATAATACTACGTTTTTTTAAAACAAGTTAAAACATTATTTAATTATAAAAAGAATTAACTATTTAAAATTTAATTACAACCTTTTTATTTAATAATAAAAATATAAAAAACAATTTTTTTTATTTTATTAATTTATAATAAACATGCTTTTAATATTAATTATATTATTAAAATATAAAAAAGTATTTAATTAGTTTAAACTTATAATAACTTTATAACGTTTAAGTTTTAATATAAATATATTAAAAACTATTTAATATTTTTAATATTAAATTAGTAATAATTTTAAAAGTTTTTAAGCAGCAATAAAAAAGCAAAAAGACTGCTAAGCTTTAAATCCATTTATTTAGCTTATTTAACTAATTAATTAAAACAAATTAAATAATAGATCTTATTAAACAAGTTAAACAAGCTTTTTTTCGATTTAAACAAGGTAAAACAAGGCAAATACAATTATTTTGTCTTATTTTGTCTGTATGCTAATTAGCGATTGGCACGACTTTGAGACGAGATATTTTATAGCCGCTGGTTTACAACAACCTCCCAGATAAGACTCTTGCGAGGCCGCTCCTCATCTCGATTATCACTGATGGTAGCCCCTCAAAGGAAGACTATGGCACGCTTGCCAAAGTCATTGGGGAGTGTGGCGAGATATTAACTAATGCTGGATTTCCTGTTGACAGTATGCCCATAGCTTTCTCCATCGTGTTATTAATCTGTCTGCTGACTCCTTTAACTCACGGCGTATAGGCGTAAAGTTTTTGATTGGACAAGTTGGCTCAGCCGAGGGTGCTGTAAAATTTCTCGACAGTCTCGAGAACAATCCAGCTGTCAAGCAAGTATCTTACATCTTCCCAGGTATGTGCATTCTTCAACCCCCCGGGCAACAACACTGGATACTGTCAATATTAACAAGCTAATAGGCAGGCTTGATGAGAAATTCAAGGAGCTGCGTGATGAACGGGCTTTAGATCGATGGGTTAGCATTGCTTTGACATACGTTCCCTGATGCTGATGGGAGTGCTTACTAACTTCGACTGCTAGCTGATTGAGACTTTATTTGAACCCTTGGCGATCTCCGATGTAGAGAAATAAGTATCATTGCTTGGTCAGACCATGTCACCGCAAAATGTGGCAAAATGTGGCAGAATGTAGGGGTGATCAGAGTATTATTTAGGAGATCTCGCGGCGCCGCTGCGAAGCCTTAGTGCAAAGTATGCTACCGCAATCTTTTCTACTACGGACGTGGTTACTTATAACAGCATATATATATCGTCTACAAAGTCGTATTAGTATATCCGTGTATCAGATGGGGGAGCTAGTAGGTACAACCGTTTTTCCCCCCATCACGTGCTGCTGCGCTGTTCCGACGGAAGACACGGGACACTCGACCCTTGTCTTAGTACAGACGACCTGCCAGCGTCTTGTGTCCCGCGTAATAAAGCGGCAAGACGAGAAGGCGGAGCAAGAAGGGGTGAATTATATGCACCACGTTAGGGATCTAATAATTCTGCTTAATAAAATCGAGATGATCGGTTTGTGCAAATGCAAGGAGAAAGAAATCTTGGACGTTATGTTATTCAACAGGGCTAGCATACTAACATTAGCTGGAAGAGCACCGAGTCGTCTTCGGTTCACGTATTTCTTTACTGTCTCTTAAGCACCTGTTGGGGAGGATTGCTTATGTCTTGTTACGAAGTGCTATACTACATAATCTTCTTGTTGCGGAGTAGGCAATGATTTTCTAGAGCATAATTCTTAACCAACGGAACCCAGCGTTCCTACCTGCAGCTTCTAGCAGAGATAATGATGGGCTAAAGAACGAAATATGGATGCTGGCTCGACTGTTTGTGGTAAGGGATGTACGGTAAAGACTTGTACTTCTATGATTAGCAAGAAACCTGCCCGCGCAAAGTATCCTCTCTGAATTGTATTTCTGTAAGGTTCTAACAAATATTTAAACATTGTCGAGTGTCATATGCGCAAAAGCTGGCTTTTAAGAAACTTACAAGCTTGCAAGCAATTCTCTCTGAACGCTTAGTATCAGCAAATGGCCGAATGAAGCTGTTAAGAATGATGTGTTCGATTGACTAGCATAGCAGGTCGAGGACTGTGAGATGGATTATCCACTTGATGGGTGTGTCTGTATTAGATTATAGAGTTGTAGAGGAGATCGAGACCTCTACACTGTAGCTAACTGTGTACAATGGAGTGTGTGAGTCACGTGACAAGAACCCTGCGTGCATTTGTACCCGACAAGCTGGCCCGGCGCGGGGCAGGGTGGGGGTGGATCAAGGCTAAAAATACCATCTTTCTCGCCTTAGACTAGCTTTACACATTTACAAAATGCAATCTTCCTTCTGCCCTCAATTCAATTTTTCATCAGCATCTGCATCACCACCTTTGGCTGCATCGTGCGTGCTATCATGGAAAGCCGAGTAAAGTATTGATTGCACAAGCCTTTGTGTGCGACGATCCTGCTATCCGGCATGTCCGCTTCTCATCCGCCGCGGATGATCCGCGGCGGTCTAGGAATCCACCCACCGTCCAAACCATGCTGCGGCAAATGATTCCTCAGATGATTCAACAGCCGAGGTTGGTGGTGAAGGCCACGATGAGGATGATTTGAATTCCCTACCACCTACCTAGATATCGCATACGCCAGGCGCCTCGGAGTTTAGAGATTCAGATGAAGTACCGGACATTAGGCATCTGCAGTCATCTCAATCTGTTCCTACCAGACTCTAGAGAACTGTGATCGACAACAACGACCAATATCAAGATGAAAATCTACACAAAGAGCCAGAACTTCTAAGTCTGTCCTCTCCGCAAATATCCTGGAATAACACGGACGATGCAGTTCTGGATGCGACTACCGAAAATGTCATGTTTGAAAGCCTTCATCCATTCGAAGATATAGCTATTTAAAAACCAACGCACGTCAACTCGTGCTACTTCGTAGATATCTCGCATGCGTCGAATACTCGCGAGACACAGACTCGCCGCCTCACCACCCGGAGCATTGTAGCAATATCTGTCCCCTTCCTTGAGTCTTCTGCGAAAATTCGTGTGAAACCTCTACTATGAACAGGCAAGCGCCACAATCACAAAGGAACGAGTATCCAATTAATGGTATGTTACTTAACTTGTTATCACTACCTCGAGAACCTACTAACTTGTTCCTGGAGACATGCTCTAAATGAACAGCAAAACACTTATATGCAGAGCTATCCCAGGCCGTCAAGATGTTGTGGAACTAAGTGATGACAATGATGTATATGGTGGTGGAAGTCCAGCTCTAGTACCACCCATCATGGTTAGTAAACGCGGTTGATGAGCGTATGAGATGACCCCAGCGTGCCTCATCGGTTGGCTGTGGTCATTTGTGCCACTCGTAGTCCGTCAGGACTGTAGACCAACCGATGGGGAAATAGATGACGCAAACTCAGCTAATAAGTTGAGCCGAGCACTCGATGCATACCCACTCGTGGCTAGATAAGAAAATATAGGGTCAGGTAGGCAAATATCCATCTATAGAGAGTAGAGGCGGTGTTGAAAAGATGAACAATTGAGCTTACGTTTTGTCCAGACCAATCGGTTCTGACCCAGTAGCTTGCTCCTTGACTTGGGGAGATTATTGGTGAGTTGGCAAGGTACGTGGGCACATGGACGGTAGGTACCCTGCGGTGAAACATGGGCCCCAGCAAATTATTACATGAACCTATGCCGTCATCCGTACCGAGCCCTCTATCCCGGTGCCATGCTACCTTGTACCTTTCGTATTATTATGGCTTTCTTACACTGCTTAGGCAGACCCCTTTCAGAGGAGTAAGACAAATCTAGGTGATTCCACAAATCTTTCACGACAATAGTGGAATTATAAACTCTGAGATCCTATTAAACTCCGTCATAGGTTGTAAGCACACCTGGTTCCGGCCATTCTATAGTTTTTCAATTTCAGTTAAGTTTTGGTCTACACAGAGACTTTCTATATGATTAGTTCTTTCTAGAGAGATATTAATTAGGTTGTGTATCCTTTTGTCTCTAACTGTTGTAAATCATCAACTGAAACCCCCGGAGTCCTTTTTATGTAGACGAAGTGTCTTTTGATATCAGAGCTGATTCCCTATTCTCTACATTTTTCTCACGGATACTGTTCTCCTCAGACCCTTCTGGCCCTGTCTTCTCTGGCTGTTCGTCGTTCGCCGTTGCCTGTCGGAAAAAGATAGAACATACGAAACCGATGATCGTCATCGCAATAGCACCATAGTAGCCGGCACGGAACCCTGCAAGGACTGCGCTAGGAACATCCTTCCCACCGTGGCTCGAGGCCACTGAGTCGTTGATCACCGTGAGTAACGCGACTCCCAAAACTGCGCCGCCAACATTGAGAAACATCTAAAGAAGCGCAAAGGCTAGTCAGTCGAGGACACGAGACACAGCGTACATAGGAGAATAAGGGAACGGGATGGAATCGTACATTGTATACTCCAGAAACGGTGCCTTGGTTCTCTGGAGTAGCGGATGCCACAACTTTTACATTACCCACGAAGTACACAATATTGCCACCGGCGATGTAAAGGATCATACCGGGGAGACAGAGCCTCCAATAGTCGTTGCCGGAACTCATGAGTGTAAATAGTATTAGTCCGACAAGCTCGATCGGCCAGCAAGTGAGTAGCAAGATTCGCGTGCTAGTATGCTTCAGGAGGATGGGAGCGACGATGTTGATAACGACAGCTGTGATACCCAGAGGTAAGAATCGCAATGCTGTGCTTAGGGCCGAAAACCCGAAGCCTGCTTCATCTATCAGTAATAGTCGTCACCTAACTCTCTCGGGGCATATCCTCACTCTGCAATTGAAGCGTTAAAAGATAATTGGCGCCTAGCCACACACCATATGTGAGAGCGGCCAAAACACAACCTAGCATACGTATACGGTCGCCCCAAACAAATCTGGGTAGAATGGGATCTGAGGATACCTTAGCCTCAACGTAACCAAACGCGGCGAGAAGCGCTACGCCAATGACAAGAGTAGCAATAACATCCGCTTGACCCCAACCATGACCGTTACCCGCAGTCAGTCCATAAACGAGTAAGATTAGGCCGGGAATTGATAGAGCCGTTCCTAGCGCATCTAAACGGATGTGTAAGTTGGACCATTTTTTCTTTCCCACCTCGGACGAAGCAGCAGCCCCGGGGAGGTTATGAGTAAACAGTAGGGCAAAGGCAGCGATCTCCAAAGCTCCTTCTGCGATAAGGCTGAGCCAAAAGATCTAAATACAGAAAAGTTAGCAGGGTTGTTCCGCCTTGGGATGAACTAGGCTAGTTACATACCCATTCCCAAGACACGAACGAGGTCAGAAGACCGCCGATGATAGGACCGAAGCTAGAATACTCAGCGCATGTCCCGACAACACTTAAGCAACCGAGAACCTACACGAAACCACTGGAACCGCTTCCCCCCCAAACGGCAAATGCAGTGACCCGTTCTTGCGGATCTTCAAAGGCTAGGGCCACGAGTGACTGAGCAGAAGGAATCGTGAAAGCAGCACCGAGTCCTATTTGAGTCAGCCCTTGGGGTCCGATATGAGCCATCGACGAGAGTCTTGCGCAACGCGCCGGCGTACCTTGTAGTGCTCTTCCGACAATCAATCCAATCTGATCGTTGACGAGTGCGCAAATGAGCGAAGCTACGTTGAAAAGTGACATGCCGAAAATCAACACATTGCTGTGCCCGAAGATATCACCAAGACGCCCACCGGCCATCAAAAATCCGCCATACTAGCCAGATTCAGGCGTCAGACTCATGGTATACGTGTGTATGAATGGGGCACGATGCTCTTACAGTCAATGCATACGCCGTAAGCACCCATTGCAAAGTGCCATCATCGTACCCGAGATCGCGTTGTATAGTTGGCAAGGCGATATTCGCCATGCCTAGATTGGCTATGTCTAAGAAGAAGACAAGGCATCTAGTCAAAAAGTTTCAGCGCTGCCCTTGACAATAGAGAGTCAACATTTCTGGATTCAGGTATCTTTACACTATTATCAGCGTCGTGATGGACGCAGCCTTGGTGAGGGATTCTGTCGCCATTTGTTGATGACGACTCACGAAAGCGATGGGACGACAAAAATGATTGAGGCGGAAAAATGTAAGTTCTTTGTCTTCTTTCGTTTTTCTTCTGCAGCATTACTGGGCGGGGCTTTTGCTGTAGAATAAGAGTTGCCAAGACCGTCACCGGCACTTACGTATCAGCCGGTTACCTGCCGGTTAGCAACCGAGAGGGCCGTGAAGGATCGTGGCTGATGTAGCTTGCCTTATGAGGCCTGTTATGAGGGATCATGGTGCGGGTACGCGCCGCAACTTCGCTGTGCCGCAGACGGATTCTTGGCATACCTACGTTTGCGGCGCAGTTACGAGATTCCTGCCTGCCAGTACCGTGCATATTACTATATGCAAAGGAAATGGATAGGGCTAACAAACCATGTACTCCTATCCCTTTGACCGCTGCCTCGGCTCCGGTATATCACAGGTTTTACGTGATTGAAACACTTAATGGATATATTGAATTTAGTTCTATTGGGTGCATCTCCTTCGCCAAAAATTCCGTGCGTGAAGGCTTATAGGCTGAGACACGGGTAGAACTGCGCCGAGCGGGCTTATGGCTAAAGGCTGGCTCCATGTAACTATCGTATGGCTCTAGAGAGCCGCAATGTGGCAATCTCATTAGTCGCGCATGCGTTTCTGACTTATATTCCACCGTATACTTGTTGGCTTCCAAGCTAGTCGGTCAGAAAACGATGACTGTACTGGAAGGCCTCTAGAGGCTTACGCTGACCTTGTGTAACTATAACTACATACGAGCTTCATGCCTCCTCCTTTTGACTACTCTTACTAACCAGACTTTCATAGACCATATTCTGTGGCGTGGTTTTTACTTATGAATGAAGGACCACTAGCCGGACACTCAAGAGCGGTGTTATGTAGAGCGATTTATGAAATTTCATGGCAGATCATCTCAAGTGGCTAGGAGTAGTCAGCTGAGTGAATAGAGGAAGTACCGTGCCGCAGACTAACAACCTTGAATTCTTTTAATCTTAACCTTATTTATACAGGCGCGTTATGGCATTAACTGGGGCCAATTCAAGTCGCTCACTGTCAAGACTTTTAGGAAGTTGGCCAAGAGAACTAGAACTTGCATATATAATTGTCTCTAAGGGGGGTCCATTTTTTCGAGGATTGACTGCCCTGACCCTTGATAAACGACATGCTTTCAGGTATTCTGGACGCGCTAAACTAAGGCCCATCACGTAAGAAGTATCCCGCCTCGAGATAGTTACTTACACCAAGAACTTCAGTACGAGAGCCATTTTCTGGCTCGTGCGTTGAGCCTTGTCTAGCGCGGTATTTGCCAAGGTTCGCAGGGGTATAGGTCAGTATGAATACTAATCACAATATCACCAGTTGTACTACTCACAGATATTTCCGCCTGATCGTAACAATCGGAAATTACTGTTTTCATAAGTTGAAACAATTGCTACTCAAGCTTGCCGGTCGTAAGCTAGCCATGTGAATTAATGGATTACATATCCCTTTAGTTACCGCTTCGTGTTAGATATAAGGCCTAATAAGGGGGCCACTACAACTACCTTTTGTCGCAGTCTAATAATTAAAGGATTTATTTAAATTTACATCGAAATATTTTATTAATATGTTAAGCATTGTGTCTTACCTATATGAGCTTGCTTGGTTTCAAAAAAAAAAATACTTTTGTCAGATCACCCGAACGGCTTTTACAGATATTTGCAGTCTTGTCTTAACAGAAACTAAACATCTCTACGTTTCAATTCGATGCTGTCGCTTACTATGCTTACTACTGCTTATTCTAATAAGGGAACATAGAGATAAGTTGCTGTTTGTTCACATAAAGGTACAGAGTTATAGGATCATACCATCATGATACTAAAGTGGAACGTTGTCAAGTTAAACGCTTGATCCCCTGTTAAGTCCTACCTGGGTACCGTAACAACTCAAAAGATATATATTCGTATTGTTCCCTTCTTCCTGTTCAATGGGGGCTTCAGAATATGCTGGGTCAAGCTATCTCACCATTACTTGACACACGATGACCATGTCTCTGTTTAGCGATGATATGTGTTTGTTGTCGGGCCCTCGGGTGCTGGCCTCAAATAACCAGAAGATTACACCAAAGAGAGCTTTCCCTTTGACTCGAACACAGGAGGGAATCTGGATGGAAACTCAGACGCAACCGCACAGCACTACTTATAACCTTACCCTTGAGTGGGACCTAGGGAGAAATCCTAACATTGATATTCACAACATCTTAAAAGGCGAGTGCTATTTGATCAGTCTTCAATATTTTTGACAATGGCTAACTTCGAGCACAACAGTTATTGGTCGACTTACACATCGCTATGCATCATTTCGCTCTATGGTTACGCTTATTGAAGGGAAGCCTTTTCTCCAAGAGTTTGATGCTAACGATGTAGACCCCGAAATTCGAGTGGTTTACAGGGACACGTCAGTCATTTCGGAAGCTGCCCTTACGCGGATCCTTAGAAGATCTTTTGAGCTGCAAAACGAGCTTCCAGCACGATGGGTCATCTTGCAAGATGCAGAGGTCTTTCGTGTGTATGTTACGGCCCACCACATTGTTGCCGATGGGCAGTCTATGTCGATAATCTCAAAAGAATTCATGGACCTGCTGAATGATCCTGTTTGCACTTTGCCACCTCTAGCAGACTTCAGTTCGATGCAGATGATAGAGGTAAGTTGGTTGATAAGTCTCATCATAAAGAAAGTATGCTAAACAGAAACATCTTCCAGAAAGCGTGGTCTGGATCTGAGACGTATCAAAACAATTGCGAGGTGCTCGTAGCACAAGTCAGCAATAAGTACAATGCTCCTTGGCCTAAGACGCTAGCTCCACGGTTATTGAAGGGACACGATTTTCGAAAAATCAGTTCTTGGATGACTTTTCCCAAATCTGTTAGTTTTGTTCGATGATTATTGACTGATTCGTACTTTACTAATGGGACAACTGTAGGATCTTGATGTGTGGAGCCAGATGTACAGGACATCCTGGTTTAGGGTTGCAACCACACTTGTTGGGCTCCTTGTGATAGATAAAACCCGCCCGCCGAATGGCAAAGATGAGGTTCTATCGGTTGCCTTCGGCAGCCGACCTAAAGAGATGACCTACTGTGTAGGCCAGTTCGCCAATGCTCTCCCAGTCAAAGTACCATTCTGGCAGTGCCTCACATCGAAGGGTTCTGATAGAACCTTCAAGTCTCTGGTTTCCTCTGTTGGGAAGAACATGAGTGCTGTCAAGAAGGCAGAGCTTTTTCCCGCTGTCGAATTGGTGCGCGCGTGTAGGAGCCGCAATGTCGACTATAAACCGCCCAAGGTGGCGGTCACCTATTCGCCCAAGCTCGCCAATTCGGAATGCAGATTATTTCCTGTGGAAGGAAACTGTGATCTCTTTTTCTGCTTCTTGGAGTATGAAAAGGATGTCAAGCTTGGGGTAAGTGTTGACACAATATGCTGAATTCAAAGGTACATTAGATTGACAGAGATAGCTTATCTACAATCCCGAAGTTATTTCCGACGAGAACGTGAGCGGCATGCGGTGTCAATTTGAACAGCTGATTACTTCTAGCAAGCTTGATCAGATCAGTCTTGATACTATGCTGGGCTGGCTACCGAGGTATCCTTCGCTGCCATCAAACGACACCATAGTGAAGGAACACCGTCATTTGAAGCACATCCATCACTGGTTTGACGCACAAGCCGACTCAAATCCCACCAGTATAGCGCTCTCTTGCCATGAGCTTGGCACTTCCATCACCTATCACGGCCTATACCTCTCGAGTGAGCATAAGGCACGAAGTGAGTACCTCATAGTGCTTGGCATGAACTCCGAAGCTAATTTCTACAGTCTTGCTCGAGAATGGAATCGGACGAGAGAGCAAAGTGCTGCTGAACCTGCGCAGGGGTTTCTCAGTCATTGAATGGATTTTGGCTACCCTGAAGGCTGGAGCTGCCTTCGTCTATCTAGATCCGGACTTCTCCGAGGCTCAAGCAACGAACATTATCTCAAACTGCAAACCTAGCCTCATTCTCAACGACGACAGCATCAAAAAACTCATAGATACGGACCGGCTGAACACGAACCGGAACGAGAAGACAGAAACAACAGATGTAGTCAAGCTCTCAAAGAGCCAGACCTCTGATGACGACCTGGCCTACATCATCTACACTTCAGGCTCCACGGGGCAGCCGAAAGGTGTCATGATTGAGCACGGCAGCATAGCAGCGACACTAGAGTCAGTCGTCAATGTGCACGAATGCGGCTACGGTACTCGGTTCCTCCAATGGGCGTCATTTTCTTTCGATGCCTCAGTTCTAGAGTGGACGATAGCTCTGTGCACCGGTGCGACTTTGTGTTTTGCGCAACACCCGAAGCAGCTTATCGGAGACTATCTCGCCGATGTTATCGAGAATAACAGCATATCAGCATTGCAGATAACCCCGACTGCACTTGAGACTCTGCCCTTTTCTCGAGAGCTTCCATCCCTCCGACAAATTATATCTTGCGGAGAAGCTCCTTCGAGAGAGACATTCTTGCGCTGGCACCCAAGAGTGAATCTCGTGAATGGATACGGGCCCACGGAGGCAGCGGTTGGGGTTTCGTTTAACCCTATTAATAAGACAGACCTTATGCCTGAGGCTCTATCAGCTGGCCAACCTACTGCCAAAACAGATATTTACATTTGCTCCGAGGATTTCAGCACACTCTTGCCACCTGGATCTGAGGGCGAAATATGCCTTGCTGGTCCACAATTGGCCAGAGGCTATTGTGGTCAACCAGAGCTAACGGCTAGACTGTTTGACGTTCATACCAACGGCGTCCGTATGTATCGCACTGGCGATCGAGGTGCTTTGGCCGAGGATGGTTCTTTGCTGATACTGGGCCGCATTGATCGAGAACTCAAGGTGCGGGGATTCCGAATTGCTCCCGAGGAAATCGAAAAGAGTATTCTCGATGCCGGCGTTGGCGTCGAAGAGGTTTCTGTCCAGCTCGCAGAGAGCAAGCTTGAGATGGTCGCCTATGTAGCGCCAAGCACGGTCAACGCCCAGGCACTCTCGGCTGCTCTGAAGATGCTACTCCCAGCCTATAAGGTGCCATCAAAGATTGTCGCTGTCCAAAGCTTGCCGAAAAGTGTCAGCGGAAAGACTGATCACAAGGCCGTGAAAACCCAGGGAATGCAGCTTTTACCAAGTTCTACTACGAACAGCCCACCCACACAGTTCAGCACTGATGGCGAAGAAGAGGATGATGATATCCCGGAAATTGTTGCTTCGCAAGATATTGAGAGTACAGTTACGGAGATATGGCAAAACATTTTGCAATCCTCAGCTCGCCTTTCCCCAACTGTCAATTTCTTTGACATTGGCGGCCACAGTCTTCTTGTACCGAATCTCCACGAGAAGCTAAAGTCCGCCTTTCCGTCAAAGTCTATTCGCCTTGTGGATCTCTTTCATCAGTCAACAATCCAGAAGCAAGTTGCAATGTTTAGTGAATGCCGATCGAAGATAATTTCACCCAAGCGTAGGGGAAACGTACAGAGGCCTAAGTCGTCAGAAAGATCATCGAGAAATAGCTCCTCTAATAGTGGCGTCTCCTCTCCAAGGCTATTGACTGCTGGGACAGTTACACCAGCATCGTCGGTAGCGCCTGAGGACTTGACGGCGACGCCGTGTGTGGCCATTACGGGCATCTCGGGACGCTTCCCGGGAGCCAAGACCGCCGACGAATTTTACGAAAACCTTCTTCAGGGACGCTCGGGGATCACTGTCGCTGATGTCAACAGAGAGGTACTGCCAGGCAACATTTGGGTAAATAAGGCCGGTGTGTTGCAAGATATTGAGGATTTCGATCATAAGTTCTGGAACCTTTCGAAAGAGGATGCGACAGATATGGATCCTCAGCAGCGTCTCTTCTTGGAGGTAGCATACGAGGCATTCATTGATGCGGGTATCAATCTCCAGAACACCAACCGTGACCGGATAGGCATCTTCGTCGGATCGGCCAACAACCATTACCACCTCCACACAGAATCCGTAGCCAAGGATTCTTTTAAGCGACAGAACAGAGGCGAGCTTGCTCCGTCCCTATCAGCGCGCACGGCCTATCATCTCAATATCAGTGGGCCTAATGTTACGATTCAAGTAAACTGTGCCTCCAGTACTGTGGCTCTATCGCAGGCGTTTGATGCAATCCGCCTCGGTCGCTGTGATACTGCATTAGTTGGGGGTGTTTCAGTGCAGTTATACAAGTAAGTTAGCAGAGTCCTATCCTAATTTATTACTCTGTCAGCTTACTAAGCTCTTCCAGCGGTGGCTATATTACCCAAAAGGGGCAAATATTCTCGCCAAGAGGAGAATGCAATCCTTTTGACGCCAAAGCCGATGGGACAGTACCGGCGGACGCAGTGGTTGCGATCATATTGAAACGCGCTTCTGATACCGCGCGGGAATTGACTCCAACTTACGCCAATATCTTGGGCACTGCAGTTGGGTCAGATGGTGGTGCCGAGAAAGCTGGGTACCAAGTACCGTCTCCTCGTGGTCAAGCAGAGGTTATTAAATCTGCCTGGAAGGTGGCAGGTCTGAGGCCTACAAAATTAAAATACGCAGAGTAAGTCACATCAACTCTATCTAAGGACTTAGCTCATACATCCAAGGATACACGGAAGTGGCACTCCTATCGGGGATGCTCTAGAGTTGGAAGGATTGAGCCTGGCGATCAAAGAGGCTGGGACAGCCGCAGCTCCGTTCACCGTGGGCTCAACCAAAGGAAATATTGGGAATGCACAGGTAAGCATCCTAAATTGCAAGTTATGTATCTATCGGATGGTCACTAACTGGCCGTAGCACGCCTCAGGCCTAGTCTCACTGGTTAAGCTCTGCAAGTCGATTCAGCGTGGAATCGTGCCTGCGACCAGAGGCCTTTCGCAACCCAATGACATGATCAACAAGGAGCTGCCTCTACGACTGGCTCTCCAAGATACTCCCGTAGAGAAAGGCGATCTATTGGCTGTTTCTGCCAGTGGTTGGGGTGGTGTGAACAGCCATGTGGTGTTGGGATTCCCGAACGCTCAACTGCAGAAGCGCGTAACCGTTTCCATCCCACCAACCACCTGGACACGTACGACCTTGACGGCTCCAAGGATATCAGCTAAGCCTACAGGGTCTACAACCGAATCTGTTGGCAACGATGGCAATCCAGTTTGCGAATCTCCAGACCAGACCCTCGTCTCGTTGTTCCAGCAAAATGCAGCCGAGATCCTGAAGTGTGATATTAAGCCTGATGACCATCTCATGGACTACGGTCTGGATAGCTTAAAGTACATGGCTTTAACGAGAGGTGTGGCAAAAGAGCTCGGTACTCAGCCCATCGGGTAAGTCTTGTTGGAACCCCTTGTTGTAGGTACGTGGAGTTCGCTGACTTGTAACTTTTCCCAGGGCTGGCGGTTTGCTGTGTACGCCCTGCAGCCCCTTAGCGTTGGCAAAGGCTCAGCAGAAAAATGGCCAAAGAGAATAGAATTTCTTTAAAATATAAAGATGTTGAGTACTTAATGGGTATCGTTTGACCGCTCTAACTATAACTCCGAGCTCTGCTCACTAGGGCTTCTCTTTCTAACTGAAACAAACAAGGTGGCCGTTCTCAACGGTGATAACTTGTCCTATAGAAGGATTAGAAAGTCCTGAAGCCATGGTTTTGAAAGCGCCCCTTCTACTAGGAGCAAGGTATACGTATCGAGATCGATGGAAGTTTTAGCTTTAACTATTGGGCCCTAACAAATCGTAGTTAAAATAAATGTACCGTTAGTAGTATTCTGTGTAATGCTTAAGTTATAGTAGCGTATTACGAAGCTTTTATACTTGCGCCCTATTAAATATTTCTGTTCGTTTACTAAAAACTTACAAATGCTCTAGTTTAGTGCTATATGTTTAAGAAAACATACAATTATTAAAGCAGCAGGCTATAAGTTAAATAAAAACAAGAAAGGATTTCGAAATGAATTAACTTATTAAAGTTTACTCCAGTCTCGACCTTGTCCTATTTTTTAGCTTTATTGTTGTACCCAAGGCATTCTGCGTAAAGAAAGGCATGTATGATCCCCGTATTTAGTAAGAAACCGTTGCAACTCTTTATTTTACTTCGTTCCTTAACCAGACAGTCGTTAGGCGCAGGGGCTCCTAATATAAAGTCTAGAGCAGCTTAAGAAGTAATAACAGTAAGAAGTTTCATAATAAACGCACTTTTAAAAAGTCTGAGTCAAAAGTAAGGAGTAAAGAATTGTATATGAATTCCTGAAAGTTGTCTTGAAGAAAGTCGACGTATTTAAATGCAGTGTCGGGAGGTATGAAACGGGCAAGAAATTAATACAAATAATCGCCGAATCACTCTAAACCAGTCGAAGGAGACTGGCCCCTATATAGTCCGTTATATAAAAAATCGGTGTGCTCGTGATCAGTATTTTTGTAAGCTTTTTGGCCAAGGGCTCTTGTTAGCACTTGTAGCCGTTAACAGCGATGTAGCTTGTGACATGGTTTAGGAATCAATTGATTAATCTATTTAGCGCTAACTACTACCTTCCTGGCTGCAAGCAGGTCTCTCTATTCACTCTGGGCTTACTTCTGACAAGCACGAGGGCAGCCATGGAGGCGTGCATCACTGAGTCTTCCGTCCCTGGCTGGTGTGCCTACGACGTAGGTAGATAAGACCTTAGTTTGACTACTTAACAGCAGAGTTATTTCTACACATTAGCTACTACTGGTCTTACAACTGATTAGGCCGCCTTGGACTAGCATGGCACTTGGGACTAAGCTTATTTTAGGCAGGCTTTAAGTCCTTCTTTCCTTCTTAATCTTATGATCCAGACCGTTGGTTCATCGCGAAGTGTGCTTAAGCCTTTTCGATGGCTGGAAACTTTGAGAGGCTGCGCAGTGAGCTTGGCCGGCTCGCCCTTGACACGCCCCAAATTCCTAACGGATCCTGTTCGAAAGTTAGAGATTCGCCTCAGGCTAGAATCTTTGGCTTGGTGCATGCACATTGAGGGCGAGGTGCACGAGGCCAGGAATATCTAGACAGACGAACTATGATCATGTTGAACATTATTGACTAATTGCTTTAATAAAGCTTCGGTAAAGATGTCAAAGCTGATTAATAGCAATTAGTGCTGCAACAAAATATTTCCTTTTCACTAACGCACATGAGCTCGAACAACTCAAACCAATGCAACACGATGCAATGCATGCAAGGGCCTCTACAGTGGCTAGAGTATATATTAGAATAAGGTACTGTAGGAAGGTACGAAGGACAGTTCCTCTCCATTCCCTCTGCAACATCAACATTTCAATTGCAAAGATTACACTCTTACATGGGAAAAACTCAGGTGCCACTCCGACTGGCAATTGATGTCGCCAGTTGTGGTCCCCCCCCCCACCAATAATACCCCGCACAAAGCCCCCTGCCCGCGGAGCTTGCTTTAGCGTGCCAAGAGGTAACTAGCAGGGATCAAGCGAATGCAACGGGTTTGACGTGCAAACCACAAACCTAGCAACTTATCAACAACAAGTCCAACTTCTCCACAAGACACATCGAGTAAAGCATACTTGCAATACGGCTTGAATTGTTCGGGCAACGTAGAAAAAGGAAACGATGTCGGCCATACTATCATGCGCCGATACGCCAAGCGAAGTGAGCCCGTCAATCCTGCGCTACGCCCCCCCCTTTACGAACCCGGCACAATACTAACGCTGACCTTTAGTCCCTGTTCGCCAAAATACGCCGCGAGCGACCTTATGAGTACATGATCAGCACACTGCGCGAAATTCCTTAGTACAAAGTCGAGCATATTACGATCAAACAGGGGCACCATCGTTGCCGCTCAAGCTCCAGCGCGAAGAACTCCCCAATTCGCTCATAGAATTTGTCAGATCAATCAAAATTGGCTGTGCCTCGTTATTGCCGGGCGGGCACATCAGATGGTCTGTCATTACCTAGGTATCTCAGTATCGCTATCAACGATCTCTATTACTCGGCTACCACGCGAAGTCCCGGAGAGGCCGCACGAGGACTCTCCAGAGTCAATGCCGAATTTAGAATCGTCAGGAAACTCAGAAATAAGGGATGAACTCGATGACGCCTCGAGCCGCCCACAGACATATCCTCTGCGGGAGTTTCGTCGTAGAAGCCCTTGATCAGCTCATCGAGTTCATCGTCTACGCCATTGATAAAGCCTCCCTAAAGATGAAAGCGACGTTCTCCAACAAGATTAGCTGTGGTGACTTCAAGAATAACAACGTTAAGGCTGAGCGACTTACACCTTAGCTTCTTGGCCGTTTGGTTGCCGCGGCTATGTTGTGTCCTGGATTTTCTGTCGTATAGGAACACAACATCGCTACCATCGGCGGTCTTCAAGAAGCAAAGAGCCGTGAATTCAATCAGCCGCGATACCCGGGTTCGTAGCGCCATCAGTGGACTTTGGCTCCTAAACCCGGCATGCCGATTGATGTTCTCGAGGTATGCAGGTAAACACCCTGTTGAGAACGCGGCCAAGCCTCAGCGAATCCAATTTTCAACCCAGCTGGCAGAGAAAATTTCTCCGGACCCAGACTCGCCGTCTCACTACCGGAAGTCTTGTGGCCATATCTACCGCCGCAGACGGTTTCAGAACTATTTGCATACCCGCTGTCGTTGCTAATGATCCCATCCGCGATGGCCTAGACAAAAACCACACTCACTATTTCTTCTCAAACCCTGGAAGAATTGCGAGAGTCATCGCAGCAGATTGGTTGTTCGTTTTTTGCTCTCACAGACTTGATACTACCTACCCGCAGATAGTTTTAGGACAATGTGCATACTTGATTTCGTCGCTAACCATCCCATCCGCCACAGCCTAGACAGAGATCTCTTCACTATCCATACATTCCGGGGTAACACGGACGATGCCGTTCTGGATCCAACGACCGAATCTGTTGTGCTTCAAAGCCGTTCCGGCTGCTTCGAAGTAGTACGTCATCGCATGGTACGGTTGCAACACGTAGCTAGCGCCGATATACCTCTAGACAAATACCTAGTCAGCCTCGACAAAAGTGACTTGGCGGCAGAAAGCATTTGGGGATGAAGCCCTTGCCAGAATAAACAGGCAATCTACAAGCTTTAATCAACGAATAGCGGATCGGTAGCACGATACTGTCGCTTAACCTCCCTTGGCCATTTATACAACACATGTGTAGAGGTTCAGGACGTGATTCGATCTCACTTGTTCTTTCCTACCCTGGCTTAGATAATTCGACTGCTCAAAAGCACCAGGCCGTCTTTCTTCTACATCAACAAAGAGACCGAGAAGGAGGTACTTGATGAGGAGGCCGAGGAAGTCGTCCAACCTGCTCTGCTTTGATTTCCGCTTTCTTGCACTGTTGACAGTTTGAGCTGGCGAGGATGATGTGGCAATAGATGGCAAGCGACGAGCTGCGGCTGGGCTGATATACGCGGCTCTCAAGTATCTGACTCTGGCAGGCGAATAAGCAGAGACAGGAGAACTTGAAGATGTGCCTGCCGCCTCGAAAGAGAGCCTAGTTTGGCTTTTCTTCTTCGTGGGTGGCATTATTGCTTAGGTAGGTGCGAGAATACAAGGCAGACGAGAATGTTAGTTGTGAAACGTGGTCGAAAGAGCGCTACGGCCTGACTAATTTGGGGGCAAGATCGGGTGAATGAACTGCTTAAATGGGATTGGGACGGGAATCTACCGCCGGCTTATTCCGATAGGCAATTAACCTATATATCTGATTCTGATCGATAGCGTAAATACATCTATTGGAAATCACCCGAACCCGCGCAAACCCGTCGTGCCCCCATAGCGTCTTGATCGAAATCTTCAAGAGCGAGATCCATGAAGTCGACAGATATTTCATTGCCATCGCTAAGGACATTTCCGGTTGGTACAACAGCACATGAGCCTGAAGGTAGGAACAGTCCTTTCGTTGTTACTGCTGAAGGGCATGAGCGGAGCAGCTGTACACTAGCCTGAAGGCAAGAACAATCTGTCTCTATTTGAATCTTCGAGAGTGAGATTGATGATTTTGGCTGCCATTTTGCTGCTGAGGGCATTTTCGGTTGAAGCAGCAATGTATGAACCTGAACGCAGAAACAATCCGCTACTATCAATACTGACACCCCCGTCGCGGTGCTTGTGGCTCTTATTATCGTTATCGTCAATGACTATGGTACGAGGCCAAGGCGTAACTGTGGTATGTAGGCCACTTTCATATGGCACACCATCGTTGCCGCTAAAGCTTAAGCGCGACGATCCTCCTGAGTCTAGAAAAGACTTAGTCAGATTAATCAAAATTGGCTGTGCCTCGTTATTGTTGGGCATATCAAATGGTCTGCCATCATCATCCATCTTAGTATCGCTATCAACGATCTCTGTCATACGTCGTCGCTGCTCGTGGTGGCGGTCGACGGCCCTTCGCGCCTACTGCGACTGCGTTCATACCGAAGGCCATCGAGGCTAAGAAAGAGGTTTTTGATTTAGGCTTTATTACATAGACGATTCTTAATGTTTATCGCTACGCTGGTACTGTCGGGTCAAGAGCGTGGTCATGACTACCACTTGGAGTCGGAGGGGCCGCCGGGGGGTGCACGTCAGATCTGTAGCATACTATCTTCTGCCGCGCTGGCAACTTGCCTCGGGCTATTCAGATTCCAGCTAAAATCTGCAAAATGGTTGGTATAGCCACTGCCCATAAACAGCCTGAGTAAGTTTATGATTAGTTTATCGTAGAAGGCCGAGGGGCATCCAATTAGTAAGACTTACAATTTAGGGGGGCCATCTTCTTGGTTATCTGGCTGCTGTTCTTTGCCTACTCGACTGAGGTTCTAGAAAATGATTCGCCGGTCATAACTAGCGCTTCCAAGGATGCCTGCCTTATGGGGATGCTACGTAAGTGACGTGACGGCATCTTGGTGACCTTTAAGACAAGGGTGGTGTGTACTTTTTCCTTGACGTTACGCAAGTCCTAAATGCCAATGGTCATGTTTGCCGACGTAGTAGCTACCAGAACTTTAGTAAATGGACTGAACGCTAGTACATCAATAGCTTCACGATGTCCATTTTTGGCGATCAACGATGATTGTCTAACGTCAAGAATCTGAAGCGTAAGATCGTCTAACACACTGCTAATAAAGTAGCGCAATATGGGGTGATATTAAACATTGTTAATAATGTTAGAATGATAAGTAAAGCAACGCAAAGGACTCAACGTGCTTTTGCCGCTCTGGGCGACTAGTGCACCTTTTCCTTGACGTTACGCAAGTCCCAAATGCTAATGGTCTTGTCCGCCGACGTAGTGGCTACCAGAACCTCGGTAGACGGATTTAACGCTAGTGCATTGAACGCGAGTGCATTAATAGCGTCACTATGTCCGTTTTTCTTTTGGCGATAAGCAGTAATAGGAAGTTAGATGGCGGTCTGGCGTGAAGGAACTGGAGTCGCCAAAGTCACCATTTCATTTCGTAAGGAATCACCAGTGCGGTTCGAGGCTGAGGTGTAACTGTGGTGTGTCGGTCGATTTCTAATAGATAGGAGAGTAAGTATTTAGGATTTCAATAAAATCAGTTTCTGTGAGGAGACGCTTACGCGAGTTCGATGCGATAGTGTTGCTTGCCATCAATATCAGGCAGTCTCTCAATATAACCTAGCCTGGTAAGCCGATTTGGTCTTCCTGCTTGTGTCTGCAACACTTAGAGTATTAGGGCATCTTAGGAATTCGTGCCCTTGTATTCGCACTTACTTAAATAGACAGACTCGTCATCACTGCACTCGCCGTCTGATACAGCTTCTTTCGTTAAGATTAGGAAGCCAGCCCTTACGTCTCACCATAAAAAAGGAATTTAAAGAATCGAACTCGGCTTACTGTATGCTGTAGCGTGGGGCCCGGCGTTACTGCGTGTAAGCCTCTGTCAGATTAGATGCCCACTGCTACTGTTTGAGCTTGAGTGCGACAAACCTCGTTTGGGGCGTTAGTATCGTAGAAACGAATCTATTTCATGCCTCGTAGCTGGTAGATGAAGTGCCACTGGATTGGGGCATCGAGTTTTTCGGAAGTTAGGCTGGCAGTCGGTTCTGCGGAATTCTATTCCGAATATGCCTAGCTCATCTTCAGTGTATTCATTATCGGCGAAGTCTTTGTAGTAGTCGGACGGACTATTCATTTAGCCGAGTCGGATCGGACATATCAATATGAGTTGGTTGTACTGCTGTTGGGTCTATCAGATGGCCCGTCATTATCCCAGTACTAGTACGGAAAATTTTATCCGCGTTATGTGCGACGTCTTGATTCCCCTTATTGTCTCGTGTTTTTATTGTTCCCGTTAGAATTGCCGTCCTTCTTGTTGTTGCTGCTGTTGCTGCTGGTGTCGCTGACGGGTGCTCCAAACAGGTCAGCAGGCGTACGTACCAAAGAGAACTCTCCCAAGATTTGCTTTTAAACCTTTCAAAGTTGCGACCATAGCGAGTTGATTCTACCTGTGCCAAGTAGACTGCAGTGAATGGGTAGGTTAATGTTAAGGAGGTATTTGGCTTTTTACATGTTAGGAAGAGGGAGAGGAGGCGTAAGAAAAGAAGCATTTAAGCAATACGTCAATTTAGGAAGAGAGAATAATGACTGTAAGGTATAAATAAAGAGAGATAAAGGAATGATACCAAGGTAGATTTATAGGACAGATAGGATGGATATGACTATGGTGTACCTGTTAATCTAACTGTAGATATTAACAGAAGATAAAGCAGTTACACATAACTCAACTAGTTACATAAAACCACTGGAGTCGGACCAATTCAAAGAAGGAAGGAACAACTAGAAATAAACCACTGGACACGAACCACTGCAAAAAACCACTGCACATACATAAACCACTGCATATGAGAACCACTGGACATGAACCACTGCAAAAAACCAGTGGCTATGAACCACTGGGACGAACGAATGCAAAAACCACTGCACATAAATCACTGCAGAAAGGAACGACTAGAAATGAACCACTGCAAAGAACCACTGCACATGAACCGCTGGACATGAACCACTGCAGAAAACCACCAGAAACAGAGTATTATTTATGAGCAATTCAGAAGAGACTGAATTTGTAGGTAGTACACAGGTAGACTTAAGCATTCCTATAGATAATTTGATTGTAAATGAGATCGTGGCTGGGACAAGAGATAAAAACATCGCTTATTTTGATTGATTTAACAGGCGGTAGCAAATACCTATGATACATCCTGCTAGTCCAAGGACATTCATTGCATCTTCTACCTTTTTAGTTCGGTTATGCAGCAACAGTACAACACTCCACTCGGTTGAAGCTGCAGCTTCAAATAGTTATTCGTACTTATTCTAACTCATACACCAAATCCGCCATATTACGTACAATCAGGTAATCGGTCAGCATGTCTGCCCCAAAAAAGGAGAACAATGAGCCGGCTCCAAGTCGCCGCTCACGCCAGTGTAGCAGCGGAGATGGAGCTCTGATGAGCTTTGCCGATCCGGAGGCTTTACTTAAAAAGCCAAAAGGTTAGTTAAATAAAGAGAACTCAACTATGTGTCTAGAATACATGCTAACTATTGATACTCTAGGTGGACAGAAAACCAATTCTACTACTGCCCCGGTTATTGACACTCCTACTACTACTACTACTACTACTACTACTACTACTACTACTACTACTACTACTACTACTACTACTACTACTACTACTACCACTACTACTACTACTACTGCCCCCAATGACTCTACTATTGAGGCTGCACCGGATAGTACCACAGATGTTACGACCACAGGACTTTTTGACGCTGCAGCTTCGGAACCGGTCGTGAATGCTTCGACTGATGAGGCTGCAGCTTCAAATAGTATTTTTACTACTACTCCTACTCCTACCACTTCCACTACCACTACTACACTCGCTACTGCTGCTACCACTGCTGGCACCACTGCTGGCAACAAACCAGGACATTCTGAAGCTGAGACTTTGAAAAGTACTCCGGCTAGTAATGAAGAGGATGAAGAGGATCAAACTACGAAGAAATCTGGGAAGAGCATTTTGGAGCTCTTCGATAAAGGAGATCTCGATGCGATTCGAGACCGTGTAGAATTTGGTTCTCGAAGACAGGAACAGCGAAAGCGTAATGCCAAACCAACATCAACAACCAAGCATGACGAACAAGCTCCTATAGCCAGTAGCAGCGCTGGAGCTACCAACAAGAACAAGAACAAGAACAAGGATGGAAAGGAGAGCGAAAAGAGTGACGCCGAAACATCTGAGCAAGCCACCACCACTGAAGCTTCAGGAAAAAGAAAATCGTCGTCCTTATTTCGTAATCGGCCGGCCTCAACACCTCAGGTGAAGCGCGTCAAGGTCACTGTGCCAACTCCTGCCAAGGGTGCTGCTAAAGGAAAAGAGAAGGGCAAAGCGATCGAAAAGGATGATGATACCATCAAAAAGCTCCCACGTCCGAAAAAGACCAAGGCAACCAAAGGTCGCAAGAAACGCCGACAGCGCACAGCTGAAGAACAGGCCAGTCTTGATCTATCTAGAAAAAGATACAACGAAGAAAGGCAGCGCAATGCTAGATCTATGTGGACCAGTCGCAAGGCGGAAGACTACATCTTCTTCTATTCAGCCCAGAAAAAATATGGATGGCTCAGTCAATGGTGGAGTGTGACTGGATTCGAGTTCAAGGGCAAGAAGTATGACAGTGCCGAGCAGTACATGATGTACCAGAAGGCATTGCTGTTCAAAGACAAAGATCCGAGCAATATTACGCTGGCAGGGCGCATCATGGAGGAGAAGTCGCAGGGAATGATACGGCTTATGGGACGTCAGGTAAAGGGACTGGACCAGAACGTCTGGGAAGAGAACCGGGAACGTATCGTTAGAGAAGGCAATCTTGCCAAGTTCGTGTGTTCTGCGCCAATGAGGTGGGCACTTCTGTCGACAGGAAACAAGATCCTTGTCGAAGCCTCGCCGAACGACACTGTCTGGGGCATCGGAAAGGGCAAAGACGAGGCTGCACGCCACCTACCCAACGCCCAGTTTGAATTCGGGTTGAACTTGCTCGGCCGACAACTCATGATTGTTCGGGAGGCAATCAAGAAGTTTTCGGGTGTTTCTAAAACAGACCACAGTGACAGTATGAACAGTCTGGAAAAGAAGGCTCAGGAATCTGGTCAAAACGCAGAGTCGGAACTTGCCGCCGAAGATGTCCCAGAGGAAGAGGAGCCTGAACCCGTTCAGCTAGCTGCTGAAGATGACGTGGTTATGGGAGATGGCGATGGTTCTGGCTCAGAGCAGATGGATACAGATACAGATGAGGACGATGGTTCGGGAAATGATGCTGATGTGGGAGATGGTGTGGGATCGGGAGCTGAGACCGAACATGATGAGGACAGTGGCAATGATGGCGAGTGAAGCAAGTCAGGTTACCTAGGTAGATATGGTATGCTCAGGTCATAGTGTATGGTTCGTTGATACGACACGGCTTGAGCTTGTGGTTGTGGTTGGGAGTATCGAGAGGTAAAAGGTCGGAGAGATCGTTCAGCATGTGCCATGCTTTGCCTAGTTAGATTCTAGGTATGCAGTGATTACGGAATACACGCCTGAGTTCTTATGCATAACGACATGATTCTAGTACGTATATGATAGTATTTGAAGCTGCAGCTTGGAAAACGTTGAAATGAATGAGACTAGAATAGGTAATATGTAAGGGACGGGTTTTTGAAGCTGCAGCTTCGAATTCTACCTCTGAGGTACCTACACATCCCGCGGAAACTATAAGGAAGCCTAGGTATCTCATGTATTTAGACTCAGCATGTGAAGTGGTTTACAGACCGAAATGCATCATATATAGATACCAGAATGGTGTGTAGGTGCGCCTGGAGTGAACGCCTCTCGTCTGGTAGGTGGTGCATGTATGGCGGCTCTAGACTAGATGCCTGTGATATACTATACACCGGTCACATCATATACTAAGATGCATCATATACTGAGATGCATTATTATATATACAAAGATGTGTGTGGGTGTGCCTGGAGTGAATACCTCGAGTGAATACCTCTCGTCTGGTAGGTGTTGTATGTGTGGCATGCGTACATATGCAGTCCATATGCAGTATATATGCAGGTGGTTGTGGCTTGCGTGCGCATGGTGGAGCGACCGTCGTTTTTGCTTCCAGTGGTTCGTGGCGTTTTCCAGTGGTCCAAACCTTAAATCGTGGCTTGCCACTGGTTCGTGTAACATCCGGTGGGGATGCCCAGTGGTTTTTTATGGGTCTCCCAGTGGTTTTGGTGGGCCTAGCGCGGACTGCCCAGTGGTTTTTCAATATGTATGCAAGGGAATGAAAACTTTTTCAATTTAAGCAGCATAAAATACACATTCTTCACTTACGTCGGCTTAATGTAACCTACCATCAGCAAGTCATCACTTAAAGGCTGCATGCAATAACGGCCGCCTATTATAACGGGCAGCCTATATGCCATTATATTAATAAGTAAAAGGTCTGAAAGAATCTTACTCAGTAACTATTATACCCCTCTCTTAAGATGCTCAGCAGCGCTGATAAAGCAATTTGGTTTAATTTAAGAGAGCGGTAACAAATGCGTTATAAAACTTATAAACTCTATAAAAGATAACTAAGTCGGCATGATCTGCCCATAAACCTCGCTGTTTCTCCTGATGGGATTGCCTTCGCGTAACCTGCTGCTAATCTGTGGGTAAGGCGATAGCGGCGGTCTGTGCCTATACTCGGATGGTTTTCGGCACCGGGGTGGTATAAGGGGCCATTCTTACAGCAGCCTCAATAGCACCTTTAGGGTCTCACCGAATAACTAACATACTATCGCTGTTCGGGCTAATAATGAAAGGGTTATTGCCTTACGGTTTACGCATCTCTTTAAGTCATGCTTTAAAAGTCGTAATTAATTATATCATATTTGATCCGCTACAACGGTTATTTATAAGACCACGGCTATTATTAAGAGCTAGCTACGTATAAGTCGTTAATAATACTTGTTATTAAGCGGAGATCCTAAATCTTTATGTGGCTACGTTGAGGCTATATACAGGTTATTCCTATGTTAACTTGCACTCCTGTGACGAGCAGACTAGCCTTTTTGCCCACGAGCCCGAGGCAACGGTTCCGGAGACCGCAGAGGTAGCTCGAAAGCAGTGTTTCGACTTGGGAAACGAGGGTTATCTTCTAAGAAAGTCTTCTTGGAGACGAGAGTATATTAGTAATGTGCGCAGTATCTGGATAGCTAGTCCGGGATGGTCTGCTTCCGAGAAATGGCTCTCTCTCATGTTCCCTGACTGGCATCTCCCCTAACTCTTCGCCCTCCGTACCTTGCGCAGAAGAGGGAAGTGACTGTGTTTCTGGTTGGCTGGAAACAGGCATTTCAAGGCGGGAATCTGCGGATTGTTTCGAGCCTGCCCACTTGAGTGGACTAAAAGTTTGCTCCTTATTTTCAGGCATAGGGACAGATCTCCACCACCTTTCCCATTCTCCCTTCTCTCTCGCGCCCCCTTCGTAAGCAAGCCCTTGAAGATGTAATATCTCGTTGCATTTCCATTGCTTGGCCTTTTCTGAATTCTTTTTGCCGCGAGACAGCATCGGCACGAGAGTATACCCCAAAAGTATGATGAGGAATCCTGTGACATAGGTGAAGGCTACGCCGAAAAAATTAACCGAGATGTATGAAGTGCTGAGAATTTTCTATTGACAATGGTTAAGCCAAGTTTTCTTGTTTCTATCGGGTTGGGGATTAGTCATACCTGGTTTTGGCAAAGACTTTTCTGCCCCGGGTTTGTAGCGTTTCGATAAAGTCTCGCGATGTTCGGATCCGTTGGGCCATTTGCTGTGTCGACGAACGACGCTTGCAACATGGACAAGCTAATGTTCCACCAGTTGCCTACGTCAAGCTTCCACTGCTCGTCGGAAATTGGACCTTGTAATCCACCTTGTAGAGTGCGCTGAGAAGCCAAGGAATGAGTTCCGAGGGTACTGGCCGCTGCATCTAGACCTGGGGAATAGTGCTGGAAGATAGACAATAACCACAAGAAGCGGCTAGCATGAGTATCCGTAGAGTACATATCTATCAACCCGTCCATCCAGTCGCGGCCGGCTTCGATACTAATGTTGAATAACGGTAGTGCACCTCTCACCGCATCGTCATAGCTACTCAGAGGACCACATGATGTATCAGTCGCAACAGGCCCCTTGCAATACTGAGTTTGCATTGTACAGCCGAGCGGCGACGCTGCCTCGGCTAACATGTAATATCCATCCTGGTTGCCACCCCGAACACCGTTATAAGTTTCGTTTGACCGGACTTTGAAGCGATACCATTCATCGTCTGTCGGTTCAGTCGCTAAGACTCCGTTTCCGGAAAGAAAAAACAAATAAATATCGGAATCCGCACGATACATATCGGGATTTGGCCGGAAGGTTCCGGCAGATGGAGTACCATTGGACATCAAAGCGGATGCGACCCTGCAAACCATAGTGTCAGCATTCCGAGTTGAATCAACATACATACGATTCAAGGAACATAAATGTCGGACAAAAAGCTAACACTGCTGCAATGGCCGTGTGATGATTTGAGCATATACGAATGGGACGTTCAAGGATGTTTGACTAATTGAATAACACTTACAGTAATCCATAGCCAGAGAATCCATACCCAGCAGCAGACTGCTTGATATTTTGAGAGTATATGTCTCTGACGATGACAGTGTAGTCACTCCCGTCGCCGTCTAGAAAAGATGCCCCGTACTTATATCCAGTGTAATTTGGAAGACCATAGAGATCAGTTGGCTCACTCCGGCCTTCTGTGATCAATGGTCCACATCGGGCAGTGCGTCGATATAGTATGCTTTGGTCGCTTGAAAGGTTGACTCCTAAATCATCGATGATATTCAAATAGCCCGTGTCTAAAAAAAGGTTGGATGTATTGCTCCGGCATAGGCCTTGGAATGGGCAGCTCGCGTCCTTATTGATTATCGTTTTCAATAGGTTCTTCACAAAGAGCGGAGCTCTAATGGTGCCGGTGCTGTTGGGCGAATAGACTTGTTGAGCGTAGCTTGCAGCGTTGTTCACGATAGCTGACTTCCAGGGACCGTACACCTGTGTATCTTCTTGTGTGCTTAGCCGAGTTGTGTCAACAGTTCCGCAATGGCTGCCAGCGACCAATATTTCCTTCCCAGACAATGACACTATAGCGGAAGAGAAAAGACTGGCAACGGAGAAACCCGTGAAACAGAGAATGGCATATATGATGAATGGGAGAATTCGTCTGAGACTCTTTTCTTTGCGCCAAGCATATGTGATGTAGACGAGTAAGGTCAAACCCGAGAACGAGGATTCTGTATTTCGAAAGACGGCTTGTCGTTGATGATGGATCGCGTCACGTCTGTCGTTCGTCGAAAAGTGCCAATGGAGAAGTATGCACGTGATGCGCCAGAAGCGAGTGGCAACCATCGTAATGAATACTGCCGTAAACGCGGTCAAGATACCTCCCGGGAGTGGCGCCAAGGTCAAGGTTGAACCGAGTATAGGCCCACGGGACCAGTTTGTCCATAGGCCGAGGTGGACATGGTAGTTTGAGGTGTCAACTGGTGATGTAGAGAAGAGGACGTCCGCCATAACGCCTCCAAGAATCCAATCGGTATGGCGTCGTAATCGTCCTGATGATGCGTAGAAAGGGCTGTATAGAATAGCATAAAGAATGATTCCTGGTGTACACATACCAGTCTATATCAATCGCGACCAACGAGATGTCAAGGGTAGTTCATGGATGGAGGGTCCTATATATACACCTCCTCGGGGGTTTCAATTGTTACTTGGCCCGTATCCTGGCCGTATTCTACTGAATCAGGTAACAGTTTTATGGATTAACCCTGGGCAGCCAGTTTCAATTCACCCAAACCCCGGCGGTACCTTTGATTTGGTGGAGAGGTGGTGGGCTTGGAAGTATCAAAATCCCCTGTTTGAACTCGGTATTTGGTCTCGAGCTAACAATTGAAATCCCAGAGGAGGCGTAGTCAACGGCCTGTGGACCGCGCTGACATCGAGTGTGGGCGATCTAGAAGGCTCAAGAAACCTTCGAGAGCCAAGTGAGTATATGGACTATTGGTAAATGTGTTAAGAAATAGAGGTCTCAATTACCAATAACAACGCTTCATACTCTATCTACATTTCATTGCAATGCCACGCACCATTCTGATATGTGCCACCAGGTATTGCACTAGAAATCTCGGTGAGATAACATGTGTCAAAAGGTTACGTTGATTTCAGGTGCGAGTTACATCTAAGAAAAGATATCAAAGCTTTCTTAATGGATACGAAATATGCAAGTGTGATTCTCCGCTTAGCAATGCCAGGTTTAAACTAGTGTACGTATCGCCAAAGGAGCTGACACCAACCTCTACATTCCTATTTCGGCGGCCTCCCATACATATCAACCACGTATGCAGGGTGACATGAGCGGCTAACCAGGTCGTCTTCTTGACAGGTACATGCATAATCTTTCGTTTCTACCTCGCCTCGTCGAACCATGATGGCAATTAGCTTGGGAAGGATTATGCTACCTTTTTGCCAAAATGGTTATCGAACGAATTAGGTATTGTCATCCTGAAAAGTCAAGGGTATGATTCGCCAAAAACGCACACCCCCTTGACCGCTGTCTCGCGGCAATACCACACCCTGCGTTTCGGTCCCCACGCAGAGCCGCGTGAAGCCTTGAAAATAATATGCTGTCCCGTACAACGTTAGGACTCTGGTGTATTGATGGGGGCGAAAAAGAGTTTTTCATTATTCCACGGCAATACGGAGATGCCTAGTAATCATTGGCAACATCTCTACAAACGCAACAAACGCCTATCCTGATAACTTATAACTGTTTGTGACACTTGCCTGCGGTTAAAACTTTTACACAGTTATACAGAGTATATTTAGCCGAATTTATGTACGTTAGATAGACGCGCGGCAACAACCCCTTGAACAATCTCATGCTGCTTGTGCAGCCGAAGCTAGCCCTATTAGACCAGCCAGTGTCCTATTCCCGATGCAATCTCTCGCTTTACTCGCCACTGGACGCTCATCTGAAATATCCGTTCTAGTTGATTTCGAATGGGGGTGCCATGGAAAACCAAAACAAGAACACAAACCGGCGCGAGTCAAACAATTGGGAGCGAGGGAAAGACTATTTGATACTGGCCTGATAGACTACATCTCAAACATCATCTGGATCTCCATATATAATCTTACCTTGTAGTCCGCGGCTCTCGTTGACGTGCGCCAGCTTGTGGTAGTCCGGGATGGTACTCAACCAGAGCCTTGCATACCGCCGTCTTCTCCGCTTCCGGCATATAATCGTGCTTACCAGAGTAATATCTCTCCTGCCAATTTTCAACGTCAAAGCCCAGAGTCCCATTGACGAGTGCTTTGATCTCATTCACCTTGTCTTGGTACACTCCTTTGCCCTTCGTAGACCGCTCCCCTTTTTCCGAGGCGTCTCGTGGGGTCGTAATGGCCGCGTACGTCTCGTGCGCTTGAAAGTGGGCTGCGACATTTCGAGGGACTCGAATCCGGGAACGCCGTTCCTGAGTTTATCAAGAACGTTGTGGTCAAAGGCAGCTCGTACTTGTTCTGGTGTCTCTGGCACCTCATCGCCCTCGGTAACTTCCGCTGTGAAGCCTTGAGTCTCCCAAAAGTGCGCAAAATATACCGCACTTGGTGAAAAGATGGCCAGTGCAGTGTATCCAACTAAGCCGCTAAGTCCCACGGCTAATGGCCCATTCGCGGGTAGCAGCTGCCTGGACACGACTAAGCTTGACGTGTGCACACCATCTTCAAACACCCTGAGCGTTATGGTTTCATCTACCCAACGAGAAACATGTGCGCCTGCAGTAGTGGCATCCTTTGTCGGGCCCAGATCAGGCTGCGGTCTGATAACTTTTTCATCGCTGTCATCAAGTGAACGGCGGCTACGGCTACGGGCTCTCTGGCGGCCTGATTCGTTACGCCGACCTCCCCCTCCCCCTCTTTCTCCCCCTCTTCCTCTCCCTCTCCCTCTTGGCATCATGCCTTTGTGGTTGGACAGATCCAGGGGGCAGTCGTTAACGTAGCAATATCGATTGATGCCGCCGGCTAGTTCTATGGGATCCGGTGAGCTCCAACGGCCGAGCCATGCTGCATAGTACCTCTCTCCACAGTGATACAGGCCCGTCTTCGAGTCTCTCTCATACCCGGCGAACCGATACTTCCTCGGTGCTTCGATGCTGGCACCGACCGCATTATATATGTTGACGCCGAAAAGCGAGTATTCGCTGTAGGACACAACCCTAGCTTCGTCGTCGAGCTCCAACATTTCCGTTGTCTGGTACCTAGTGACGGTCTCCTTAGTGTTGGGGGTATACTCTATGAGCGCCACTGATATGGGTTCGTCCTCGCCGTCGTCCAGGACAGTACTTGTCTGTTTCTCGCGCTTGATAGTTTGGCCATCTCCATTGTACGTCCGATGGATCTGGTAGCTAGTCAGATACATGGTCTCCTTTAATTTCATTGGCTGAGGAGATCCGTTCGTCGACGTTGCTCTTTCAGTGACCTTGCGGGCCCGTCTTCCTTGCCTATCGTACACATAATAGGTCGTTTCGGGGGTGCCTTCTTTAACTGACTGCGTTGAGGCGGAGCATAGACGATTGTGGAAATCCCAGTTGACAGAGGTGTAGTAAGGCTTGAGAGAGCTTATACAGCCCTGATTGTTATACTCATAAGCCTCGGACGTGGCCCCGACTTTCGTTGAGCTGACCTAATCATTGTGGTCATTGTAAGAATACTCCCTTGTCCATCCCGAGACGGATATGTCCTTGACTGGCTTATGTGTGAGACGAAGGATATCTCCTACAGAATCGTAATTGTAATTCTCGACGTATTCGCACATTTCAGATCCGTTTCCAGGACTCTTGGTCGACGAGTCAGACGGCGAATATGCCTGCCGTTGGAGACATCGATTCGCTCCCATCCGCGAGCCTCAACAATCCGGCCAATGGCATCATACGTAAAATCTTAAGTGGGCTCGACAACCGTGTTTCTGAAGTAGGTATCTTGGGGTGCGACATCGAGTGTATTGCTAGTTCTCACGCAACAGTCATACGTGTAACTCACGTCGAAGAGGGTCGTCGTGTTGCGGCCGCTCCTCTGCACCTGGCTCTGTTTCAGTCGACGTGAGGCAGCATCCTTGTTTAGTTTCTGCGATGTGTTGCCGTATACAACACGCTCCCGCTTTCCGTCGGGGGTATAGTCCGTACTACCGATCAGTATCGTAGGCTGATTAGTCGCATAGTGCTCAAAGGCCAGGGTTTCAAGCTCCCCGTTGATTTTGTAGGTGCGCGACGTCCGACTGCCGTCGGAAGCTGTGGTGGTGCAAGCTTGGTTCCTAGCATTATAGGTTGCCATGTTGAGGAAGACCGTCGGCTCGAGCTGCGGAAGCGGTACTTCACCTTCAGCCCAGTTTAGAAGTCCTTTATAGTCTTCGGCAAACTGTGTCTGTGTACTGATACAGTTTCCATTGAAATCTAACTCGTTGTTCTGCTAAAGACCGGCCTGGTCGTAGCGCTAATAGACCTGTGTTCGGAGGTTGTGGTCGGAAGCGTTCGGTTGACTCTCTCCGAACATGAACTTGGATATTAAGATCTCAGATTCTCCTACCGTCAGCCACTCGCCCTCGAGTCTGTTAAGGACATCGTAGATAAAGCGTATCGTTGTATCTGGCCATTCCTCCTCAGAATAGGCTTTCCCAGGCAGTAAGAGAGCGACCACTTCTCACCGCTGTCCGCACTCCAGCGGTACAGCTCCCTTCCATACATGTCGAAGGAAGCTTTGGTAACCAAGATTCCGCGCGCATTAGCCACATGAGACATTTGCCCTAACAGGTTGAAGTCGGTCCGTGTCGTATATTTCCCCTGTGTGCTGTTGTCCTGAACCACGACGATGATACGACCGAGCGAATCCATATGGGCTACGTCTGCTGTATTATCATTGTAAGTGGAAGATTTACGTGCGGCATCTTTCTCTCGCTTGTGCGTACTCTGCATGGCACAGTCGTACCAGGAAGGCATGTAGGATTCTTCGTCTAGAGTATCGAAGAAGATTGCTGATGAAAACAAAAACTACAGCTCTGCCAATTCTTTCGTAAAGCAGTAATATTTCAGCAATTGCCACATCGGGGTCCGTCGTTGGGTCTGAAGTGTGTACTGTATCACCAACATCGAAGTGCTCGGTTAGCCATGGCGTGTAGCGGACTTTGCTCCAGGTATGGTCTACCTGTAAAGTGCCTCTATCCCGACCTAAAGCGTCCCTGAAGAATGTGGTAGAGAGGTTGGGCCCTGAGCCTGAAAGTTGTTGTGGTTGGTAGGTATGTGATTTACTAAAGAATGTGAGGAATTGTTGAACTGGTTACCCTTTACTGTCATTTAGAGTAAGACCGCTACATCTCCATCTTTGGGGGCTCTCCAACAATGTTACTTGTGCTGGATTTCCTGATCCAGCGGAATATACGATATCTACACCGAGTTGCGCTGTGTCAGAGGCGTGTTCATCACGGCTGATGACGCCTTGGAACGCAGGAGTCCAAGAACCATCAAAACATGTGGCAGCGCTGTGAATAATTCGGTGGCCGGCTTTACTTAGGATGGCTCTCGCGTTGGCGTCTTCTGGATTCTTGATGAACCTTTCCGTCTCGTCCGTAGTAAGCTGAAAGCCCTCGAGGCTATCACCATCCTCTTCACCAACTTTACCTGAAACAGCTCCGCCAACGGCTCTTCGCAAAGAGTCAAAAATAGTCGCTATGTGATTTTCATTTGGATCTGTAGATAATTTGGTTTGAAGTGCTGCGTAATCATAAACCGCGCTCTCAGAGTTCTGCAAACCGTCAATGCTTTGGGTAACGAATAGCTTGTAGTTGTCCAGTTCTGAGCAGCTTTAAGTTCTAAACGGATCTATATGTACAGTTAGAGTATGAAATCCGGCCCTCGCCGCTCTTAGCTCAACCTAAGGGAAAGTAAGTCCCCTGGAAAAAAAAAACAAAGGGAAAACCCTGCGTGGGGACGCGGGGATGCTGGGGGGCTACATACCTTTGAGTCTGTCGTTGCGGCGTATCTAGCCTGACTTGATGGTATCCACCAATGATTGTCACTGTTGAGATCAATGTAACCCGCCTGTTTCTGTAGAAACTCTTTGTATTCTGTCGGAATGAACCTTGGAAGTGGACCAGATAGATTTCTCGGTGTTATGGCCAGCTGAAAATACTAGTCGATGTCCGAGTATAGTTCCACTTTGCTACTCGGCAGACGTTTGGAGAGATCGCTGCTGCGATACAACATGCTGGCTCTACCTATCAGCGCTTTGATACCCGGCTTTGTCATATCTGCATCCTCCACATCCCACCTCCATAACACCCTCAAAAAAGGCAAAATCATTCGCGATCAGTTCCAGATAGCCGAACAAGTCGTAGTGTGTACCAGGTGATACACAGTATTTCATGGTATCGCAGGTCTCCGGAAATCGAAAACCATCGGCACCATCTACGACATTAGTGTAGCTGGTTTTTGCATACAGTATCACCGTCTCCTCCTGCTTAAGCCTGTCAGTGGCATCGTCCAACGTACTCTTCTTCTTTCCATAGGCAATGGATGTAGATTTTGTTGTATTGCCATATTCATCTATCTCGAGCACAATGTCGTGAAGCAGTCGGGGGTTATCATTCTTGTCTGAATGCGACTTGATCTTCTCTCATGGGATAACGCGGTACACACCTTGGCCCTAGTTGCCGGGAGCTTGGTACGTTGTCACCTCATACTTACTCTCATTTAGAAGAGAAGAGAGCGACTGTGGCTCAGAGTCATGGTCGCTGTGGATTTTCTCTCTTATGGGAAGACCGTTGAGTGTTCTGTATGCATCTGCAGAGAGTAGGTCGAAGACTGAATCCTGGAGTAGCCGTTCAGACGGTAAACGGTACATGGTTGGTAACCTTCCGAGATAGAACCAGCGTTTCACATAACTTGTGGGTCTCGAAAGTAATGCTTTTTGGTCCGGATCGGTGGTAGCTGGAAATGTCTCCGTATGCCATTGCTCGACCATGCCGAACCCACGAGACTCGCGCTCAGGCAAATCATAGTAGCCGTCGTGATATGCGTATCTCATCTCAGCCGTGGCTCCTGTAATCTGGTCGATGGTGGTGATACTCTCGGCGCAATTCATGGGAGAAGAAAGGGTTGTCGTCCATGGATGACCTGACCGTGACGGACGCTACGCTGTTAAGGGCCGGGAATAAAGGTATTACCTGAGCATTGCTCCACTGATTTCCGACTCGGTTATAGTATATCCAGGCCCCCCCTCCCGGAGGTAGGTAGATGAGGTTCGTCATTCCGGACCCTGTCACATCTGCCAGACGCA
Source organism: Xylaria cubensis (assembly GCA_022385715.1). Taxonomy (NCBI): domain Eukaryota; kingdom Fungi; phylum Ascomycota; class Sordariomycetes; order Xylariales; family Xylariaceae; genus Xylaria; species Xylaria cubensis. The sequence goes on from MU279041.1 coordinate 118,839, forward strand.
ACCTTTCGTGAGTGAATCCATTGATATGGGGGGCGTTTCCCATTGCAACGCTTCCCCCAAACTTCCCATAGCCCTGGTTTGGCCAGTAGGTGACGCTACCATTCTCGATTTGCACAATGTCCGCCAGGCCATCACCGGTCATGTCTGCCGTATAGATGAATGACCTAGGATCGCCTATTCGTAGCGCGGGTCGACGGATACTTGGTATTGTCACACCTGATCACTCTCCGAACCCTTTGGAGGTAGGGTTTAATGGATTCTCTAATGAAATGTTATTAGCAAGTCAGTCGAGTAGTCAAACTAGGGTGAATAAGATGGAAAAAAAAAAAAAAACGTACGCTCGTGCATCGAAGGGATGATCACCTTGACGCCCAGCGTCGAATACCCTTTGCTCTTCATTATCCTCTTCTATGTGGACATGAAAGCGTAAAACGGGGCAGAGTATTCTTCCTCATACTGATCTAGCGATTCGTCGAACGTGATTGGTTTGCCATTTTGACCGGTCCCGAACGTAGATCTATCAGCATCTAAGCTGTCGAAATACGCGGCTGGTATATCGTCGTTAGAATGTATTATTCTCGAAGAGTTAGGACGAATACATACAAGAAAGATCAGCAAAGAGTCGGGCTATGGAATAATCGCCCGGAACTGCATAGTTATCCTCGATGTATTGAAGCTGATCTTTGGTCATCTCTTCCTTTTTCTGTTCCTCGACTTTCACGTTGACGCAAATACGCCACCCAGTCACGTCCAGGCCATCGGGCAGCGATTTCCCCGAACTCTGCAGGGTTCCAGATAGGAAGCTGTATTCATGTTTGTCACGGAACAGAACTGCAGCACTATACCACAACACTATCAAAAGATAGGATGTTGTCAAGTCAGAGACTTGACCATCCGCAGTTACTTATATAGTTGGAGCCGTGACAATTTTAGCCAACCATCCTGACAGTTTTGCTTGGAAAGTAAGAAATAATGGCCGTACTTGATAAAGTAATACACAGTGATTCCGCTATGGTTGCTCCCTTCGAACTTGATGTCACACGGCCCAATTGCTGCATGAATATAGCCAAGGTCATCATTCTTAATGTCGATGCTTTTGAGAGTAATCTTCTCATCTTGCGGGTCTTCGTAAGTTTCCCAGAGTTGCTTCCAACCGTTATTGACAATGTGAGCACTCATGGCCAGGACCTGGTCAGAGTACTCTTTGCCACTTGTCCTCGTGGTGACAGTGAGACCAGACACTTTTTCGGCTTCAGACACTATGACTTGAACTTAAGAGAGATCGCATATAAAGGTGGAGTGGGAGTTGAGGGGTGGGAAAAATGAAAGTCGCTGTGAAGCGGATGCCCGTGAATGATATATCATCAACTTATCCTACGAGAGGGGTCTTTTCCCTTGGTCTACACACTCGTCACTCATTACCTTCACAAACTTGATTCATCCAATGCCAGGAATACCATTGGTGTCTCATGGTAGATCCAAAACTGTTTCGCCGCCCATGCTGTGGTCTTCTTATCAGCTAACGCGCCAAATTGGTATGTTAATCAAGCCGCGCCATCGTATAATCATTGGCTCGCAGATCCCGCTGCAAGCACCATGCAGCCTCAGGGTGCCAAGAAGTGTGTTCAGCAAGACAGAACATCGAGATTGCTGATTTTGGAAGATTCGTTACGATAGTTTATGCATGAACTCTCAATATAAGACTAATCCATGCGGAATGGTAATACCGAGCAGTCATCAAGGGTCGTCCCTCTGTGGGGTAGCTGTAGCCTGCAGCAAGCTGAATAGGGGTACCATTCTTCTTTACTAATATATGTACATGGATGAGGCTAGCCAGCGGCGGTTTAGCATTAATAATGATTACACACCTGCCGTCCTTTGGGACATAACATACTTAGTCAAGTGGTTCGAGCTTTCGATCCATCAATTCCCTTCATGTATTACAGTAGGTACTGTATGAATCCTGTATGAACAGAAGAAGTAAGTCACTCGTCCCAAGCGCTAACTGGATAAGGCAGACAGACATACCTAACGAAGCATATGCGAATAGGTACATACTTAATGATACGTTCACAGTTACAAGTTATAGCTGCCAAAACTCTATACTCTGTACTACACGAATTTCCTCTTCGAACAGGGGGCGGCCTTGAGCATAGTTCTCGTAGTTACGCGGAGCCTAACAGGCCACCTCCTGTAGAAGAGATCACGGGAACTAGTTTAATATACCCCTGTACAAATAATAGTAAAGGAATTGCGGGAACACCAGCCCTGTCGTTGCTTGAGCTTTATCTCCTCTGATTGTGCGCCTAGCGTTTTAAGAGCCTCGCCTCTCATCATACCATGTACATATGCCTCACCTATAAAACGATACCCATCATCAGATTCAGGACGAAGGACGAATGGAACATTAGCACCGGCGATGACCCATACCTAATCACCAATTTGAAGTTCAATGGGGCCATTCCCGACATTGTTCCTTTCTGTTCGAAAGAATGTTCTTCTATAATTCGTCCTGGTGTACCGAGGCAGAAAGCTAAACTCATTAGCTGGTAACTGATATTTTACTTCCATCTCTTTTTCGGGATGAAGATGAAGCTTGTCTTCGGCTTGTCGAAAACATTGTAAAGTCTCCTTATCAGCCTGAGTAGCGCTCGTTGTGCCATTTTCACATTTCCTTTCCGCCTGCTTGAAATCCGACGCCCACGTATGTCGAAATATCAATTCGCAGTGTGAAGGAGCTGGACTCTGCCTGTCGACGTGATCGGCGACGAGCGTGCGCCGCAACACCTCAGTTCTAGACTGGCTGCCGGAACGTAATTGATGAATCTCTGGAGTATCGGCGACAACCAGAGTTGTCTTACTCAGGCAGAATAACCCCTGAACTGCTCCGGATATTGTAGATATCTTCCAACCCCTTACTGTAAACAATGGACCGTAAAGTTCGGATTCTATAGCCTCTCAGCTCGAATCACCAGAGGCTTCCTAGCTTGGTTCGTGCAGTGGTGTCGTGAAGCTGTCAGTGGCGGGGGTGTCCAATCCACCACCCACGTCGGTATATCTTCGCTCGCCGGACCACACCGCTCCGAGCCTGACAGAAGTCTAAAGTTCTATTTAGTGAGTAGTATATACCAGCAAGCTTCTATTTACACATCCCGGACCGAAGACTGGTATTTTGGCTTCAGCTCCTGTCGACCCAGATGAACCATATAATGGCTGTAGCAAGGGCGTTTTGCCAGATCCAATAGGGCATATACCTTGTCCCGCGGATTTGTGCCTTTCACGAATCGAGATGCTTTGAATAACTGAGCGATAGACTCATATGGAGGTGACGGTTCGATGACAACATATGTACCGTTTCTTGGGTGCTTCGAATCATCCGCTTTCCTCATATTGACCAAATGAAGAACAGCCAGACCAGAACTTTGATGTGCGCCACGTGTATTAAGGCAAAATAGGTTGCGCTCAGATGGGTTCAAACTTGATTTACGGGTTGAATGCTGACACATCATCAAAGATTTCAGTGTAGTGGCGTTTCTCAAGCCTCCATCGAGCTTGAATCCATGAATCTCTGAGTTTGTCAAGCAGTTTGTTACTCTTTTCGACCAGGTCAAGAACAAATACCAAACTGCGGGAGTCAGAATTCTCCAGTCTGCGATATTTACCTCGCCGCAGAGGTCGAGAGCTGCGGCTCAAACGCAACCTCCTGGCAAATCCACGCTCAATGAAACCATACACGCTTGAAGAATGCAAAAATACACATAAAATCCCATGATTCGATTTGTGGTAGTCCTCGATCTATAAGGTCCTTGTTGGCTCCGATAGGGCCTAGCTGTCGTAGACTGTGCCAGTTTCCTTGGAATAAGGTCAATTGGTAGAGAAGCGGGATGGCAATCCAAGAAAAACAATCCTCTTCCCCAAGCCAGATGTATGCACCTCGGGACTTGTTATGTCGGTTGAGAGCGGTTGCTAGCTACGAACCGCGCTGGGTGTCATGTCACGTCCACTGAACGCGCCAAGCGACCTGTGCGCTGTTCGCTTACACTATCTGGGGTGTATCCATTGGCCCTGTCTGAACCTTATCGAAACTGAAGCTCATAAATCCTCACTTGTTCAGCAAAGGCAGGCGAACCTCAGATATTAGCAACTCATTGCTATTGGATAGAGATAAAGTCAGCCTCTAACTGAACGAATTGATACATTTAGGTTATGCTTGGGACTGCACTAATCTCCAGTTCCACCATGGGTAAAAAGTAGGTAGTCTTGGCGCGTTAAACGACTTTCTCTCATGGTACTTCAGTTCACCACCAGAACACATACACTACTTCAACCGTTAGTAACACCCTCAAATATAATCAGAAAATAAAAATAACGGCGCTATATGAAATGTGGATTAAAAGTATTTTAATAGTTTTAATTTTATTAAAACGCCTTCCGATATGATCTTTTTATTTAGCTTAAAGAAAAAGCTATGCTGCAGTGGCCCTGTTCAGTTTTCTGGCTCGTGCGTTACCTCGCCCTAAACCCCAAGCCTTGGGGGGAGAGTACATCCATGCCATGAAATCTAGACCTACGAAGCCGATTTATGCGTTCGTTGGGGAAATGGGAATTGGTAAAGAAAGTTTACATGCTTGATTTTCAAATACATAGTTAATCTCCATTTGATTAATCTCTTCGGCCTCGGGGTACCAGTATCCCAATTACCAAAGATCGGACAATGATTTCTGCGCGCGCCAGTCTTCAACCTAATCCTAACCATCATGTCAATAACTTCATAAGAGAGCAGACTGCTGCGGAAAACACATAAGAGATGCATGGATACTCCACGGTATTTATTGTTTTAGATGGCATATAGCTTCCATGCGACTAGCGTACCGGTCCAAATCTATACCTCATTGAACGCGTGAGGCCCCGAGTGGCGCGCCACGGGATTCACTGTTTGAGGGGTATCGCAGAAAGCAGCTCTCCATGACAGCTCTTTAGCGTCATATCTCCATGTAACAACGGTCTTCAATCGTACAGCTTCTCCATACTTGTTACTATATTCCGAGTACCATAGTTGGTACGAGTTCCTTCATAGTAGATAGTTGACCGAGTTACAGCACAATTCGACGCCGAATAATGGATGTGTTTACCCGCGCAGCAGAAGGGGCAAAGGGCGCTATCGCCGTATGCTACTGTGTTGGTATGAGAGCCGAAGTTAGCGTAGGGATGAAATCGGCGCCTTTACCCCGTTTTGTCAGCGCTGCGTGTAGGTTTGGTGTCAGTTGATCAGCTCAAAACTACTGAATCAATATAGCATAAAGCCCCTTGGCTGCTCGCCAGTCGAAGTCTTTCAAGCGTTAGCTCCAAGAAGTCTCTGTTGATATGTTTTTAATTGAACAATTGCTTGATCAAACCACCAAATGACACAATGATGCGTTCGAACGTTCAACAAGGATTAGGAGACGGGCTCGCAGCGTTGGGCCAGGCTGCGAGGAGGGTGTCAGCTCAAATGCCAGAGACCCTTAAAGAACTCAAACGACTTTGTCAACAGAAAATAACAACATCCGATTGCAAGCTTGCCAGTTCTATTCAGTCAAATATTCCGCATTATGATCTCTCGACTATCTCGTCTTCCGATGTAGATAGCGTTAATCAGCTTCAAGACGAATGGTACGAAGTTTTGAGCACAGGGCCTGGCGTGCTTGTTCTTCAGAACTTTGTTACCGACAAGGCACTTCTATCTCAGATAAATAAGGTATTCGATGCCATCATCGAAAAGGAAGCGACGTCAGCAAAGGGCGACCACTTTGCAACCTCGGGCGCTAATTCGCGTATCTGGAACTCGTTCCAAAAGCATGCGATGCAAGATCCGGCGACTTTCGTACCGTACTACGCGAACCCATGGCTTGCTAGAGTTAGTGAGGCCTGGCTAGGGCCTGCATACCAGATCACAGCGCAAGTCAATGTCGTCCGACCAGGCGGGAAACCTCAAGATGCGCACCGCGACTATCATCTCGGACTCCAAACCAACGAGGCGTGCGCGAAGTTCCCGCGGAGTATGCACATTGCGAGCCAATTCCTCACGCTACAAGGTGGCGTGGCACACTCGGATATGCCTCTCTTGAGCGGTCCGACAAGAGTACTGCCTTTCTCCCAGTTACTGCCTGAGGGTTACATGTCATGGCGCGACCCGGAAATCAGGGCATTCTTCGACGAGAACTGGGTTAGTGCACCAATGAAAGCGGGAGACGCGGTGTTCTTCAATCCAGCGCTATTACACGCCGCAGGAGAGAACACGACAGAGGACGTGCATAGAATCGCGAATCTTTTGCAGATCAGCAGTGCATTTGGACGTCCAATGGAACATGTCAATAACGTCGAGATGATTCAGACATGCTGGGATACACTGAAGACGCTGGCGGCCGACAGGGGTAAGTGTGAACAGGTCAAATCGTGTGTTCAGGCGTTGGCAGAAGGATACCCGTTCCCGTCCAATTTAGATAAGCAACAGCCTGGAGCCAATAGCATGGCACCTCCTTCGGAAGTCGACGTGTTGTGGGAAGGCTTGCAGAAGAAATGGGATACAAACCAAGTTGTCAAAGCTGTGAAGCAACTCAAAGCCGACTCGATGTATTAGCTAAGCCCACTAATCACCGACTCAAGGTATGGTAAAACATCAAAAGATGATTATGCCTCATTTGTGCCTTATTGTTTTGTGTCTTCATTAGTTTGCGTCTTACATGATGGGGAGCTTTACAGCATGTGCCCAGCGTCCCCCATCGCATAGTGTGGACACACATAGAAGTTGTCGGCATATGAAAAGATTGACTTTGGGGTAATGAATCGTATTTGACCATGGTCGTTATGATTATTCACATAACGGAGTGCATTCATTATGATTCATACTTCGTCAGAGCATTTGTGCGCCCCTGATTGGTAGAATAAGGGGGCTCTAGTGTATTAGCGGGAATGGGTGCTTGCACTGCCCGATCTGGTCTCACCCGACTGAAAGCACGGAAAATGAAGCTGCACGAAGTCTTTCAAGTAACCTAAGCTCTGAAAGTAGACATCTTGGATTGATATATAAATTCAATTAAGTTCGGCCGCATTACCTTTCAGACCACAACTCAACCGCAACAGCACTTACACAACACATGGTAGGCGGAACAACAACAACAACTGCCGCTACAACAACCACAGCTTCAATGAATCACCTATCATCAAGCGCTGAAAGCAATACTGGCCCTACATCCTTTAGCCAGTCTTCAACCATGCTACCATTCACACCTGGGCAGTGCCTATTTTGCCCGAGTTCCTCATCAACCTTTTCCGACAGTGTCTTACACATGCAAAAGTCACATGGGCTATTCGTCCCTCATCAGCAACATCTCGTAGTCGATCTCGAGACCCTCTTCAAATATCTTCACCTTGTTATCTTTGGATACCGAGAATGCATACATTGCGGAACGGAGAGGGCCACGGTACAAGCTGTGCAGCAGCATATGACCGGGAAGGGTCACTGCCGGTTTGATATAACAGCGCCAGACTCTGAATTTGCCGAGTTTTACGACTTCTTAGAACCTGAAGATATTGAGGGTGATCACTCAGGGAGCGATATGGAGGATGGAGATGGCGACAAGGGACATGATCGGAAAAATGCAGTAAAATCGGATCGGAAAACCGTTTTGGCAGACGACGACTCGATCCGTTTACCTTCAGGGAGAATTACATCGCGGCATTCATCCTCGGCTCAAGCGGGGTCATCAATGTTACACCTACGCCGCCGGCCTCGTACCGCACCATCGCAACTAGAATACGCAGTGGCTGAACCCGAGGTGACGGAAGATTCTATTAGTAGGGAACCTGGTGTTCATGACACGAGGTTATTGTCGAAGAGGGAGAAGCGGGAGAGGGCGACAGTGACACATCAATTAGCTAGCATGAGTGCAAGCGACCGAACGAGTCTGATGCACTTGCCCATGTCTGAGCAACGAGCGATACTAGCAACCCAGCTTAGGCACACGGATCGAGTGCAGAAGAAAGAGAGGCGGCGGCAAGGCAAGATTGATCGGAAAGGGAACAAGAATTTGTATGCGTATTGGCACACTGAGACGCCCGTGTACCAGTGTGGCTAGTCAATTGTACTTGTATCAAACGAACCTGAAAGCCTGTACTGTCTCACGCTTGCATCGTCCAGCTGAATATTGTTATGTGAACACTACATTTTCACCATACACTAGATATGTAAATCTAATAAGGACAGCTAGTTCTATTCAGCCGAGTGGTTCATCTGTCCCAGTTCATCCAAGCGCATTGCCTTCGCTCATAGCATCTCGAAAAGAATCATCTTAGAGGAAGGGTGAGAGGCATGGCCCGACGCTAGAAGCCATGGTCACTCAGAAAAGCAAGGGAATCCGCCATCAAACTCAGCCCGCTATGATGAAATAGGATGAGATGCCCCGTCTCTTTGTATACCTTCACATCGATCGATGCTGCATTTGGGAACCTTCTATATACTTCCCACGGTTGCTCACGACAGTATTTTCCTCCGCAGAATGTCGAGTCCTCTATCATGCGAGTTAGTTTCTCAAATTCCTGAATTCCATATGATACGTTATATCCACGATACTTACGTTCTCCAATTCCGAGGAATATTGGACGAGTATATTGAGGGGCGTCTACCAGGAGGTAGGTAAACGTGATGGCGGCTCCCAGCGTATCAAAATCACGCATCAGAAAATCATACTCGACAGCGTTCTCCTCGTAGGACCCAGCAAAACACGCCACCCTTCGACCTTCCCTTGTTGACTGAGTTTGATACAACAATGGGATATGGCCCCATTTCTCCGGATCGACATGCGCAGCCGAAACTTGAAGACCTGACAAAAAAGCGGGATAGATCCATGATTTGTCCCACGTAATGGCATGCAGCACAAGCGCATCGACATCGTCGGGGTATTGCTCGGCTAGCGCGTTCGCCAACATGCCACCGATGGAAAATCCGACTAGAACAATCCTATCCCAGGCGCGACCGTCCACCTCACCCCTGCGGAGCTTCTGGATTAGGTGGTGAATGGTCTCGACATACATCTGAGACTGGACTTCAAACAATCCGTCCGGGAACGTACTGTTGCCGCTGCCAATTAAATCAACAGCAAGTGTAGGGTAGCCTTCATAGTTCATTCTCCGCACCCAGCTGTATCTCTCAGGCTCGAGTTGGGAATCCCACATGTTCTTGTTAAATGAGGCGCCGTGTACGAGGAGCTGAAGCGTGTCTGCATGGGGATTCTGGTCGTCATCGGGCATGCAGAACCTAGCATCCATCTCGTACGTGTTCGAAACCAGGATTTTGCGCCCGGCCAGAGCAAATAGGACATCCTCAGTGTAGGCATGATGACTGAATTCACCGACCGCATTTTTCTCAACGGAAACAGGAATGCGAAGGTCCTGGCATGACGAGGGAGCTTGTGTCCAATTGGACAGAGCTGCGAGATACAATGGAACCTGAGGCAGCATGTTTCCGACCTGGTGATCACTTTACTTGGGCGACTTTCTGCTTCATTTAGTGGCCGCCGATAGCCATGACATACATTAAGCTTCTATCTACGTGGCCGACTGATGTCACGCATATTTTCAGCTACGTGGTTCTTTATTTCAGTAGTGGAAGGGTGAGCAGGGACCAGAGTTCCAGGACCACAGCTCCAAAGGACTGATGCACGCATGCAATCACTGAGCTCTTTGATCCATACGTAAACTTCTTTGACACCTGGGCATCGATTGAGCTAAGATGCGGGGGACTATGGACTCGTAGTAGATAGGCTTGATACACTATCTGTCTGCGCAATTTGCATTCCATCATATTAATACTCAGTGCATCATTACATTTGTCGATCTAACAGCCACTTGATCCAGAAGGGCAATGATACAAGTCAATAGATATTAATGTGAAAGCGACATGCTTCGTCATCAGTAGTATTGAATTCCAAGTGAAGTAGCCTTGGTCTCCGAGTCATATCTATCTTGAGTTCATGTATTTACAAACATGATAATCTTGAGCCCTCATAATTCACGTCTGTATGGACTAGTGCTCTTAATGTCGCTTGGGAGTTCCTGAACGAACTCATGCTCCGGAACAATGCCGTCTTTGAAGTACAGATCCGAGATTATAGAACCCTCTGACCACCAAGCAGTCTGAAGGCCCTCCGTCCCAACATTGAAAAATATATCTCCGGGCTTAATGCGTAAGCATTTACCCGATGGTACTCTTACAACACCTAGGTGTGCGATCAGCTTTTGTCAGAAGATACTCGTGATATCAGTTACATAAGGTCAAAATCAAGTGATACGTACCAATGCCAGCACTCATGATAGCCAAGCTAGGCTCGGGCGTTGAGTGTGGCGGCATATAAGACTCGTCGTAGAAGATGTACTGGTAGGTAGCATCGAACCCCTTTTCCCAGTCTACTCGGAAGGCGTTATCAACACCTGGCATATCGAATGTCGTGGTATTAATAGACCAACATTCCAGCACATTTTCCCATGCCCCGGACCGATGCTTCACATGCGTGATTGCAGGAAGTATGACTTGGGGCAGATCGGCACTCCTCGGGCATCGCAGCTGGCAATCCGTAGCGTCCAGGCCAGCCTCAATTTTCTTCGAAGCCAAAGCCATGGATGGGAATAACAAGAAGAGCGCTAACATATCGGCTACCGGAAACATCAATGGATTAATTTTTGTGTGTTGAGATGGAGAATAACGGAACTCCTTTTCCGCCTATGCGTGAAGATGCTTTCCAGTCAGTTTTGTGTACAGTAATATCCGATGTTCCCTGTGCGATTCTTTCAACCCGTTGAAACCTGCAGTTCCTGTAATATTATTGGCCAAGGCATATAGGGTCTGTCTTCCTAGGAAGTAGTCATGAGTGATGGAAACATTAAGGTACGAGGACTATTGCGGCTTTGTCTATCCCAAACACCTCATGCAACGGACCACAACCGCCTATCCTTAACTAAGAACCAAAAGGCTCTACTTCAGGTTCAAGAGAGATCGGTAGTGTATCTTTTTGTTTTGTTGGGCGCAACAAAGAAGACGGTCTATGCGTCCGGACATGACAGTTCTCATTGTCTCTACTGTCCGGGCTCTCGGTGATATCTGTGATTCCATACCAAGCCCCGGATCTAGGTCGCCACACGGAGTACTAGTCCAAGCATCCAGCGCGTTTGAATGAATATGAAAATGCGGTCATCTGTCACCAAGCACACGGCTCAATGCCACACCGCTAAAACATGGCATGATCAACATGGCAAACCAGGATGTTTTCGTTGAAAGCCGGGTACAGAGATCTCAGCTAACTTATATACTCAACTAAAATGATCACAGATTACTTCAATTCGATGCGTCACCATCCATGGATGCCTAATAAATGCATGTGAAGCATAGTAAATGTCCGAGCATATAGCGTTTAGATGCCTTTCGATTGTTTCCAATAAGTCTTTGCAATGTAACACAGTGACAGCATTTGCACTCAATGAGATTTCATGCATTATATGTGACATTTTGACACCTCGGCTGTAAATTCTTTGCCAGACTTGCAACTCCGGGGCTAGTGGTTGCTGTGATATTAGTCGTTATAAGTAGACTTGTCAAGGGGCAACCCAATAAGGATCTTCTAGGCTGCGAACCTTCTTAGTTTGGTGTTTGGTTTCTGTTTGATGCGTTACTGCGCGGCCTGTCATACCTAATATGATTCAGATCTTCGTTTGCGCCAACGGTTGCTAGTCTACACCCAGAACTCGGCCTGAGTTAGAAACTGTTTGAGCTCTTAGATGGTATAAATTGAACAGCGGTAACCCGCGGAGTACTCTCCTTCTCTCTCCCTCTTCTGTAAGATCACCCCTAGAAAACTCCCATAACTTATTCATTCCTATATTTCGCAAGTCACTATTCACCATGGAAACCGATATCCAGTGCCCCGACTGCCCTATGCCCATGGTGCGCGTATCGATTCATTCGGTGACCAACTCATGCATGCATTCAGGAACACAAAACACAAGTACATCCGCACCATGAATGGTATCTTCGTTACACAAGTTCGGGAAGAGTTCGACAGCCTTGACACTCACATCAAGCAACAAATTTATCTCCTTAGCACTGCCGACGAGGACTTTGCCCGCGAGGCTGTCGAAAGATTGATTTGAAGAGGAGCGGGCAGACTATTAGAGCGACGTTCGGCGCAGTGGAGGCACTCAGGTGGAGAGCAGCGAGTTGAAGACGAAAGGCGACCAGGCGAAGACAGCCGACCACTCAGAGCAACAAGCTAGCAAGTCAGAAGTACCCAGCGGTGATGGGAAAGATACAGCCGAGCCTCTTGTCCTTCGCGATGCCAGAAAGGCAGTCACGGACTACATCAAGGTTTGCGAAGAACAGATTAGAGACTATTGCACCGACAGTTGGTCGCTGTTATCAGGCGGCTTGGAGACCATCGATTGTGACTATAAGAATACACGAAATATTGTCATAAAAGCTATCGAGGTTGCCGACAACAACGCGGAGGATAAATCGAAAGAGAGTGGTAAGAAGAAGGCAGAAGAGCTGCTAAAGAAATTGCGTGAGGTCTGGCAGGATGCACGAGAGGTTTGGATTGGCGCTTAGAATGAGGAATTTAACGACTCTGATCTGCAGGAGGAGAGAGACATGGGGTTTCTTATAATATGATGACTTGAATAACAAGGCCACGTGTTGTAACAACCTTGGGTAATGGTTATGCGGCCGTCTATTGTTAATCTTCAACGCGTATTGTCGAGCGGTGAGTTGATATCATGCTGGGCGGGGATAATCAAAGTATGTTGGGAATCTAGCTTTTTGTTGGCTTAGTCTTGATCTATCGACGCCGGTGATTTGAGAGCAATGCTTGTTAGTGTTTACATGTGAGCAAGCTACTATTTAAACAGTGTTCCCACGGTGGAGATAATCTGCACACCTTCGTTCGTTGACTAGATAGTTGCTTTCCTTTACCTATTCTGTCTCTTGATACCCATCCAAATATCTTCTCAAACATCATCATGATTTGTCGTTGTAGCTAGGGCTTCCCATTTCCCCCAACTGTTCTGATGGGTCTCTATACGCCCCTTCACGATCTTGTAAGCGTCTGCGCCAATCAGTAATCTCTGCGGGAGCTCGAGTCCTGCGCACATGCCACTCTCCATCAATGCCTCGACAATCAATTGCGCCGCCTTGTCTGGGTCGCCGGGTTGTTTCATGTTATAAGCATCGAGTGCCTTGATGGTCGGGTCGACGCCCTCACTGAGATCTGGTATGACTTTTCTAGCGCGCACCCGCCGATTAGGTGTCAAGAACTCCGTTCGAGTATAGCCAGGCTCAATGGCCATGACTTTGATACCGAGATGCGCGACCTCGCCGCGTAGAGCTTCAGAGAGGAGCGAACAACATGCCTTAGTCGCGCAGTAAAGTCCAGCACCGGGAGTACCATACCACCCTCCAATACTACCTAAATTTGCGATGATGCCCGAGCGCTGCCGACGCATCAGCGGCAGCACAGCTCGTATCATATTGAGCTGGCCGAATACATTGGTATTGAATACGGCTTGTACCTCGTCATGGCTGCACTCTTCTACCCCGCCGGTAAGGATGTACCCCGCGTTATTGACTAGGATGTCGATGCGGCCATAGGTGTTTAGCGTGAAATCGGCAATCGCTTGGGATATTTCGGCCTCAGACCATGTCACGTCTAGGTTCCTCGTCTGGGCGCCAAGCTCCGCTAATGAGGAGAGCTTACAGACATCGCGTGCTGTAGCAACAACGATATCGCCCCTATCCAGGGCAGCAATAGCGATAGAATGACCCAACCCCGAAGAGCAACCGGTAATGAGCCATACTTTCTTAGTACAATTCGCGCCGCTCGTCGGGCTAGTTATTTCCATATTGCGCGATGTAAAAGATGGGATTCGAGAGGACGTGGAAGTGTAAACAAGGGCCTGGCGATAAACTGTGTTCGCATTAATAGTTGACTCTTCGCTTCATAGTTCCTCGCAACCCTATCAGGGGCTGTTTTCCTAACTTGCCCCTTATCGCCTTCTCTTTAAATTGTTTGAATTGATCACAAACCTCGGCCCCGAGTGGATAGAATTACCTTACGCTCTACCGTGTATGTTCTTTGTATTCAGCTCAGAGCAGCTGAGCTAGGCTGTTACATGCATGAGCGTCATGGTCGGCACACAAAGAGAGGTTATTCGAAAGTCTCCACAGGGGCAAAAGCGGTTGGTAGGAAGGTAAATATCAAAGGACTGAGCAGGAAGTGGACCCGGAACCGGTCTTTATGTGCCGTGTAGAGCGAGCATAGACGCCCGATCGCTGGTCGTAAGCTTTTACTCGAGTTTCCGTTCACGGCTGGCGGTTTCGGAAATGCTTGAGATATTTATATAAGAACAGTGACTACGTACTCCTTCTAAACCTATTGAGCCAACATAAGCCCCCCAAGATGAAGGTGTCTTCTCCCGATGTCACCTACACCGTGTTAGTGGATTCAATATCTAGTATCCGTAAATATCGTGGCAAACCCGTCCCATAGCAGTTACTAATATACGGGTCGCTATACTAGTAGGTACATGGACGCCTTTACGTAAGTAACTCTACCAATATCTGGTTTGGCAGGTCGAATTCAACATACTCCCACCAAACTATGCCGAAGCTGAATTCGAATTCGGAATGGGAGACTGTGGGTTTCAGTCTCTTTCATTTCAATATCATCACATATCCTAAATGCGGTCACCTACGGGTTAAGTTCGCTGCCTCCAACCATGAAATGAATCCTTCAGACGTTTCTCATGGACCAATTCTGTGAACTTCTTTCTGAATTCTCAGAAGACATTCCGCAGCCTCTACAGCTAGGGTCATATTAAATTCTGTACATGATAGAGTATTAGCAGACGTTGTTCCCGCCTATCTCTTGTTATAGTGGAAATACGGGTAGTTGAATAGGCGTGGGCTCGTACGAACCGCTCATATAATTATTTACATGATATTGATTCTCTGGCTCGACGGGCCCTGGATATGAAATGCAGTCCCAATCCCTTAGACCCGTGCGATAAAGCGACAATCAACAATTAAAGTGCTCTTCTTACTGCTTAACATAGCGCTTGCCTTCCTCTTTATCTTTAGGTTCGGCAGATTTCACTCTCTATAGGCCATCAGTCTGATATAGCAGCTCTTGGCCGCTTATCAATAAGCGAGATCGTTCATATTATCGATGGTTATCTCGCACCTTTAAATGAAATTAATAGCCTGGATCAAGGGGGTCGGGAATGAGGTGTTCAAAAACCCGCTACTAGAATCAGGTTTTCAATTCCTCACTTGAGAGAAAAGGGCTCGTTTGACAAATAAGTGATAATTATCATGTTTATGCTAGAAAGGTATAATAATACAATGTCAAGTTGACCCTATACAAGTGTGTTCTGGGAGGGAATTTCGCATTTAAGCTTCGATACACGCTTTTTACCCCCCGAGTTGTGCGAGACCAGATCCAGCATTGAGTACCGAAGTAAACCAAGAATGGGGTAGAAATGTATTATAGCACCAACTGAGAGTCGATGATTCCCCACGCCGAATGAAAATACCACCACCCTTCAGCACGTCATTGACAATGTTATTTGCTGCCACATCAACATTATGCTTCTTGGTGAACACCAGTCCTTTGTAATGTTGGTTTATGACGTCTCTTATCTTCTGGTAATAGGAATTTACTGGTAGCTCGATGTCCCCTTTCATTGAAGGGTCGTTTCCAGGTGTTTCGACGGCTGCGAGAATTACAGTAACAACTCGCACTCCAAGGGGTGCCATTACTATGCGCAATGTCTCAGAGAGAGCTGTTGTGGCAGCCCTAGAGCTATTGTACGAGCCTACACAATTGTCAGCCCATATTTAATGATTCCGCGGATAGGTTATGACAAACCTGACCATGCGAGTATCAATTCGCCAGAGACTGAACTGATATTGCAGACGGTCCCTTTGGCTTTGATGAGCATAGGTGCAAATGCCTGTACCATTGCGAGTTGTGCCCAGACATTGACGTTATACAACCTCTTTGCGTCATCCAGGTCGAGGTCCAAAAGGGGCATGACGGCAGCGACACCAGCATTGTTGACGAGAATGTCGAGAGACCCTCCGATAGTTTTTTCTAACTTTCTCGCACATTCTTGAATGGATTCCTGAGATGTGACTTCGAGTTCGAGGATTTCTATGTCGCTTGCGTCTCCTAGAGACCCGGCTTTAGCCGCATTACGTACTGTAGCGAAGACTTTAAAGCCTTTAGCGCAGTACACTTTTGCCATAGCTGCCCCAAGTCCTCCATGATTACAGCCAGTGATAAGAACGGTTTTCTTAGGCATGGTTATGATTGGTTATCATATAGAAAATAGATAATGTGCGGAATCAGCTTAGAAAACAAAGTAATAAACTCCTGTGACACACTCTTTATATACGATGCTCCGGTTGAAAGGCTTAATGGGACTCGGATTAAGTAACCGGGCCTGGAAAATTAATTCCGTCGGTCACATTTAGTGTGTGCTTTTTTAATAAAACACAATGAAATGATCCGCTACTCTTGTCGAGATATTGGGCTATCACAGAACGAAAGAGCTCCATTTCCAGAGATCCGGACTAGAATTCCTGCGGCAACTACCTCCGTCGGAGGATACGGAAAATCGGTAGTACTACGAGCATGTTTCCACATCATATATCTATCAACTATCGCGTGGCTCGTCTTCATATATATTACGAAGTTAGAGCAAACTACATTAAATGCGTAGACCGAGCTTCCATCATAACCCTCCTCATTTCACTATCCGTTTACTCCTCCTCACCCTACTCCAGCCTCGCCCAGCATGCCTACCTCCGCACATCTCGAGAAAGTTGCTATCGTTGGCGTGAGTGATCGGCGGACCAGCAAGCATTGAACCATTTCCTAACGAGTAGCAGGCAACAGGTCACCCTGGTTCCTATTTTGTTGATGAACTTCTTAAAACTGGCAGGCACACAATCACGGCTTTGACTCGTGGCGGAAATGAGAAAAAGATTCCAGACGGCGTCAAGGTTATCAAAGTCGACTACAGTAACCAATCATCTTTAGTAGCTGCTCTCCAAGGCCAGCAATTCCTTGCCATCGTCCTCGCTGCGAACGCCCCACCGGAAACACATAGCAATATTGTCCAAGCTGCAGCTAAAGCGGGTGTTTCATATATCATGCCTAACACATATGGCGCTGATATCACCAACGAGAACTTGGTCAGAGACGACATATATCATCAAGGGGCTGTTGCTAAAGTAAAAGAAATCGAAAGCCTTGGTCTCAACCATATCGCTATGGCGTGCGGCTTCTGGTATGAGTGGAGCTTGGCTCTTGGAGAAAACTTCTTCGGCATTGACATCAAGTCCAAAAAGGCTATCCTTTTCGACGATGGTGACACTAAGATCAGCGCCAGCACTTTTCGGCAGTGCGGACGCGCGTTTGCAGCTTTGCTAAGTTTACCCGAGCGCTCCGGAACACCTTCGTTGTCCGACTGGAAGAATGGGCCGCTCCGCTTTGCCAGCTTCCGTGTCAGTCAAAAGGATATCCTCGCTAGCGTTCAGCGGGCACAAGGCACAAGCGGCGAGGACTGGCACATTCTGTCTGAGCCATCAAGTGCCCGAGTTGCGGACGGACTCGCATCCATGCAGAAGGGTGATTCTACCGGATTCGTAAAGGCCATGTATTCACGTGCTTTTTACCCAAGCGGAGACGGCGACTACGAACGCAGACATGGTATCGTGAATGAAATCCTCGGGTTGCCCAAGGAGGAGTTAGATGATATTACTAAAGGTGTAGTGAAAAAGGTAGAAAGTGGCATGTTTGTTGTGTAGATAGTGGGAAGCTATGTTTACTCCAGCACCCTTCACTAAGTATCTAGTCCCCACTTGGTTCTTCGCATACGGAGTAGTTTAAATGCCCCTGCCAAGACTCCACTAGGTTAGAACGCGGAGAAAATCCCGTCGGGGATGAATTCCGTCGGCTTTCCCCCATAAGCTTATTTAGACTACTTCGCTCGAGTTGCAAAATATTTCGCGTTCAAGTCAATACAAACAAATCCTCTGATCAGTGAATAACAGTATGGAGAGCAGGGCAGCTAAAAGCCACTCTAGCACCTACGGCCAAGCTTGCTTACAATGCTATAAGGCAAAATGCCGATGTGTGCCCAATCCAAGTGGCAGTGATTGCGAAAGGTTCGGAACTGCTCTACTCAGCATAGTACTAATTATATAACATATAACTAATAGGCTGCCAGATGTCACCGGCTCAGGAAACGATGCCAGCCATCTGAATCAGTTCGCAGCCGCAATGCCCGAACAGCTGAAGAGTCGAATGCGCGAATCGCCCAGTTGGAAGACAAGATAGAGACTCTGATGTCCGCAATGCAATCGATTATCAGCCCTTCGAGGCCTTCCAGTAATTTTGAGGGACTTCCTAGTGAAGAGAGCCTTACTACATTAATAGACTTTCAGGCAAATTCCGCAAGCCCTAACTTGAGTGTTGGTGAGCAACCCACGCCTACATCGGAAACGACTCCGACGGCGTCGGGACATGTCGTCTCCGTCCCTCCGTCCCTATCCAACATATCACATATTCAAGCCCACAAAAGTCTCGACTTCTTCCGATCCAAGATGCTGCCATGTTTCCCATTCATTAATCTTGCCCCTGAGTTAACAACGGAGCAACTGCAGCAGAATAGGCCGTTCTTATT
This sequence comes from Xylaria cubensis, assembly GCA_022385715.1. Lineage (NCBI taxonomy): Eukaryota > Fungi > Ascomycota > Sordariomycetes > Xylariales > Xylariaceae > Xylaria > Xylaria cubensis. The sequence continues at coordinate 137,613 of MU279041.1, forward strand.
TCAAGCTATCCTCACCGTAACGACATTCTCGACGCAAAAGAGGCTAGTTTTAGCCGAAGAGCTAAGACACCGCTTTTTTACATCTGCTCTAGTCAATGCTCATTCAAGTATCGATTTACTTCTTGGATTACTAACTTACCTAGCATGGAGTACAGACGCCTTTCTAGGCAGGGCAAATATTACCTCCCGCCTTATGATGTTGGCCATCTCACTAGTATATGATCTACGGCTATTTAAGCCGTGTCAACCAGACGTGCAATTCTTCATGGCAATCACCCAAGGGGGGGCTTATGAATCTGATATAGATGCTTCCGAGGAAACAGTCCAGAGCTTTATGGAAAAGCAACGAGCTCTCTTAGCGTGTTTCATACTAAGCTCTAAGTAATTACACATCCCCGCCAATCTTCATTTGATTCGTATCTCTGTTATTCATGGATGCCTTCACTAATATTCTTACACTGATAGTGTTTCCTCCCACCTTGGGCGCCAGGATGCACTGCGCTGGACATCTCAGATGGAAGAAGCATGCCGTGTTATCGAAAAGAGCAAATCGCCTCCAACGGACCAGGCATTCGCGTTCCAAGTTCGTCTGCACGTTCTTAAACAGAGAGTTGCATACATTCGAGAACAACAGGAGGGAGATCGACCTCGTACAGCAACTGCCTCCGTGACTGGTTCGGTTCCTGGTTTACTGTATCTCAAAACCATGAGGGGCCAATTGCATGAACTAATATCATTGTTCCCTGTGGATATCCATCAGAAAGGTAAGTTTGCCCAGATAAGATGTGCTACCCGATAGCCAGCATGCAATTGTTAACACCGAGGCATGGGCGATTCTCGGCCATTGGTACAGATATTCTTAATACATATGTTCAATACGTTGAGATATATATTAACCAGCTGGCTTATTCGATCAGCCTTGAGTCTCCCCTTCTTGAAGTATCAGGACAGAGAACTAGCGGTGGGCTCTTACCCGGATTTGACCGCCTTGAGTGTTTGTGGAGGTCTGTTGAGTGCATCAAATCGTGGCTCGACAGCTTCTATGAGGTCCCTCCTTCCGTAGTCATCGGCCTTCCAATCCATTTTTGGACGCAGATGGTGCAATGTATTACCATTTTGAAATATCTATCGACGCTTCAGGACCCGGCTTGGGATTGTCAGGCGGTGCGTCACACTGTTGACCTAATATCTACGATGGACCGTATTATTCAGAAGCTTGAGGTAGCCTGCAAAGAATCGGGTATTCAGTGCGATGACAGTCTATTCCAGCTCTTATCTAGGCTATTAAATAAGTGCCGGGAATGGGCTGATGCATGGTGGAGTTTTACGCCTCAAATGCCAGTCACAGGGGATGGGTCTTGTCAGAATGCGGACATTAGCTTGGCTGGGCATAGCAACCATATCCCAGGTTTAGACCAGATGGTCTGGGTTCAGTCAATGGATTTAGAGAATGAACAGTGGCTAGAGAGCGTACTAAGCACATCGACAGCTTTTTCTTAAAGTTATAGATCACCCATAGCCAACCCAACGTATAATAACTCTCTCTTATAAGACACTCTAGGTTCGAACTTTCAACTTTTCATACGGGTCAGTTCATCAGCATTATTACCTTCAACAACTAGTAATTAGAAACTGTACCTGTTTACACCGAGGAAAGCACGTAGGAAAACGAAATCTGTGAGCAAGGAATTTACGGTATATCCGGCAATTGTAGCTCGCTTTTAGGTCGGTATTTTGGATTTCAGGTACGTGTGCGGATCGAAGCTAGTTTTGTGCCACGAGCTGTCTTGCTGTGAACTTAAGTATACTCGCTCTCATCCAAGACATTCAAGTATTCAAGAAATCCCGCACAAGCATTGTCTTGTCGTTGTTTCTCTTAAGGATTTTTCCATGGAGCTAATAATAGGGTTAGTTGCAGGTGTTGCTTGAGTAAAATCACAGACATTTCCGAAGCCTTTGGAAGGTTTGATATAATACTATTTATAATTCATCAGATGCTCACATGAATGTGGAAAATGCATTGGTATAATACACAATCTTGATTCCTTTTACCATCCTAAGTACTTTTCCCAGCGCGTCAATTTAAGTAAACAGAAGATTCTGCACCTGTCTATGGTACTGCAGCGCACTCATGTCGGGATACTTAGCTGGCTCCTCGGCGGTAATGAATTGACTTAGTGGAGCGATGGAAACTTGGCGCTGAGCCTTGAAGAGATGCGCTACACTATATCTCTCCGGCAGTATGATTTCGTCCATTTTCTTTAACCCCTCTGGGATTGTGACCTGGTGAATACCGGCAACCACCCTCCCGTTAGTCCAGCGCATTAAAGTGTCGCCAGCATTTACTATCATTTCGGTAGTGTCATCAGGCTCGACAGGGATGAATTGACCAGGCCGACTCCTATCTGCCACCTCGAGGCCGCCAGTGCTGTCCTGGAATAGAAGCGTAATGATACCCCAGTCAGAGTGCGGCGCAATGCGACTCGTATGGCCGGATCTCATATCTTTGATAGAAATCTCAGGATAATGTGTGAGGCGGAGGTCGGCAGCATTAGGAATGGAGCGCTCCTCCAGAGATCCAGGTCTAAGACCCAAAGAAATCTCGAGAGCTTTCAGCAGTGTAAGGCATATATCATTGCCCCTCTCGTGCAATGTTTCCATGAAAGGACGGAAGCCGTCAAGCTCAGGACTTTGGGGCCATTGATTTGGAAACTCAATGTCATTAGCAGAGCCGAGATCGAAATGCTCCTAGATATGGGAATCAGCGCCAGAAACTCAAAAACACGAAGCATGTGCCGTGAGCCCGCTCTTACCTTCGAGTCTGTGATTGGCTTGGATGTCTTGTCGTCTACAAGTCTCGAGACGTACTCAACTGACTTGGCGCTATATCCACGCACAGGTTTGGGTCCCGGTTCGTTTGCCACTTTGTTCTTCTCTTCGACCGGCTGATTGAAGAACTTCTTACTCTAGTGCAACGACAAAGTTAACACTTAAGCTGTGAAAGATATCGTGTTCGAAGTACTAACCCATGAGAATACTTCGTCAAGTCGCTCTTTCTCAAAGCCATGATTAATGATCTTGACGAACCCAGTATCGATTAAGCCAGCCAAAAGCCCATCAGCAAATTGCCGACGCTGCTGGTCGTTACCAGCGGTAAAGTGACTCAAATCCAACGTTGGAATCATGTTTCGGCTGTTGCAAATACTTGGTTGTTCAACTTATTCAGTTTGAATGAGATTCTTTTTCTGATGTTCGAGTTGGCCACTCTTCGGTCTGTTGATGAGAAAACCCGAACTTTATACCACATGTGGCAATAATTACTCGACCATCGAAATATCTTGTTCACCTACTAATACGGAAGTAGCACCTACCGAAGATGTGCAAGCTGAATGTCAGTCCCGCCAACCATTACGTTATTAGCATCTCAAGCTCTATATTTCGACTAAGATGAAAAGAATGTGGACTTGAAGACGATGCAGAGTAAGCCATCCTTTAGAGATCATCTGATAAACATTGTTTCCTCTTACATTCACCTTCCCATCACACATAATGATGCTACATTAAATTCCTTCCCGCACAGATGCCGGCGGTGTAGAACGAAGGAATCGGTGCATTGCGCGTGAGATAGCCTTATTGTAACCATGAATGCAGTAACTAGTACCACGGAGATGGCGTGGTGTTGTATTTCGACAGAGCTAAAGTCTGACTATAACGTTTCAAGCTTGGCGCGGTTACTTCATCAAATAGCTTAATTGGTAAGCGGCGATCAGGGGGCGCAGATACGGTAGTGGCAGATCGTGACAATATAGCATTCCTCCAAAGGTGACATTGCATATAGCGGTCGCCTTGACCCTGCCAAGAGCCACATTTCTTCGAATGATATGCCATAACAGCCTAGATTACGAATATCGAGCATGCACGTTTCAGGGGTTGTCATAGCACTTCGTGTCTTAAAATCATACACGATATTGATTTAGAGGATAGTGCTCAAGCGAAGGATCTGTCCCAGAAAACTGTCACTTTAACCGATTGCAACCCCAAGTTACCATTTCGTTCGCCAATCCCACCCTTTTAGTCGTAGTCTTACCCATACGATACACAGCAACGCACCAAGGTAACTAATTGCAGTATACACGACTGCACCCCAAAACATCTGTTTTCCCGTAGTGCCCGTAGCATCTAGAAGACTTCCAGCAATTGGTATACTTATCAGACATCCAAAAGAACAGACTGTATAACATGTAGCATAGTATTTCCCATAATCCTGAATCTGGCACAGTTGACCGAGGCATATTGGTGTTAAGCTAACGTTTGAGCCGCTCACGAATCCAAACAGGATTGTAAAGAGGATCAGAAGTGCTATGTTGGTGGAGCTTGGGGTAAGGACGTCCGGTAACCAGAAACCGGCGACCGATACTAGACAGAAAAATAAAGATACGATCAATGTGTTGTAGCGGCCAAATCGATCGCCTAGGGCGCCTGCCACGTACCTGCCAAAGCAAGATGATCCATTTGCTATGGCAAGAAGTTGGTATGCAAAGGCGGCCTCACCCGAAATCGTCTTATCCGCCGGTATACCCTGCCTGTCTAGGTAGTAGATTGGAATGTAGGTTGTTGGCACCAGATAAGCAAGGTCGACGAGGAACAAGGCGGCAGTGGTCATTGACATGGCGCCAGTACCGTCTAGGAATATGCGTAAGTCGGGTAGCGTATCACGCCAAGTAGTATGTGGTCCGTTCCGTGGGGGGATTCTACTCTCGCAGAATGCCACGCTGATAGAACAGAGGATGAGTAGAATGAAGCCAAGAACCCGGACTGACCAGGCCCAACCAATTTGAGGGAGGAGGGATTGCATCATGAGCGGGAATAGCACGCCCCCAGCGCCGCCCCCAGTGAATGCTATACCACTGGCAAGGCCACGGCGTTCGCAAAACCAATGAGCCACGGAACCCATGGCCGGTGTAATCAGAAGAGAAGCGCCAATACCGGCAAGAATAGAGAATGCTAGGATGAACTGGTAATATTCTATGGGACATTGATGAATGGTCAGCACAGAATCGAAAAGGAGTCTTGTTTCTCATTTGTAGTATGGACGGTATCTGCTCACCTGTACTGAAGCTCAGAGCAAAGATGCCAATGAGGGTGCAGAGACTCCCCGCGATCAATAGTCCTCGAGGCCCCTTGGCGTCAAAAGTTGGGCCGACCTGCGCTCCGCAAAACCATGTCATGAAGGCGTAAAGACCAAAGATCCACCCAATGGTGCTGGGTGATTCGTCTCGTAACAGATCTTTAGATAGATAGGCTTCGATCACCCCAGTGGAGTTGTAAACACCGAGAGACGCAGCTAATCCCGACCAAGCACCCAGCACCACCAACCACGCCCTGAAGCCCCCTTCCGGATACGTGACATCGCCGTCGATGAGCGCAGGGTCTGCTAGACTGGGACGAGACGGTAGCCGCTCTAAAGGGGGCGTGGAGGCTTTTTCGGCCGCCATCCCTTTCACGCCGTCATCTTTGGTCTGAACTTGGTGGTCCTTCATCGTCAATAATCAATAGTTTAATCAGATATCCGGCAACGGACACGAAATCGCCGCTTGGGAGGGCCTGAAATAGACTTAGAAGTGCGCGTTCACGTCAGATGTACAATTGTAGAAGGATGAATGGGTAGGATTTGCTAATCTATGCCGGCAAATATCACTTCACTCAACGGCGCGATACGATACCAAATTACCATGAAACTATCTCCTCAACGGACTCCTCCGTCAAAAGGAAAGGCGGTATGACGTCAACGACAAGCAGCAGAAGGCCAAAGGGCGCGATGGCGGAATAGCGGAAGAGCGGAATGGCAGAAAGTTGGGCCCGGAGGTGACAATTGAATGGCGAAGTCCCATACAGATGAGGTGCGGCGGTAGGTGGTATTTGGTAGGTGGTATTTGGTAGGTGGTATTGCCGCAGGCGCGCTTGTCGTCTAACTAGGTACTGCCGACAGGAAGAAGGATTTGGTGTCAGCTTCCGTGCGCTTGCACCTGCATATGCAGGTCAGGTCTTCATCGCAGCATGATGTGATCACGACGTTAATATCAAAACTTCAATATATGCAGGGCAAATATTATACTAAAGTCTCGAAATGCAAATCTTCACCCGAGCGCTAAAGCTGTAGATAGCAGGTAGTATAGACGACCCCCTTTTTGTTGTTGTTACGGTTAACCGTAAACATACTGATCCGCAACTACAGGCAACCCAGCAGGCCGGCTCGGTGCCATGTTCCGATTCTGACAATATAGCAGTACCATGGTGTATCTTTTTTTTTTTTTTCTAGCAGTCCAGTTGATGAATAGACGCGTATTATATAAGTCGCCTTGCCCTAAATGTGCCATTTGTGAAACCCCAGCTGCATGTGGATGGCACCAGACAAACGCAGCACACACGATGGGACCCGAGAACACCTTTGTTGCTCGCGCTCGAAGCTGTCGCACTCATGAAGATCTCCAGACTCTCTACGCCCAATGGGCCAATACTTACAACACTGATCTCCAAAGTGCGGCTCAAAACTATGTCGCTCCACTCATCGTTGCGCAAACCGCCCTCAAACTAGGCGACCAAGCCAAGGGTGCTGTTCTTGATGCCGGCTGCGGAACCGGACTGGTGGGAGCAGCTCTCGCTGAGGGCGGTGCCCCCAGTATCGATGGCCTAGACCTCTCCCCCCACATGCTTCGGGTCGCAGAGAAGTCGGGATCATATCGAAACGTCTTCCTGGGGGATTTGACCAAAGAAATAGCCAAGCCCAGTCAATCCTACGACTTGGTTACATGCGTGGGCACCTTTACGCATGGACACGTTGGCCCTATCCCGGCGTTGAGAGAATTTGTCCGAGTTCTCAAGGACGGCGGCCACATTGTTGCCACGGTTCTGGAGGAAATTTGGGTGCCAGGAGGATTCAAAGCTGAGGTGGACCAACTACAGGCAGAAGGTCTCGTGGAGGTGGTCAGCACCGAGCTCAAGCATTATATCAAAGGCCAGGACCGAGCACATGTACTAGTTCTGAGGAAGATGGATACACCTTGAAAAATCTATAACGTAGCCCCTTTAGTTGTTCCCAGTCTTGCCAATAAGTCGTACTCTGAAAGAGGTGAAATTCCATCTCAAACTAACCGGCTTCAGCTGTGATCAATCTGCAATGTGCCGATCTTAGTTAGGTCGCCAAGAAACTGTAACCCAATTACAGCTTCCTATTTCACTGCCAGCATGTTTAAATCAAAGATAATTTAAATACGACCATAATTGCCTGCACTCTAAGCATGGGCAAGCTAAATCAGGTATATGCACTACCTATACGTACACTGCATATAAATACATGATCATTCTTCTGCCACAGCGAGATGTTGCGCGGTGACCATGCCAATATTCATTGATATAGGTTTCTTATCTATAGCGGCCCGATCCGCGGCACAATGAAAGCTTGACTTCCTCTCCTGCTAGGTACTTATAAACACAGCCTTGACAGCTTGGCATGTGGTTACCTATTGCGCTAAGGCCCAAGGATTTACCACGATCATGCATGGACCTAATCCACTTATTCGAGACTAAATATGAAGTCTAAGAAAATAAGCCGACTTTATGACGCTAGTGTTAATGTATAAGATCTGTTAGTCTCTTGGATAAGCGAAGGTGCCGAGGTGCTTATTAATAGTTAGTGGTAGACTACCAGCCGAGCAGCCGAGCCAGAGAACTACCCCGAACTCAGTGCAACCGTGACGGTGAGACGGTCGGTGTGCTGCATTAGTCAATGTAACACACCTGTGAGATCTACCTAGGTGCTGGTGCAGAAATTATATCACGAAACCTTTACCAGACTGAGCTGAGCCATTTTACCTAGTCTTTATATTTCATTGGAGAAAATTAACAACCCTGAACTCATATAAAGTTATTAGTTTCGGTTAAAATATGTATATCTAATCGCCCCTCCGTTATGCTAAGACAGGGTTGTTCTGCTAGGACTATATTTTAACTTATGAATTCGGCGGAAAAGGTTTAAGAAGTTAACAGGTTAAAAACTGAATTAGTTCTTACATCCTATAGAATGATATGATCGAGACTTAGCCTATGAAGGAGGAGACTGCCTTGCCAAGGTCCAAGGATTAAAAAGAATGAGACAAAGCATAGATTGTTCAGCCGCAGGCATATACGATCCTTTCAGAAGTTTCCGGGCCCTCGCATGAGTTAAGGTGCTGGTTGTTCAATTCAATCAACATAGTTTAAATTTCCTCAGTAAGTGCTGCATTGAAAGTATAGACTCAACCAGCCATAATCAGCATCTGTCTCTGTTGTGTATAAACGCTGTGAGCGTCAGCCACTATGTATGACGCCTATATCCAAGCAAGACAAGAATAACATCACTATTTCTTCCTCGACTAACGATGTCACTATGTTGGACTATCCGCCAACACCACACTAAGCTATCCTCCGTCAATGCGACGTCAGACAAGGCACTCATAGCTATTATCACCAGTAACAGCAGCAAAATGGTCAGCACCACCGCTTAAAACAGCGAGACTCTTTCCATCAAGATAAGAAGTATTCTTCATCAAATATAGTAGGCAGTTATCGCTACTACCAGCATCCTACCGTAGCCAGCTTAACCATACCAGATTTATGCTCCATTCCCAGACGTTGTCTTCCTAGTTCCACAGTTCGAGGCCGGATATAATATATCTCACCTTGTTCCGACGTAGGGCAACGCAGCGAGGCTAGAGACTTTCTGATAAACAACGGTCATAGTGTCAGCTTCGAACAGTTCTTTTGGTTAACGCCCTAGCCCAACACACTACCATCAAGGTCAACCGCCATTGCATGATTGGCTCCGCGCACTATCCGAGCGATATTCTCAACATTAGGAATCAGAGAGGGTGTATGCAGCATTTCGATAAGTTGACATAGATAAATCAGGTTTTCCTTCCACATCCTAGTAGTGCAATGCTGATTAGATTTGTACATGCCAGGGGTATGTCTAATAATGAGATGCTTACCAAGAACGTGCCTCATCCGCGCACAAAATCCGTATCGGCGAGAGCGAAACTACAACAATCACCAGCCACGACCTGGACAAATTTAGTTGCCGGAGGAGCCTAAACTTGCATTAGCGTAGCTCCTTTGGTTTAAGCGGCTCATCTCCATCATCACATTCAGCGTCTACGTCACATCCCACGCAGTATCCCTTCCAAAAGCAGCTCGGCCATTCACGCCTCGGGTAGTTGTTTGTTAAAGGGATTGCATACATACAGTTGCAGTCAAGCTGGACGGCTTAAAATTTTCTTTTTCTCTCTTGGTCCGAGCTCCAGCTCACCGCACTCGCCACTGCCGAATACAACCACTTGGAGAAATTTGTTAGGCGGCAAGCTGGTATCTGAGGCTTAGCATCGACGGCCTTGTCGGCCAGGGTATTTCTGGTCTGTTTAGAAGCAGCTGTAGGAAGCTGTCTGATAAATACATGTAATTCTATGAGAGGGTCTCTCGTCATTTTGAGGAACGAACGTTAGATTAAAATCTGCGCTTTGAAGATTTATGAACTGAGAAGTCGGCGTACGGCTTCTTTTCCAAATAATTACAATTGTAGGATATCTAAGTGAACTTTATGATGATAGAGTCTGCATGCATTGTTAATCAATTACTTAGCCCTCAATAGTTATGATAGAGGATACTTTTTTTGCCAAGGGAGAATCGTGTAGACGCGTACTGTTTACATTGCCTACCTATGTAAGGATCTGCTTGGCGATGTGGCTGGTGTCCCTATGTTATTCATTGTAGCTTATGTTTCAACTAGCTAGACCGACATATCTTAGTTGCCATCTTAGTTTCACTGCCCTGAGGATGCGGGGACTCTGTGATTTGTTTGCCAGCGTAGAACATCGATATCGCCTTGCATAGCTTCCATCTTCCCCCTCTGGTTATCGCGCTCTTTGATTCTCTCTCAGTTCCCTCTCCCGATTCTCCCGCTTATATCTCTTCATCCAACTCTTCTATCGCCCTCTCAGTGATTTTCATCTCTGTTTCGAGGATAGACAATTCATTAGATCTTATCAACATTTGCTTTCTCTTGTCTTCAATGGATTCTGATCGTTGACGATCACGCTCCCTCTTAGCAAGCTCCCTCTTTGCCATTGCCTCCTTTGATCTTCGAGAGGTGGCGCCGAAAGCGAAGGAGAGCACTTTATTCCACCACTTATCGTTTGTTTGATTTGCTATCTCGCATCCCTCGATGGCCTTCTCCGTTTGAAGCCTAACGATATCAGCCTCTAGCCTTCTCATCTTTCGCTCAGTCTCATAGATGTCTCTCTCCTGTCCAAGCCACTTCGTTTGCAGTTCTTCTATTGCTTGTTCCCGTGAAAAGTTTCCAACTTGTCTTGAGGCTATCCCAGCTATGTTCCTACCGTATTCTAGCCGCTCGGTAAGGATGGCCTTTGGTTGTATGTCGATAGACACAACAGATTGATTGCGTTCCGCAAGGTCACTGAGCATCTCACAGGCGGCGTGGAGCTATTGTTTACTAGATGTTAACCACAGGTCTTAAAAAAGAGTTTGAAAACGTAAAGTATTGGCCCCAGTTATATAAGACCGACACAACAATCAAGACCATAATAGAAACAATGGTACTACAAGTCTAAGAAAAACGGACCAAGAACGATATATTTTATTAACATAAGACAGGAGAGCTTACCTGTTGAAGCCTTTCTTTGCTATTTAGACTTAAACTTGTGTTTGAACGCGTAACCGTTGCTAGGCCATAGGTAGTTTGCGGCTGGTGCCCAGACGTCGTCCACACATCCGCAATTGCGCAGCGATTATTTGTCAATATAATCGAAGCCATCTTCTCTTTATTCTGCAACTCTCGTTCTTGTCGGTGAGACAAGGAAGGTGAAAATGTTGTATCAGAAGGGGTATTGTGTAAAGGTTTTGGTGTTCGGTGTTCGAATGGGTCAAAGTGCGAGATGTAGGGTTCTGAATATAAAAATAAGATACGTTGAATTAACTTCCAAAAGAACAGTTATATAGTAGTTGCTAATAAGATTAACGTAGGGTGGGCAGCATGAGAGCCCTTTCGTGCTACAGGGAAAGATTTACGCTGGTCCAGATGGCCCAGTCCACAGCCAATAGATTCTAACGTTTAAACTTCCTGGCGGTTAGTAAATGTTCATCCCTTTTATCGCGGTACACACCATCTCGACGCAAGGTCAGGCCACGTAAGTTTTCACCAACATTAAGATGTCAGCATCCAAAAACATATGGCTATACATGTCCTTTCAAGTTTCTCATCACCCCTGTCTTCACATGAATATTTTATTGAGATCGGAGTAATGAAGCGTCAGCGACTAATGAATATTCCTTAACCTTCAAGTCGCAAGACGGTTACATACAAATCGACCTCAAACCAACAAGTCGTAATGACTGGGTATAAACTTGATTGTCACACTATTGTGTGCCGTAGAGACTTCTATTGCTGCCTGCTCCTGTACACAATAGCCTTTCTGGCTATTCATTTCTACTGCCATCAAACTCGGTCTTCAAGCATACCTGACTACCATAGGTAGAAATTTGTTACGCTAAATTTACATAGATGGACATCCACTGGTACGGATGATTCCAAGAACGGCATCCTGTCGGTGTGTATCTTCAGGAATATGTTGCAATACTGCGTCAAACGATTCGGCCTTGAAGGTTTTTGATTGGCCTCTGTCAATTACAAGATGAATACAATTACGTCAACTAACTAACATGCAGCACAAAAAAGTTGGTAGCACTTTTTCTGTGATATAATGGATCGTGCACGAGTCGAGGGATCGGCCCTCACCTATTAGATTGCCATTATTGCCGCCTACCCACCCGCGGTTGTTCCTTTCGAAAAAGGGGCTATCTCTTTTGTAGAAATCAGCAAGATTCGCTGACATAAAGTCGCAATCTGGCTCATGGCACGAATTTTTCACCTGCTTGCTGTCCTCATTCTAGTTCTGGCTCAAGTAGCTTGACAGCTACCTGTGTCCGGCATCAGAAACCCCTGGACTTACGTAGCGCCATTATCACCTACCCGCCCGAGTCTATGGATGAAATCCCGATGGAGAAACCGAAGGATAGCATGTCTTATGTTGACCGTTCGAACTAAATCTAGCTAGTAACCAGCCTTCATCATCGAAGCTCTCTCTGTATAATATTGTATCATTTTATATATACGTGAGGCCCCTCGGCTGACCATCATGCTATTCTACGTCCGCACATTAGATCCTACCTCATGATAGGTTAAGATCCGTAAGCAACACGTACAAATCCTCAACCTTCTGACGACCATCACAACAACACAGCATACTTAACCCTAGTTACATTCAAAGCTAGTCATCTACGGAGGCAATTCAAGCCAGAGCTAGCAAACTAGCTATATTCTCCCTCTATACATGCTTACATTACGTAGCAATCTAACCTAAGCGTGCTGACAAATGCGACATATGTTCCCGTCAGAAAACTGCTTAGAGAACTGCTATGATCATTACAAAGGACCAAGAAGACTCCTATCTCGTGAGTATAGGCGATATAGAGATGGTAACATACTACCCACAGTACCATAGCAAACAAATCAAGTACAAAACCAGACGTTAGTATTATACAGAGATAGATAGATAGACAAAAACAAATAAACGGAAACTCCAGCTATCCAACTATTCACCTTCTCATCCAATATGAACTAGGCGACAGCACAACCAGAAAAAAACTAATGCTATCTCTGCGATACCTAGGCAAAGCGACACATTAACTCACCACACCTCTACCTGCTGCCAATCAATCTATCTCCGGCATCATACTATCATAATTCCCACATAGACAGACAATGTAATCGACACGCCAGCATACCAATCTCGTCCATTTTTTATTCCAATATACAATCGTGAAGTCATGGGTACCGCCACTAATCTCCCGAACATCTATGCGATCAACGACAGATATTAAATCCTCAAACATTCATTCGTTATGTATCTACCAAAATATGCTAGTACGTACAACCATCCATCCATCCATTCTTCAAAGCGTGACCGAACATGACGAACGGTGGGGGGGGTATTTAATCCATGACGCCAAAAATGCATGCACATACACCGACTACCAATTCCATCCCATCATGTTCGTGGGTGGACAGCGTAACCACCAACGCCATTTGTCACAAGGAGAGAATCCATTCTACCGCATGCCTTTCTAAATTTCACGGACGATTGAAACCTTGTCGAGCCTAGATGAAGATTAGTACTGGGAATTGAGCAAGTAACCATGGTCACAAAATTATGTGTGTCGCTTACCTTCATCTGCTCTATCCTAGCCTTGAGCTGGCTGGTCACTTCGGCAGCCCTTTTCCAGTTTTCCCCATTGCCGGCTGATGTGGTCATGCCCGAGCTTCCGATAGTTCCGTTCATCGCGTCGTCCGAGTTGGCACTCCTGAAGCCCCGCGCGGGACTACCACGCCCACTCGAGCCGCCAGTGTACCGCATCTCCGGACTGAGCTTGCTCCGGGGGTAGTTGTGCGGTACGTCGCCATTCTCCTTCTCCTCGGACAGCGTGCTCGTGAAACTGATCCTATTCGACCGCGTGCCGGTGCTGTTCGAACCATCGCGGTAAATGCCTACGTCCTCGTGCGTCGGACTGGTTATCGTGGGGCTTGCCATGCCACCTGAGACACCCAGTCCCTCAGCCCTACTAAGCGCACGTTTGAGACGTTCCAATTCTCGACGAAGTCTCTCGTTGACCTGCTCGGCTGCCTCTGCGTCACTGCGTGCGCGGACAAGTTGCGTCTCCTTGGCTTTGATGCTCAACACGTCGCGTGTGTGGTCTTCGATGAGTCCGGCGTTCTGGTTCTTCAACTCTTGAATTTCAGATGAAAGTTTACTCTTGTCGTGCCGTAGCTCTTCTACCTGTCGTGTAAGCTGCTCATTGGCTGCCCGAAGTTCCTCTAGCTCGGCTCTCTCCATAGCCGTAAGTCCACTCGACGGTGGCGGCGACGCCGCGGGAGCTGGCACCGGAGCGGCCATAGGCTTGGCTAATGATCGACCCGCCAGACCACCACGGCCTAATCCGATGCGCGGCCTGGGTGGAGGTGAGGCCTGCATGGGCTCCTCATCTTCTATGGGAGGTGGTGGCGGCGCCGCCGCCGGCGCAGCTCTTCGTGGAGACGCAACACCCGGCGCACCGAGGCGTCGTTGTGGCGCTTTCAGACCGGTAGAACCTCCCGGTTTAGCCATTCCCAACTTACTAGGCCCAGCGGGTTTGGAGCTTGGTGGTGGCACAGACTCTGCTACTGGCGGTGGCGCGCTTGCAGCGGGCGCTGCCTTTTTCACCACACCCGGGCCCTTTTTGAGACCTCCTCCGGCGATTTTCTTGGGTCCTCCAGCCGGGGCTTTCGCTGCGGGAGCCGGTGCAGGCTTGGGCTTATCCTTGGCTTTGACCTCGGCCTTGTCGAAGAATTCTTTGATCTTAGTTTTCCGAATATCGTCTAATCCTTCGAGATGGGGATTCATGGGACGCTCCCCGACAATCTTCATCACGGTTCCGAGCACTTCAGCGCCACCGGACCGGAGGCCCTCGCTGGATTCGGCGAGCAATTTCTTGGCGGCTTCGACAATGCTGGCCACTTCTTGCTTACTGGGAACATCCCGCGTTGTCCGAAGACAACGAACAAGGAATTTCATCGTGCCTTCTTTGACTTGGGGGTTCTTGTTGCCCAGGAAAGCCAAGATGTCCTCTAAGCACTCAGAGAAGCTCGTGGCCAAGAACACCTGGTCCAGCGCGGCGCCCAGAGCATCGGAAACCGACTGCTTCTTCTCCTTTAAGCGCTCCATGATGGGAGCCATGACGATCGACCTGTATTTGCCATAGGCTTTCCGCAGACCCTTGGCCAGTACTTCGATGCACTGGGCGGCCTGGGTTACAACGGCGATGTTGGCATCTTTCATGCTTTTGGCCAGACCCCGATTAATCTCGTTAAAGTCGGCGTCTTTGATTTTCGGGACGTTGATAGCGGCGAAGAGACCTTCGAGCGCCTCCTTACGATCCTTCCATTTGGAGGAAGCGAGATTGTCGTGAAAACTGGCGGGCACCTTGGACAGCACATCCTGAGCTTCTGCCAAGTCGAACGCGTCCATCTCGGCGGGCTCCTCGACATCATCGTCCTCGTATGCTTCCTCGCCCCCAGCGCCGGGTGGTGGGGCTCGTGCCAAGGCCTCTTGCTGGGACCTCAGAAGCCGTTCCTGCTTGGGCGCCGGCTCGGCCTTGATTTTCTCGAACTGCGCTTCGAGGTCCGTCTGCTGGGCGGGTTTCAGATCACCCCAGAACATGGGCTTCACGGCGTCGCGAAGCCAACGGTAAAACTCGACGGCAAGATTGGTGGCCTCAGCTCGGACATTTTTATCGGCGTGGCCAAAGGCCTTTGGCAGGATTTTAAGCACGGGCTTGGGGTCGGCAACCTTGCAGCCGTAGTTGTGAAATATGGTGGTGAGAGCGGCGAGAGCGGCAGCGATGACCTTGGGCTGCTTAGCGGATATAGCAGGGAGGATGTCCTCGACGACAGGGGGCGCGACATCGAGCTCGATCAGTAGCAGGAGGGCCTCGACGGAAGAGGCCTTGGTGGCGGGACGCGTGGAAACGAGGCCCTTCTCGACGATAGGTGCGACGACCTGGCCACGCGAGCGGACGCAGCCTTCGCGGCCGCCAAACTTGAGAAACGCGCAGTAGGCAGCAATACCGTCGGACTGGGCAGCGACGTTGGAATCAGCCACTGCGCCTTTCCACAGGCTGGGATCCTGGTTGAAGGGGCGGAAGGCGGGATCATGCTCGTCGCCGGTGAGCTCGAACTGCTTGATGGCGTCTTCGTAGGCCTGTTTCCGGACCTTCCAGACCTGCAGGAAAATGGTAAGTTTACTTGACGAGTCCATGGTAAGGAGGAAAGGGGAAGCGCACCTTATGGACCCATCGCTCTGTTAAGGGCAGAGAGCTGTAGTCTGGCTCTCCGTCGGCCATGGCGGCAGACTGGTCGGGACTCTTTGGGCGGGCGTGATCGACTTGGTGGTACGTGTGACGGTGATAATGACTAGGCGATGACGGTGTTGATATCGGTGCGGGAGCGTAGTAGAGGCGTGAATCGCTGCTGTGGCGGTCGTCGAGTGTGTATGTGGAGGGGTCGTTCTTGGTGGTGCTGATGGCCTTGTTGTTTCGGTGTTTCGACGATAGAGTGGAAGCTATCTTCTGTATCAGTCTGGGCAAGAAGGGGATTTTAGGCTGTTGATCGGGCATCTTCCTCTCCCTCTTCCTTTTCGTCCCATTCTTTTTCCCAAGTGTTCTAAGGACGGAGCAGTTGCGCTGGCCAAAGACTGCAGGAGACTATCTAACTGTGATAGACAGAATGAATGTGGTTGAGAAACGCGATGGCGCATGCAGGGCCGAAAGACAAGGACATCAGGTAGGTATGCGTCCGCATGCGCATCTGATGGACGTGGACAAATACGTGTGGTTGTGACTTGTCTTGGTGTCGCAGATGCAAAGGTTCGGACGAGAAAAGAAGGGACGAAGGCATCTGAAGGGGGAAGGGAAGGTGAAGATGAAGGTGGAAAGTGGAAGGCGTAGACGAACGCACCTTACAACATACATGCGCAGACAAATATACATGCACCCAGTTAACCGTCTCGAGTTGTCGAGTCTGTTAGGTACGTTGCTGCCGTTGCGCCGATAATTCTAGTGTATTGTTCCTGTGTTCAATAGACAAGATTCAAGATAGGCGGTGGGCGTGGGAGGATGGGATAACGGGGCTCAAGAGCGCAAAGGTTTTTAAATTGAATATCTATAGTCCTTTGCATACAATAAAACTGACTGCTGCAGCAGGAGGAGGATGTTGAGTTATTGGAGACAGTTAAGGTTGTTGAAGTTCCAATGTTTTGTTTGGTGTTTAGATATGCCCATTGGCATTTGTGGTTGATGATTTGACGATTACGATTGTTTATCGGAAATACAAGAAAATAGTATGCCACCACTAAGGATGAACCCTGTAACCCTGTACCAAAAAGAGTGTGGGGGGTTGTTGTCACTGATTCAGCGGACACCCCCCTGTTCTTATTGTGCTGAGATGGCACTATTGAGGGGAAGAGGGGCTGTCAGAGGTTGTCAATGTTTCCTGTCGGGGGAGCAACCAATATCTGAATAGCCCTGAAGGCCTCAGAGCCTAAACCCCAACTGGAAATAGAGGCGGCTCTCATCATAGTTGTGTCAAGTTACATAGAGGTTACAGCGCATCACATGTGATCAACCCACCGAAGAGTAAGTAAGTTGCGTGTCAATGCAAAATGCAAAATGAACAATACGACTTCTCCTGTCCTGTGCACTGGCTAAACCGAGAGAATCCAAACCCTCTATTGCTCATATAATCTGCTGTGCCGTGTCTTCGTTTGAAACTCTAGACTTTTTATTTTATTTTTCAAACCACCGGATGAATAGGTACATGTAACTACATAGTTCGGTGACAGGCGGTTCACAATCCAGCAATTGAACAAGTGGAAAGTTTGACACGCGATCAGCCAACTGTCAGGTATCTGCTTCCATTATTCTACTACAACCCAACCTCACTGGCCATCATCGTCACCGCCAATAATCATAATAACCCACCGGACGAGACCCTCTCCTTCTTGGGTCCCCCCCCCTCTCGCCTCTCCTCTCCTCTTGTACGTTATTCAGATGGGCTCCTTGCGATTCCCTACATCAGACCGCCTCGTCCCCCGGATTCTCTATCAACATAGCCCGTCCTTGGTCGTGCAGATATATAACTGAGCTTGGGCCTGGGTGCACGCGCATGTATATGAACAACAACATTATCAGATTGACTTCAAGATGACACAGCTATTAACTCCGCGGCAAGCTGAAGAGCTGTATGATTTGACTCCTCCATCCTCCGCTCTCTCGCCATGTCATATTGTGTCACATTCCAGCTAACTATCCGTATCACACATATAGGCACAAGGCCATCATCGCATACCTGGCCTCCAACAATCTACCCGACGCCGCCGCTGCACTGCGGAAAGAGCTGGGCCTCGCCGACACCTTTGACGATGCCACCTCGAAAAAGTACGAGGGCCTGCTGGAGAAAAAATGGACAAGCGTCGTGAGATTGCAGAAAAAGGTACCCACGTTCTGGCGCCTCGATCCCGGTTCTTGCTGGGCTAACTTGTCTTGTCTGGTCTTGTCCGCTGTGTAGATCATGGACCTCGAATCCAGAAATGCAACGCTGCAGTCCGAGATGGACAATGCGACACCAACCTCCCTCTCCCGCCGAAACCAAGACCCCACGAGCTGGCTTCCGAGATCGCCCGCCCGCCACACCCTCCAGTCCCACCGCGAGCCCATCACCTGTGTCGCATTCCACCCTGTCTTCTCCTCACTCGCCTCCGGCTCCGAGGACTATACCATCAAGATATGGGACTGGGAGCTGGGCGAGCTGGAGCGGACCATCAAAGGCCATACCAAGGCTGTTCTGGATGTGGACTTCGGCGGTCCCAGGGGCGGCACCCTCCTGGCCTCGTGCTCGAGCGATCTAACCATAAAACTATGGGATCCTTCTGACGAGTACAAGAACATCCGGACACTGCCGGGGCATGATCACAGTGTTAGTGCCGTTCGTTTCATCCCCTCCGGTGCCGCCGGGGCTCCGAGTTCTGGGAATCTGCTCGTGTCTGCGTCGAGGGATAAGACGCTGCGTGTTTGGGATGTGTCGACAGGGTACTGCGTGAAGACGATCCGTGGCCACGCAGACTGGGTCAGGGACGTTTGCCCGTCATTCGATGGACGCTACTTGCTGTCGGCCGGGAACGACCAGACGGCCCGGCTCTGGGACATATCCCTAGCCAACCCCGAAAGCAAGCTCACGCTGGTCGGCCACGAACACACCATCGAATGCTGTACACTCGCTCCTCCCTCAACGTACCCCCATCTGGCACAACTCGCTGGTCTCAAGAAACCACCGCCTGCATCGAGTGCTGCCGAGTTCATGGCTACAGGTTCTCGGGATAAGTCCATACGGATATGGGATGCCAGAGGGAATTGTATCAAAACGCTAAATGGACACGACAACTGGGTGCGGGCTCTGGTATTCCATCCGGGTGGCAAATATCTCCTAAGTGTCGCCGACGATAAAACGCTGCGGTGCTGGGACCTGACCCAGGAAGGGAGGTGTGTCAAAACGCTACTCGACGCCCATGGTCATTTCGTCTCATGCTTGCGTTGGGCACCGGGCATCGTACGCGAACCTGTGACCAACGGCAACACCGAGGGCTCGAACGGCGCGGTCAACGGCACTCCGAAGCCAGGCGCTCCCGCATCTGAGGTGCAGATCAGGTGTGTCATCGCGACAGGGAGCGTTGATCTGAATGTGCGTGTATTTGCCAATTGAAGAGATACCTGTCGCGTTCTTATTCATTACACGATCATTCCCATAACGCACTTCCTGGATACACCTAGGGAGCACGGCCGACTGTGGTTTCTATCCTAGAAGCTTAAAACACATTTACGCATCAAGAATTGCTATGAATATGGAGCGCCTGTTGTGCGCAACCAGATAAAAACGAGGGTTTTCCATGCCATCTTCCAGTGCCAGGTGGAGAGTGAGGCGGTTTAGAACCAGCCGAAGAGCATATACGGTCATGTTATTTGTGGGAAAGGTTTGTGTCATCTTCCGCGATTTATTTTGCAGATACTATATAGACTAACTCTAGATGATAGGAGTGATATTTGCGAGAAACAATACTAGATACCCCTTCGCTGCCTACGCGCGTGTTTACAATCCGCTCAAATGCCAATTTGTATTTCCGACACGGTCTATTGAACTGGGCATTCTCCGTTTAACGTGTTGCCTGCCTTCTTCGCCTGTGGTGCCATAGAGCACGCCTAACATAAACAATCGTAATGATTTCTCCCGACAGAAGACTACGTGTCTGTGAAACTGCTTTAGTCTTACATATATAGCGTCGGTAGGTGATGGATTATCTTATGCCATGAACTCTATGACCCAAGCCAAACCGGTTGCGGAACTCATTAGCTAAGCTATATGCTTGAATTGAATATACCAACCAAGCCAAGTAGGACTTCATTGGATACTGTTACGTTGCATTCATTGGCCTCTCACCGCGTGTTGACAAGACATGGGGGAGTGTCTCGGAGGTGGGGGTACGGCGGGGGGAATGCAATATACTTTCATGTATAAACACTGTATGCTGCCATTGTTTGAGAAGTTGTTGCCTGCTAACATCTGACTACACGCAGAGAAACGGTCACATAGGGATACACTCAACGCCATGTATACGGTGTTCTTGCTCGCTTTATCTAGAGCAGTTTCGGCGTCTCTTCAACTCCTCCCTCCGACTCAACTCTCATCTCATGATGCGTCAACAGGTGGCTTTTCACTTGATAGCATCTCCCCAACGGTGTATATCACCAAGAGTCTGGCATCCTATCGTGATACAGGCGGTCTCACTTTGATTCCCCCATCTGGCTTAGAGTTTGCACAGTTGTTCATCGCGGACTTGAACGAGGCATCGCCAAAGGAGTGGACACTTAAAGTGATCGATGTGGCACCAACGAATGCCACCGGCATTATTCTCGAACAGATTCAAGGCAATACGGCCTTTCTTTCTTATGAAAATGGAAATCCTACAGAAGAAGGGTATGTGTTAGAGATCGGAGCCAACCGTGCCATCATTAGTGGCTCGGGGGCTCGTGGAACGTGGTGGGGGACCCGGACATTGCTACAGCAGTTGACAGTATCAAATTGGACCGGACTGCCAGCATCTCGCATCATTGATGCTCCAGCCTACGCTACTCGCGGTTTTATGCTCGACGCCGGGAGAAAGTGGTATGCGCCCTCCTTTCTGAAGGAACTCTGCACCTACGCGTCCTTCTTCAAGATGTCCGAGTTTCATTACCACACAAGTGACAACTACCCCTTGAATCGTGGCCACAACGATACTTGGAACGAGGTATATTCGCAGTTCTCCTTGCTTCCGGAAAGCGAGGACTTACAGGGGCTGGTTCAGCGGCGGAACGAAACTTTGACACGGGCAGACTTCGAGGACCTTCAGCGACACTGTGCCGCCAGAGGCATCACGATCATACCCGAGATTGAGGCACCAGGTCACTGTCTGAGTATCACGAAATGGAAACCCGAGCTTGCGCTTGACAAGAAGGACCTGCTGAACCTAACTCACCCCGACAGCGTCCCCACGGTGAAGAAGATATGGGAAGAGTTCCTCCCTTGGTTCCAGACAAAGGAAGTGCACATCGGCGCGGACGAGTACGACTCCACGCTCGCCAACGACTACATCAGCTTTGTCAACGAGCTATCAGCCTTCATCAACGCCACGGCCGGTAAGCGGGTGCGAATATGGGGCACAGAGGAGCCGTCGGAGACGCTCACAATCGACCCAAATGTTATCATCCAGCACTGGCAGTACGGGCAGTCGGACCCAGTGGCGCTCTACAAATCAGGGTATAACATTGTTAACACGGAAGACTGGTGGGCGTATATGAGTATCAAGAACGATCACAGCCCGATCCTGCCCGCGCCGTACCCGCAGTTCTTCAACGAGACTCGAGTACTGAACTTCGGCGGGCGCAGAGGTTGGCAATGGGAGCCTTCGCTCTTCAACCCCGTAAACCTAACCGAGCAGCTTCCCAGTGTGGCGGAGAAGGGGAAGGGGAACAACAAGGGGGCCATACTCGCGGCGTGGAACGACAATGGGCCCGACGCCTCGACACAGCTAGAAGCGTACTATGCCGTGCGTCGCGGGATCCCACTCGTCGCGGCCCGAGCATGGAGTGGGAAGCGAGGCGTCAAAATCGAGACGGAGACGATCGACGAATCGCTCGATTTCCTAGCTGCCGCGGCACCGGGGCAAAATCTGGATCGGCGCATAACAACTATCTCATCCAACCAAACTGACGAAGCCAGGCGTCAGGGGGAGTTGGTTTCATGGACGCGCAGCGACGGATCTACAGATAGTGAAGTGCATCTAGGATACGGCAGCAAGGGGATGAACTACACGCTCGCGTTGTCGGTGACGGGGCCGTTCACGCTTTCGTCCGATGACGTGACGTTGACGATGTCCGAGGACGGGAGTTTGGTTTTCATTGCTGATGGGTGGGAGTATCCCCTGCGCTCTGTTGCCGAGGGCGATGGGTTTGATCCTGGGGCTCCGGGGAGGATTTGGGCCAATGTTACTTCTGTAAGCATCCCTTTTTTATTTATGTATTTATGATTTCTGATATTGTTTATGTTTTACGTTTGCGCTTGGTGTTTTACATTTCACTTCGCTTTCATCAACTTTCGCAGTCCACTTCACTTTTCACATATTACCACTACCTCCCAATCACCCACCCCATTACCATAAACAAGCAAACACTAACAAACTATTAAAGTCATCTCATACCCCCCTAACCATCAACGTACCCGCAAACATAACCGTGACCAGCGACGTAATCGGCGGGAGCCGGGTCTATGTGAACGGGACATTCACAGGCAGATTCGAGGTGTTTGTGTTCGGCGGGCGTAACACGGTCTTCAGCTGGAGCCAGATGGCCTTCGTCGCGCCCGTGGACGTTGTTCGGGGAGGAGGGGTGAAAAGCTTGGTTCTGTGGGAGGGTGTCAGAGTCCCTGAAAGGGAGCAGGAGGGAACTGAGACTGGGAATGGAGATAATCCAGGGTCGGGGCCGGTTAGGAGTGGTGGTGCGAGCGGCTATAGGGATAGAGTTGGTTGTCGATCGTGGTTCGGGTTAGTAGTATTACTGTGTAATACCTGGTGGTTGATTTGACGATTTTAGTAAATACGTTCTGTACCGGCTGGCTTATATGGCATCAGGCTTGCTTGAATTGTGTGCAGTTTACGGGATTTCTAGGTAGTGAGTGATCAGTTGTGCTCGTCTCAAATCAACGAACGGGCTTATCACGAAGTAGTTGTTTATGAATTATACCAGGCAAATTCCGAATGCGCTCCTGCTCATAAGTAGGGTATTGCTCATCTCACAGGGCTCGCTACGTATTACAGTCGATAGGTAAGTATCTACCAACCATTCCCCCTTCACCCAAGTTCATGTATAATCCAGATTGCTCATACAGTTACCCAAGACGCAAACGGTGGCATGTATCTTATATCGCAAGTTTGTGGTTTGTGCCTGGCAGACTTAGCATGTGATTGATGCACCTCGCACGTTTTATTCGATATATCCGCTAACGAGAACTACCCCTCCTCCTCCCCCACGTGCCCTAGGCGGCATCCCTTAAGTAAGTAGGGTTAGGATTTAGGTGCCCAAGCAACCCTTAAAATGGCTATTGGGAGGTAGGTAGGTAGACACCCGAGCCCTTCATATGAGAACCCATGTGGAGAGCACATGGCTTTTGGCCAGAGCGAGCCGGCCAATAACAAGCACACAAGCTATATTTTGTGTTGGATCTGCCAACTTATTGAGAGCTGCTACAAGAACTACTGTCTCACTACCAAATTCTGTTAGTGGGCTACGCGATAACCCCCCTACATAACAGACCCCTGCGCTCGCTGCCCGACCTTACTCTGCCCTGTAAATTGCCCTATCTAAAGTAAATGCTAGCAGGTTGAACCATCGCCTAGCCTGAACCAAACCCGAACCTGACTGAACCTGGACTTGAACTCTGACCGACAACCTTACCTTAGGTACCTTACCTTCTTTCTTCTGACCGACTGACCAGCTTACTCTCCGAACCTCGAGCAGCAGCGAATCTAGCACCTCTGGCCGACAGCTCTCAGTCCTCGGGCCGGCTCGAGTGTTCGGATCTGAAAGCCAGTCCAAGCAGCTTACGCCAGATATTAGAAATCTCCATGCAGCCGCCAAACGCAGTGCAACGAATTCAGCAACCACAGCGACACGGCAGACACACACGTGGATTTACTTGTGCGCATCCAAATAAATTGATTACCTGTCTATCGATCTGCCCTCATACATACATACTTCTTACCTGTACCTAAACACCTTCTATCACGTGAACATACGGATATACACACTGACTTCACTTCGGCTTCTTCTTCTTCTGCTTCCTCCTTCTTTGTACCTTACCTCCCTTGTTATTCTCACCCCCGTCCCGCCGTCCCTCCGTCCCCCACACACACTCCACATTCGACAACACCTCCCATCTTCAAGCTTGTTGCTTGTGATATGAACTGTCGAGAAGGGCCGCTTGCCAGCTGAAACTCGACCATTCAACCATATTCAACCAAACGACTCGACCTCCCGCCTCGATCGCTACTGTCCGGCGAGGTGCGTTCGCGTTCGCCCATTATACCAGCTACGGCGCCAGAGAAACCTCTCGCATGCTGCCGCTCATACGTCACGCCTCTCCCGCCCATCATCCCGCCCGTCCAGCCTCGCCTGCGACGCCTTCACCATGTTTTGGAGGTTTGGCGGCTACGCCAACATCTCCACCATCGACACCATCCTCGATAAGCCCGACTTCCTGCTCGAGGACCTGCTGGATGAGAGCGATCTGATCCAGGAACTCAAGCAGCATAACACGAAGCTGCTCGAGTATCTACGCCAGGACCGCGTGCTTTCCAAGCTCCTCGACTATGTTGTCGCCCCTAAGCTCGAGCCTGTCGAGAACCCCGACAACGACCATGACGACGATGCCTCCAAGAAGGGCAGGTCGCTTGGGCTGTCCTTCGGCCGTCCCCGCGCCTCGTCGAGGACAACCAGCGACGGCAATGATGAGGACGAGATCGAGAAGAAGCGCAACCGCTATGCTTACGTCGCCGCCGAGGTGCTCTCCTCGGACAACTGGTCCATCTACGAGTCCCTGATGGAAAACCGCGCCCTGCTCGCCAATTTCTGGTCCTTCCTCACCCTGCCCGCGCCGCTCGACCCTCTTCAGGCCAGCTATTTCACCAAAGTCAATGAGTCGCTCTTCGATAAGAAGACCCATGATATGTTGCAGTTGCTGAGGTCACTCGACGATGCCGTACCCAACATGCTCCGTCATGTCGATTGCCCCATGATTATGGATCTCCTGCTGAAAATAATTAGTCTTGAGCGGACTGAGGACGGCCAGGGCATTGTCGAGGTACATATCCTACCCCCTCTTAATCATGTGATTGTTCTCTGCTAACATATATCGTGACTCTCTTTGAAGTGGCTTTACACTAAGGATGTCATGCCCTCGCTCCTTTCTTTTCTTGGACCCGAGCATAGCTGGGCAACCCAATCCGCCGCCGGCGATTTCATCAAGGCCATTATTACCGTCTCTGCCAACGCCTCACAAAATGAGCAGGCCTGTATCGGCCCTAACGAACTCACGCGCCAGCTCGTATCTCGACCTTGCGTGGACAAGATTATTGGTTACATGCTCGGCGGTGGGAACCCTCTAACTGTCGGCGTGGGTATTATTATCGAGGTGATCCGCAAGAACAACTCAGATTACGACCCCGACGTTGGCGGGGATGCGAATGCTCAGCCGTCTAGTCGTGATCCCATTTACCTTGGCACTCTTCTGCGTTTGTTTGCTGAGCACGTTCCCGACTTCATGTCTCTGGTTCTCAACTCACCAGCCCAGAAACGGCGGCTCGAGTCCACTTTTGGTGATAAGATTGAGCCCCTGGGCTTCGATCGGTTCAAGACATCCGAGCTCATGGCCGAGCTGCTACATTGCAGTAACATGGCCCTTCTAAATGAGCCTGGTTCGGAGCAGGTCATTGCACGCCGAGACGAAGAGCGCCGCCGCCTACGTCTCGAAGGTCGTCTCACCACTACTCGGGGCGAGGAATCGCACTCTTCCGAGGACCTGACTATGCGTACTCGTCATTCCTCGCCCGACGATAGCCGCCGGCTTGAAGTGACGAATGCATCAGATGACGACGGCTTCGAAGAGGTCACGCCGTCTGGAGAGATGACCGAGGATACCTCGCACGAGTTTGTCAAAGCCGAAGATGAGATTCCTGTCCCCACACCCGCGTCATTTCTCGACAGGGACGACGACGAGTTTGTAGATGAGCCTCTCAGTTCGCCCCGTCTTAACGTTCAGGATGGAAACATGGATGAGCATCACTTTGAGGTTCCCGAGCTTGTGGTTGCTCCCCTGTCACCCAAAAAATTAAAACAGGAAGTAAAATCATCACCAGCAGAGGCAGAACCCAGTGCTACTACTACATCCGACCATCCAACACTGGCGGAGGCGACAGATAAAACGGCTATATCAAACGAAACAGCCCATGCGACCGA
This sequence comes from Xylaria cubensis, assembly GCA_022385715.1. Classification (NCBI taxonomy): domain Eukaryota; kingdom Fungi; phylum Ascomycota; class Sordariomycetes; order Xylariales; family Xylariaceae; genus Xylaria; species Xylaria cubensis. Next base: position 163,911 of record MU279041.1, read on the forward strand.
AGAAGGCAGTCTGGCTCCCAATCGTGGTATTCAGACAAGCGTCACTGAGGTCGCGCCAGAAGAGCCAACTAGACCGAAGACTCCTTCAAACGAAAACGCTATAGTAGCTGAATCGACCAAGGTTGATCTGCTACCCGTGTCCGAGAATCGCGAACCAGAAGTCTCGCGGGACGCCGAGGTTCCTTTAGTGGCACAAAACACAGAAGCTCAATCCTCACCCGACAGCGACAAATCCCCCGCCAAGAACCCGAAGCCAGAGTCGGCCCCTCAAACCGCTGCGGCGGAGCAGCCCGGACCAGTCGTCGGCGATTTCTTGAAGATGCAGTTTGTTGAAAACAATGTTGTTCCCACTATCTTGGTAAATCTTCACTTATATCCGTGTCGTAATTCGAGTTGTGATATCTGACAAGCCGTTTAGTCCTTCTTCTTCCGATATCCCTGGAACAATTTCCTTCACAATGTCGTCTATGATATTGTCCAACAAGTCTTCAATGGACCGATGGACCGGGGGTTCAACCCGACTCTTGCCATTTCTCTGTTTGAAGCTGCCGATATTACCAATGCCATCATCAATGGACAAACGTCGAGCGAGAAATCGCAGGCCCAGAGCAGGACCCGCATGGGATTTATGGGGCATCTAACTTTGATTGCTGAAGAAGTAGTCAAGTTCACCGAGCGAAATCCCCCCGAACTTCTTTCCGACCTGGTCCTGGACCGCGTTATGAGCCAGGATTGGATCAACTACGTCGAGGGTGCGCTGGCGGAGACCCGCGAGAGGGATAACGCCATCCTCGGTGGCGTGAGGCCGGAGGTGGCCTTGAGCAACAGGCCGCAGATGGGTGGCAATCTCGGGGGCATGGGTCTTAATAGCCTCGGGCTTGGCGGAAGTCAAGGTGGCGGATCCAATGCCCTTGCCGAAGCTGGCCTTAACGGCGGTGGCAATACCATGGACATGGGGGATCACGGAAGTGGCAGCAGTCTTGGCCACTTCAGTATAAGCTCGGGGCTCCTTTCGGGCTCTGGATTTGGAAGCTCAAGTGATGAAGACGAGGATGAAGCTGAAGATAATGAGGAGGATGTGAACACCGAGGTTAGTGGCCCCTTTCAATTCATTCCTAGAAGTCCACATGGTGCTGGTTACTCTGCCGGATAAGGGACGAGTCGATTTTGGCGGTATGGACCCAGCATCTCTGCGGATCTGCTGCTGCCTTTTTTTTTCCTTTTTCCTTTTCTAATCTTTTATCCTTCTCGTTGCACCGAATCCAAGGACAGGCATTAGATTTCAGTTATTCCATTAGGATAGGGAAATGGTCATTGCCTATATTCTCTTCCTGCGTTGCTGATTGCAGCGCCTCGTGATGGTGGCTTGTGCACATGTGTCATCAGGCTATAGGGACTGAGTAGTCTCTCATTTACCTCTACCAGACATCTCTGTCGCAGTCTAAGGCAGCGAAAGGAAAGAAGTCCCCAATACGACATGGTGAATATGGTGCTTTAGGTGTGATGGGGAATCCCATCATTCTCCGAGACTGTTCCCTCTGCGATCTCGCTCTTACTTTTCCTGAAATTCCTCTTATCCTCCTTAAGAATTGTGACTGATGCCGTCATAGTTTCGTGCATATACAGATCCACTAAACGCATCATCTTCATCTACGGATCCGCCTTCTATCCCTCCTCCTCCTCCTCCGCCGCCCCCTCTAAACATCCCGCCTTCCCGCGCTCGATTACAGCTAGCTGCACGGCTTGCCATGCACCAAAAAGGTGCGTCAGCCACCTCAGCACAGGCGGCTAGTTTCGAAAACGATAGCGAGCAAGACAATGCGAGACAGGACAGGGAGACAGGCGGAACACTTCGCAACCCCTTCGAAGACGATGGCGAAGATGTAGACGATGACAGCGACGACGGCCTTGGCGACGATGGTGGAAATACAGATCCTTGGGGAGATTCGAGGACCTCACGTGGAGGCTGGTGGCGCAGTACGCTACAGAGAAGCCGAGAGAGGTTCGGAGACGGACGGGACGATTCCGACTCGGACAAAGAGGATCAGGCCGGGCCAGAAGATGACGAGGACGACGAGTTCGGCGACTTTGCCATGCCCGAGACGAACAACAACAAGGACAATGACCAAACCAAAGCGGGCGTGATCGTCAAACCTCTACCGGTACATCCCCCGCCTCACAATCCCAAGAGCTCGGCCTTCACGAGCCTCTGGCCCTTCGGCTCCAAGGAGAAAGACAAGGAGAAGCCGAAGGGTGAAGAGTCCGCTACGGCGGCAGCAACGGCCGAGCCGATGGACGAAACAGCTAATGACAACGACACGAAAATCAAGACAACGCATGAGGCAGCACGCCGGACAAGCATCGAAGATCCCGATGACGACGACGAAGTGGTCCTTTAGGAGAGGGCCATCGTCCCGTCTATGGTGTTTGGCGAGCGCTTTCTCCACGTCCGCGGTAGGGGGTACAGGCGATGAGGCTCTGCTCCCTCGCAACTACATACGGCAGCTACGCACTACGATAATGACGGAGGACAAGAAGAGGAATGCAAAGAAATAGGGGAAAGGGACATGTTTTGTACTATAAGGCTGGGGCGGGAGGGAAGGTTTTTGGGCGTCCGTCTATCGCTTGTTGTTACGGCTTCACGATGACGAGGACAAAGGTTGATGTATGTATACTACGTAGCTTGAACGGATACACCGTCATATATGTCAGTTGGTCTTATTCTGAGTTGTGATGATTGATGAGTGTTGTGTCGTTCTCTATATAAAGCGTAGTGTTTTTGAATCTCATAAGATGATGTCTCTAGCGGATACACTTCACATGATATCAAGTCTTCAGAGAATGATACATAGGCTTAAGCCATATCTATCTATGCCTTCTACTGTCTGGAGACATGCCACATACACATGAGAAATCAATCAGTCTGTTTCATTCGTCTGCTTACTTAGCTCAGACAAGTGGAAGTGAACATACCTACCTACCTACCTACCTACCTACCTACCTTTTCTTAAGTCTTTTCATCAAGCTAGCTACTAACGAGATATATCAATAGCGAATAAGTATGTCACCAAAGAAAGGGGCACGCGGCATATGTCCAATGCACGCAGGCAGATAATGATGGGATTTAGAGAATGTTTGGAAAGAAGAGATGACGCAACCCGAGGTGGAGAGCTTGGTACGGCTCGGCCATGGGGTGCCTTATGTAGCGAGCCTAGCTCAAAGGAATGTGGCGCGGCCGTTAATTATTAGGTGATGGATGATGTTAGGTATGTGCCAACACGAGAATGAGAATGGAACTCGGTGTTTATGACTACCTAAACGCATTATCTAAACCGATGGGAAATACGGTGTGGCTGGCACATCTGTGGAAGTTGGTATGAAAGTTATATACCGATATCCACCTCATACTGTAAATGGACGACACCTCGGCATCTTTACGTTAGAGTTTAGTGTATCCGCAGTCTGTCCGTAGGTCACGGTAACTATTTCATACGTTGGGTCCATACGTAGTATGTATTTGTTATCGGCATCTTTTGCTTAAGGTTAGGGTCAATTAGTGCCGTTTGGGGGAATCAAGTACTATAGGGCTGTTTCACTACTCCTTACTAGGTAAGTGAGTAAGTAACTTATAGGACTTGGTCACGATGGGGCGGGTAAGGTAGTATTTTGCTGCCCGGATCAAGTAAGATTTTATAGCCATGTTCCGTACGCTATATGCTTGCTTGCACTTGTCCAGCAGATCTATTTGCTGCATCTACTAGGTACCTGCGTACTTGGCTACCAGGCGTGCCTTGTGCCTGAACTTCTACGTATAGAGAGCAGATGAAATATATATAGAGATACCTACATGCTATTAGGTGGTCTCAATCCGATATCCTTGTCACCGTCATATGCATATCATATTGGGTCGGGGGTTTTTTTCTTTTCCAACGGCCGTAGGTTATTCATCCTCCGTATTCGACCTCATCTCCGGCATTAAAATCACACGTAATCACTCTAATCATCATCATCACTATCACTTTTCTTTCCTTTTATGTTAGTCCTCCTACTGGCAAACCAAGCGGGTAATACGGACTTCAAGTCAACCAGAATGCCAGCTTTTCTATACTATCTATCTACCCGCCGAAGTATCCAATCCATAAATCGAGCCATCTAACTATCTGATCTGATCTGAATGTTCCATGCGAACCTTCATACACAACTTGCCCTACAGCAAGCACATTGGCCGCTAGGGTGTTTCATCGTCGGGGGCCGTGGCTATGCCTCAGGTTTGTTTCGGCTCCTCACGAACTCTTATCATCACCATTGCGGTAATAAGTATATACTACCTACATACACTACTGTACTGCGTAGGTACGATGTGACGCTAGAAAGCACGGCGCAGCACAGCTGGCACAACAGTACATATTAATCAATGGTCTATCTGCAGCAGTGCTGACACCACCTCCATCTCCACCGGGCCATCCCCGTTCGGGGGGCGCAAGAAGCATCGCCCACTGGTCTTTCATTGGCCTCTCGGTGGTCTTGGCTGGGGTGCTGGCATCTCCGAGACCCAGAAAGCCTGCCACCCCTGACCCTTCTCTCGCTTCTTCGCAGACTCGAGTATGACGATCCAGTACCCGTTGTGGTGCCCGCTGCCCGCTGCCCACTGCCCGCCCTCCATGGGCCATCTAACAATGTGTCATTGCGCCTCCCTGAGTCCTGGTTCACTGCAAGTCCCGGCTCTGTCCCGGTAACGGTAGAGAAGCAAGGCACACGTTACCTACTATTCTGGGTAATGCGTATGTAAGTAAGGTTAGGTTGCTAAGTGTGGAGGTGAGAGATGTAGCGAGAACATGCTGTTGTATGCTGCGGTGCCACAGGTAGAGAAACAAATCATGACATCTTTCCTCACTTCGTCTTTACGATGACGATATCTCCAATCCCCTATACACATTCATATTCATCACATCCATATTCGCTTTACATGTGCAAGTTGGCCCTCCCACGAAACGCACGATCTACTCACTCACTCTTCAGCTCCCCCACCTCTCATCCCCCCTTCTCGCGCGCTGCTTCGATCGACGCTGGCCCACGCAGCCTCTCGTAAGCGACACCGGCCGCGCAGGTCCAGGTCTGCTGGGAGTGGGAGGTGTCCGTCAGCTTGACGAATCTGCGTATCACATCATCTGTCTTGACATGCTATGTGCTGTAGGCGCTATTGAGTAGACCACGCATGTGAAGTATGTCAACCTTTGGTAAAGCCTTTGCCAGAGTCTATTGACTTGCTGTGTATATAATAACCTCGTCAATATGGCCAATCCAGCATGGTCTACCCTATCAGCCCTACCTCGACTTGACACTTCCACTTACCCTCTTAGAGATGGCACTCAACATCGAGATCTGCGCGAGATCAGGTCAGCCCAGGAAATCAGACAGCTACCTCACAATCCCGGCGGTTTCTTCTCGTCCACGGCGAACACCCCATCGGTGACCAGAACAGATGATGGGAGAAGCACGCCAGATTTGTTTAGGTCCGTTGCCCACGCTCTCCGTATCGATACGAAAGAGCTGCCCCAACCTTTCTACGGTGTTCCATGGGGCCATGACGATGACGACGACGACTACGACGATGATGGAGAGAAAGGCGATGGTGGTAGCAAGCACGGGGGTGTACACGAGACATCGTCGACCTTCATACGACGTCAACCTACTGTAGTTCCCGCGCGTCGCGACCGTAACGATTCCGCAACCTCCGTGTCGCCTTATTCACAACCATACAGTACCATGCCATATGGGCGCGAACCTGTCGCAACCGAAACTGGCAGGCCTCTGAGTAGTCTTCCGATCATGTCATCTGCCGAGCTGTACGGCGATGTACCTCGCCCAAATCGGTTGCCTGTAGAGCCCTCTTGGAAATCTGCGGCGGTCAAGGATATGGTAGTAGCCCGCGACTCTCGTGCTGTACCCATTGGGTCTGGTGAGGAAAGCAGCGGTAAGATATTCATCCAGCAAGAGATTATGACACCGCGAAGCCCGCTTCCACTTACGGGCCGTTCTGGGCTGTCATCGGTCAGTCCACTAGAACCAAGCTCCCCGGGGAACAGCGTCAAGAGTCCGAGATATCAGGGATCGGCGTACAGTAGCCCCCCAGCCATCCCACCTAAGGCTTCGCGTAGGCTACGTAATGATGTTGAACAGACCCTCGCCTCGGATAGTGGTGTATCTAGAGCTATTGTGGTGAAGCCGAAGGCTGGGCTCTTTGAGGGGCGTCTCGTCGCCATGCTCACTCTGGCAGACAGTGGGCCTCAAGGTTCAGATCACACTGGCAACGATGGTGACGAGATCAAATTACAGAATGCCTACTACACTAGAAATCTTCCATCCATTCGCAGAGCTGTTGAGTCCCAACTTTCGCCTGAATATATTCCCAGCGTTTGGATAGCCTTGGAGAAGATGCCCCTTGATGGCGAGGGCCAGATCCATCGCAGGAAATTACAGACGTGGATACAAAACGCTAATGATGATCTGTACCGGCGCATCATGTCCATCGAATCCAAGGGAGAGTTGAGGAAACCTTCGACAACATGGGAACGGCGACTTTCTAACGCAGTTAGCGAAGTACTATGCGTCGAGCAGGACGACATAGGCATGAATTTATCCTTTGCTCATCTTGGGGGTGACCCCCATGCGGCAGAGGCACTCGCTATGCGTTTCCAGTCCGAAGGGATCCCGATTGCAGCTCGGGATGTCATGGAAGCTTCGAGTTTGACCGAACTGGCTGCGCTCGTCAACCCTGAAGAGCCGCATTTCCATGAACCGGAAGAGTCCGCTCCTGACATGTATGACCTATCCCCCATGCAGCATCTCTATTTCCACACGCCAATGGGTAAGGATACGGCGCGGCGGAAATCCAGTGATGGTGATTATCGGTTTAACCAGAGCATACTGCTGCGGTTGAAGCAAAGCATTGGTGTCGAGGATCTACGTGCTGCAATCGAGGCCCTCGTAGGTCACCACAAGATGCTGAGAACCCGTTTTCACTTCGCCAATGGCTCCTGGTGGCAGTCAACCGAGCCGGCCATTTCCACATCATATCAGTTCGCGCACCATCTTATCGGCACGAATGCCGAGCTTGAGTCTGTCGCCACAGCCGCTCAGTTCGCCATCAATATCGAGAATGGCCCTGTCTTTGCTGCTCATCATTTCCATACCAACGATGGCTATCAACTGCTCTATTTGGTCGCTCACCATCTCGTAGTAGATCTCAAATCATGGCAAGTCGTTGCCAACGACCTAGAGAGATTACTTACCGATGGTCATCTGGTCTCCGGAAATTCCCTTACGTTCAAGGAATGGACCTTGCATCAAAAGCACCGTGTGCAGACATCCACCGACGATATCGGTCTCGCATTCGAGCTTCCGCCGCGCAACTGGGAGTACTGGGGCGTTAAGGATACTCTTAACACGTACGGGAGCACTGTTGCCTTCGGGTTCACACTGGAATCTGAGGTCACATCTGTGCTAGAAGCAGCCAATAAGGAACTCAAGACGGATTCTTGCGATATTTTCATGTCGGCTCTCTTGCTCTCTTTCGCGCAGACGTTCCGAGACCGATCACCGCCAATTCTATGGAATCAAGAGCACGAGCGATCCGCCCTGGATCCAAATCGTGACATATCTGGGACCGTGGGCTGGTTCACCTATTTGTGTCCCCTCGTGGTCAATGTGACACCGACGGACGATGTGTTTTCCATCTCGAGTCTCGTCAAAGACGCTCGGCGGGCCGCTTCGAAGACCAGTCTGCCACACTTCACAGCTAACCTTATAGACGCCCCATCGGCAGAATCCTTCGCCTTCTCCCATTGCCCTCTCGAGCTCATCTTCACATACGCAGGGTCTCTGGGGCGTGTAAAAAGCCAAAATGCTGTCTTCGAAGAACTCGATATTCCTGGCAAGGCAATGGGGTCAGACACCGCAGATGTTGGACGGTACGTCGGTCGCATTGCTATTTTCGAAGTATCCGTCTGGATGGAAGAGGGCGAGGCGAAGCTGAAATTCCTGCATCACCGGGACTCGAAGCACCGGGAACAGATCCAGACGTGGATCCGCAATTATGAGCGAGTACTGCGCCAGTCTATTAGTAGACTGAAGGACTACGCGCCGGGGCTGTCCATGTCAGACGTTCCCTACCTAGGCGTCACACCCGAGGGACTGAATCAACTCAACCGAGACGTCCTTCCCCGGTTAAATCTAAACACCAGCAACATCGAGGACGTCTTCCCCGCAACAGGATGCCAGCAGTGCGTTTTGGTTCATCATTCGCTGTTACCAGGAAGTTCACTTGCCCAAGTAACTTATGAACTAAACACGGTTGGCAATGTCATCGATACGTCGCGGATCTGTAGTGCCTGGTACCAGGTCACGCAACAACATCCTTCTATGCGAACCATATTCTCACCCAGCGTTTTGAAAGAAGGCCTCTATGATCAGGTCGTACTGCGCAACCATTCTCCAAGTATGTTGTTTATCGAGAGCGAGGAGATCGAGAGTCCGATGGCAGCCATTGACAAGGTTCCGCCTCTGCAACTGAAAGAAGGGACTCCATGGCATCGACTCATTGTTTGCCAGTCCGTGGGCAAGGCTTACCTAAAATTAGAGGTCAGCCAGGCTATCTGCGATGTAAGCTATCCTCTACTGTTTGTTTTTTCTGTATTCCAGTTTTTACCCCTCTTCCAATTGCTCTCTAGGTCCGGATCTAACCTATCAAACAGATCACAAGCATCGCCATACTCTTTAATGAGCTTGAGCAAGTATATTTCGAAGGCCAAGCAGCCACTACTAATAAACTCTCGTTCCCCGAGTATTATCAGCGCCTCAAAATGACACCGTTGGCTACCCAATTCTGGAAAGACAAGCTATACGGTGTTCAACCCTGCCACTTCCCGCGCCTTCTCTCAGGGGGGAGCGATACCATCGAATGGCAGACAACCCCCGTTGAACTACAGATCCCATTCCAGCGGCTCCATGACTTCGCCCGCTTTTACAAAGTGGACAAATCGACCATACTCCGAGTTGCATGGGGTATCTTATTGCGAACGTTCCTTGGCGCGCAAGACGTGTGCTTTGGGTACCGTACCTCTGGCAGGGATCTACCCATCGCAGGACTCGAGAGCGCTGTAGGGTTTTTCTCTAGGGTTCTGGTCGCCAGGACTCGTGCGCTTGCTAACCAAACGATCGTTCAACTCCTTCGAGATGCTCAATTGGAACACCAGAAAGCCCTGCAGCATCAACATGTACCTATGAGCGTGATTGAGCATGAGCTTGGCACAAAGGGCAAACGGCTGTTCAATACGTATATATCGTTCAGCTATGAGGATATTTCGGGCCAGAGACCTCCGAATAGCAAATTTTCTCATAACAGCTCCACGCAAGCTTCCGAGTACGACATCAACGTGGATTTCGGCATTCGTGACGGAAACCTAAACGTCGTTGTTGGACATCGCATTCTCGCCGACCAACAGGCCGTCACCATCGGTCACGTCCTCGGTAAGGCTGTTGAGACCATCTTAGAAAGTCCTAGTGCTATGGTAAAGGAGTCGGACTTGTTCACCGTGCACGACCATAATCAGATACTAGCATGGAACAGCATGCCCCAGATGAACCTACAATATGAACACCTCCCAACGCTCATCGCAACTCGGGCGCAACACAACGCCGACATTCAGGCCGTATACGGCTGGGATGGCGCATTCACCTATGCAGAGCTTTGTAAACTTTCTAGAGGCCTGGCTCAGTACATGTTGAACATCGGTGTCAGACCACAGATGCCGCTGCCCGTCGTAGTCGATAAGAGTCGATGGGCCATAGTGGCTATGTTGTCTGTTTTAATGTAGGTGGTACACTAGTTGTAAATAGACATAGCGTTCTCGGCTGACTTTCATCTTTTAGGGTGGGCGGGATCCTTATCCCTATCGATTCGGAGGCAACGGATATGTTTCCCTGGATCGTGCAAGTCATTCATCGGGGCTTCATTCTGGCGTCGGATAGTGTAAGGGGGTATTTTGAAAGCTCGGGATGCCCTACTATCGCGATCAATGAGCAGACTATCACGTCGCCATATGTGCAGAGTATCGAGTTGCCAGCACCTGTGCCGACCAGACCCTACGACATAGCTTGCATCATTTTATCCCCTACAAGCCCCAAGACTTGTAAGGCGGTATCCTATAGCCACGGGGCCCTAGCAGCCTCTTGTGCCGGTCAAGGCCCTACGCTTCGAATCAATCCTTCAAGTCGAGTGATGCAACTCTCCTCTTACAGTGTTGACGTCTCCTTAGCTGAGATCTTCACGACCCTTGTAAATGGAGGCTGTGTTTGCATGCCATCTTCCTCAGAGAGAATCTTGGGCTTCACAGCGGCTGCGCAGCGTATGAGGGTGAATTGGACGTATCTCACACCTCCGCTCTCACGCAAGATCAATCCCGACGCACTGCCCGACATGGCCGTGGTCTGCTTCCGCGCAACACACCTTGATGTTGATGTGTACCAGCAATGGGCGGGCAAAGCCAAGGTAATTCTCGTCTACGGCTCTGCAGAAGCCTGCCCGCTCGGTCTTTCGGCGATGGAGATGACGAAGTCTCCTATGACACAGGGCTTTGGAAACCCATTCTGCGGAAACTTCTGGATCGTGTGCCCAGAGGATCACAACCGACTTATGCCAGTGGGCGCGGTCGGAGAGCTTGTGATCGGAGGTGCTACCCTTTCCAGTGCCAGCTCACTAGATATGGCGAACCTAGATTTTGATATCCTCGTCCGGAAGAGCATCGCGCGAGCCCAGTCTTTGCTCGAGGAATCGGGAAGCCGCCTTCTCAGGACTAGTCGCCTAGTCCGTTACCGAGAAAAAGGTGAGATCGAATTCATAACGCCTGAGGGCGAGAAGACGGAGATCAAGGGCAATTCTTTCCGCGTGTCTGAGATTGAGTCACAGCTTCGACGGTGCATCGGCGAAGGTGTGGATGTTGTTGTCGAGACGGTTGCATTTAAAGACACAAACTCGACACCTGTTCTCACCGCATTCATCGAAATTGGAGACGCACTGCTCGATGGCAGGGAGTATCTCATGAACCTCGACGACACAACGCGACAGAGACTTTTCTATTATAAGCAGAAAGTCAACTCAAGTCTTCGTGACAGGATCCCGCTTCCGTTGGCTTATGTTCCCGTGCGACGATTACCCCTGACGCCCTCATTGAGGGTGAACAGGAGAGGTCTTCAGAAGCTGATCACGGGTTTATCGAGGCCACAACTGTTGGCCCTGACTGAGGTCGACAATGTGCATGGCATGCAACCCACCGACCTTCCACCTTTACCACTGACACAAGCAGAACAGCAGATGCGGTCTCTCTGGGCCCAGGTCCTAGGCATCGAGGACCAAACGACTATAACCGCCAACGATGGCTTTATGTCTCTGGGAGGCGATATTGTCATGGGCCACAGCCTTGTCGTCATGTGTCGACAACGGGGGATAGAAATCCCTATCATTGATATCGTACGCGATCGCACCTTGTCCGAACTATGCAAGGGGATCACCAATTTCCAGATGACTACGATCAAGCCGGGCTCAGGAGAACATGCTGCACCAAACGGATCGACACAATCGACAGCAACAAAGCTCGGCTCCGACAGAAGCGTCATCGAGGATGTAGCAGAAGCGTCCTCTCTTCAGACTATGTTCGTCGAGTCTGCCATGCTACAAGCACGGGGCAATGTCTCCTACTTCATGCTCAGCGCAACGGGATACTTGGATTGGCACAAACTTGAAAACGCATGCTTTATGTTAACAAAAGCTCATCCCATCCTGCGGACGGCGTTCGTGTCCCACAGCCGCCAGGTCTATCAGACAGTCCTTCGGTCTTACCGACCTGAGTTTTTACGGTATCAGTGCCAGAACTGGCGCTTGAACAGCCTCGCCCAAAAACTCATCAAGCGAGACCAACCACTACCCATCGACTTTCGCCGCCCCATCACAAAATTCTCCTTCCTCGACGCGGGGAAGAGCTCCATCCTTGTTATGCGACTATCACGTGCCCAATATGACGATCTCTCAATCCCCATCTTAGTCCGTGACCTGGGCCGCTTCTATCGACAAACCGGTCCTGTAACGCAGAGCACCGGCTTCTGTGAGGTTATCAGAGCGGTGCGCTCCACGTACGCTAGCGGCGCAACGGAATACTGGCGCTCGCTTCTTGAAGGCGTGTCTATGACACAGGTCGTATCGCAACCCTCGCTTCCCGTCGCCAACTCAAGTCCGAAGACCCTCCAGCAGAAGATACCTATTGGATCCCTACAAGACTTCGGCATACCCTTCGAGTCCATCCTCAAGGGCGCGTGGTCAATCGTCTTGTCGAACCTCTCCGGCACTGACGACGTCGTGTTTGGCCACATGGTCGAAGGTAGACATCTTAGTCTCGCCAACGGCCAGACTATCTCAAGTGTGGTCGGGCCGAAGGGTAACGTGATACCTGTACGAACACGAATACCCGACTTCCCCGTTGCTCCCCTTGAGTATTTCAAGAACATACAGAGTCAGTATGTCGCTAGTATTCCTTACGAAAACCTACAGACGGCCGATGTCATCAATAACTGCACCACCTGGCCGTCCTGGACTCGCTTCAGCTCTGTTGTCCACCACCGGAAACAGTCGGAGCGCTACAAGTTCCTCAACTTCACCATCGGCGACGCCTCCTGCACGCTCGACATGATGGGTCTGAGCCACGAGGATTCGGATGTCTTCGTCCAAACCGTCATGGCCGGGTCGAAGCAGGTCGAGGTATCCGTCACATTCTGCGAGAAGAAGATACAATCCTTCTTCGGCGAGGAAGTCTTGAGGATGCTCTGCTCCACCATATCAGTGCTTACCACGCCCGACTTCGTGATGGACCCCATAATGCTCAAGGGGCTCAACGACAGCTACACAACACCGCGAATCCCACTGCCGGCGCCTAAGAGAGAGAGCAGTGTGCTATCCCCCGTGCTATCGGTAGATCCAGACCACGCCCGCGCCGCCCACAGCGTCATCGCAACAGCGTGGGACGCCGTTCTTGGCACGCAGAACTTGCAGGTGGCCGACATCCGGTCGGTACCGTTCTACGAGATCTGGGGCGCACACATGCCGGCGGCCGAGCTGGCGCGCTACTACACGCAGAAGGTGCCGCGGTTCCCGGGGCTCGAGCAGAAGGTGTACACGACAGAGGAGATCATCGACCACCCGACCATGATGCAGCAGTACGAGCTGATCATCGCCAAGCAGCAGGAGACGCAGCTGCGGCACCGTCGGAGCTTTCTGAAGCGCAACCCGTCGCGCAACCTCTCGACTCGCAACGCCGCATCGACGTGGGGGAAGAACTTCCGCAAGCTCACCGTCGGGACCGGCACCACGGGAATAGCAGAGGCGAACGACCCCACGATGGACAGCCTCTCGGCGCCCCCGCGACTCCATCCGCACCGCGGACTGAACGCGATAGGGAAGGACTCCCTTGAGTCGCTCTCGACGCTCGACAGTATGATCGATGACCCTACACCACCCACATCTGCCGATGGATCAAATAAGAACCGCAATGGGTTCTAGAGGTACTGTGATTGTTGCTTGCCCCATTCCGGAGTCGGGTGAAAAGCGAGATTTTATGTTTAATTGTTTTATCTAAGTTTGCTCAGCCTTCCTTCTTGTTCCTCATGATATATATACCATGTCGGCTAGACACGACGACTTTATGAGTACGGATTTAGCATGGTTGATTGGATTAAGTAAGGATGGATGGTAATAGAGGCAGGAATGGGGGAAAAAAGCGCAGTATTTATGTATTCAGGGGGCGTGTCTATTTAGCTTACCATCTTGCTGGTTAGGCGACGGGGCCTTTCTGCGCTTCACTCATATTGTTATCTGCGCTTCACTCATATTGTTAATTATTTTGGCACTTCTATTATGATACCCGTCAACTCATTTGAATAGATGCAGGTCGAGGTGTTCGTTGCACGTCAAAGGCGCTGGGGTCTTTTGAATAAATAGATTTAACGAAGCCGTATCTTTAATACAGCTAGCACCTTTATTTAACTCACTCTGCCTTGTCCACTAGTGATCTATTAGTGAAAGTAAGTAGAGGCGTGTTTAAGACGTCTCAACAACTTGTCGGTAACCAAACAAGTCTTGATCAAATTCTATTATGATCTATGCCAAGTGTCTTGATTAAAAGGAAAAGTTAAAGGATTCCAGAATATAACTGATAAGTATGCAAGACTACACCGCAGAAGGGTGGATTAATTTTCCGGGTGTACAAACCAGCAGTCCTCTCGAGGAATACATAATTACTTTGCCATTTCTATGTAGAGCACAAGTCACCTCCATTGTCCACAGCTACGTACGCTGTTGAATCAGCTTATCCATATAATAAATTAATGTTTTGTGCTTTTAACATGAATATCTTATTCATCTTTGGCTAGAAGCTAAATTGGCTGCGAAATCTAGATAATGGTTGTCAATATGATTCCTCTCGAAGCATTGGATCACATCAAGTGCCAAACGGCTCCGTCTTCACGTAGGACATCTCCCGATGCAGTGCCATAATGAACCTAGGGGCAACATAACCCTCCTCGATCTCCTGACGACAAACGTCGATGCCGTGTTGAGCAGCTGCCTTTCCGGCGCGCTGGAATCTGTATCCTATTCTCCGGATTTCCATACCCCGGCTATGACATAACAATCAAGTCAGCCTTCTCAAATAAATAAAAAATGGAAGCAGCGAAAATAAGATAATACTTACTTACCGATAAGCAGCCATCAAAGCTGACATGCGCTTCTTGTTCTTGAGGTCAAGGTTCAGTGGCTTCGACTTGTAGATCATGCGCTGACATGTCTCTTCTGCATGGCGCGCGGCCTTGCACTCCGCGCAGTTCTCGCCCGTGTGGATGATGTAGTTCGGGAGTTGTTGCATTGTGCAAGACTGTTCGTTCTGGCTTGCGTAGCAGGGTATTGTATGGGCCCTGTGGTCAAATTCCCTGAAGCAGTCGTAGCAGTGGTTGAAGGCGATGCCGGACCAACACATGTTTTCTTCTTTTTATGGTTTATTGCTGAGTTATTGATTCTGCTGCTTAGCTATACCTGGCAAGATACAATAGAATGAAGGGAATGTATTTGGTATGAAGTATTGAATCGGTTTGGGGGCAGTATTTAAGTGTAACATGCCTAGGCGTCCATACCCACCTAATGAAGAGACTGCGTGACTAGTTATTATCATCCAAAATCTCTTTATTACTAGAAGCTATTGTGTTTCACCAAAAGTAGGAGTTTAGGCGCACAACAAAGGCGTCGAAAGCCACCAAAGAGCTATCCCAACGCTAGAACTCACTAGTTCTATTCACCTTTCTCGCATAATACTATTGTCGAGTAGTAAAATTATTGCCTTTGAGAGTTTCTTAGCTTACTGGCACAATTTTCATCGTTCTGCTGGGGCAATGCTTTGCTAAGCCTCTTAAGGAGCCCGAGGCGGCAGTACGAACCAAGATACTGCACCTTGTAGATGTTTCTAGCTAATATGACGAAGGAGCTTTGTTTCAACTCGCCTCAAGATAATAACTCTAGGTAAGAGAATGAGACCGAAACCGATCCAAAGTCTCGCGGCCAGCCAATGCTGGTGGCGTGTTTGAGGATGAACTGGCTCCTACAGAACGCTCTCTCTTGAATCCGGCACAACTTCCGAACAAGAAGCTGCAGTTTCAAGCCTTGTGTGACTTTAAGCCCCCTCCTATACCATGTGAAGATAGGGGCTTGAACTATTTTCCTTGATATGAGTTAGTGTTTGGCCTCCTTTTGAGGCGTAGGAGTAAACCACGAGCAATGATAATCTGGAATCGGCAGACGTAGGGCCCAACTGGGCGAGGGATCACTTGATACTAGTAGAATCTACGTTTGAGTGTCTTACACGAGCCACTGGCAATCAATTTTTCTATGTTCTCTCATTGCAGCAGTCGTAAAACAGCACGATTCTACTGAACCTACAGATCTTAAAACTGATCACTTGATCTGATTGTTATTGGCCTTCATAACTAAGTTTCCCGCAGTAATAAGATAAACGCAATATATAGGGTACTTCTCCGCATGCCTACAAACTAAAATAAAAACCTTCAACAAGCAGGAGCAAGGCCTTAACATAAAGTCGTACAATTACCTAAGATAAAAGTCCAAGCCCAGAAAATTACGACACGGAGGAAATTCTCGTAATATAACCGGTCATGGTACTTGAGGTGCCTTTTACTTCAGGCTTTTTACCCTTTTGGTCATGGCTAGTTCGAAATAAGAGTCAAGGGTTTCATCATCGACTTAATGTATTGTGAGCTCATACGCCTTGGACCATAATCAGTCCGAGGTGCTCATCCTCTTAGGTTCACGTCTACTCTCATATCAGATTCTTCTCATTTCCTATCATTTGGGTTGTATAAAACAACTAATTATAGCGACTGGAGTAACATCTGGTACTCCCCAGAGCGATGTTGTCATAATATTATTTGTCGTTGTATTTGTCGACTGGAGACATTCTAAAGCAGTTCGTATTATTATAGAGGCTTGAGCCAATCTCATTTCACAGTCGACACAATCTATATTTTAGCTACAATCTATTTCCATGAAATGCTATCAAGTCTCCAGCGGAGACTCTCAACTCCCATGCTGATGCAATTTAATGCGAAGTCTAGCTCTCGGTTTCGACAGTCGTTATGAAAGGGTGAGAGTGTTATAGAAAATCAACTGCCTGAATGAGAAGGGATTTGACTGTCAGGGATAGAGAGAAATTAGGTGGGGTATAGGATTATGATCATTTTAAAAGCTGTACGCAATTGCATCCTTCGCTGATAACTGAAGTTGGTGATAGATTCCTGCTCATATATCATGAAGTTATGGAGCTCCTAAAAAAAAGAGGGCAAAGAGGCTCTCTGTATCGTAAAATATAATCTATAAGGTACACAAACGGTCATAGTAGAGGTTTAACCTGCTGTTTACTTTGAAAATAATTGGATTTGCTTTGAAGTGGATCTGTACGCGGTTTAGTTCTGGTCTACTAGAATTGTCCCACTAAGTTACGACTACTTGATACGGGCGGTTCACCTCAAGCGGAGACGTCACAGCGCAGACACCGATACAATATATACGGGAATATGCTGAATCTACGTACATGAACACTATAATCTATTACTTCTAGGCCCACCACTAAAAAACCAGTGCAACCCGTCTAATCTTAGAACATAATATTGAGGATCCGTCTCCATGCAGGTAGTGAGGCGAGGTGTGCGCGATAGGCATTGATCTCATCCCAGTTGTGCTCGCGGCGGCCTGTGTCAATATCTATGTCTTTCGTACGCAGCCAGCCCCTCCGGTTCCATGCGAGACCAGCGGCAGCAAACACCAACACAACAGGAGCAGCCAGGTAGGTCATAAAGAATCCCTCGGCATCACCAAGGCTCTTTCCAATAGGCGAGATGGCAACATAGAACTAGGAGGAGTTAGTAAATTTTCATCCTGGATGAGTAGTATGTCGGATGTCTAGACTTACTTGAGCAGCGAGGACTAAGACAATGAGGAAAATGCCAAGCCATGATCCGTAGACACCTCCAATGGCCTTGAATGGGATCTCGTCAAGAGTGTGACCATGGAGAGCCCAGGCCTTCCGGAAGCGGATATGGGCGTAGCAGATGGAACCCCAAGTGAAGAGGGCAGCGAGACCGGAAAGAGCCTGCAGCCAACCGAAAACTTCCGAAGCCTTGGAAGCCAAGTCAACGTATGCAAGGCCACCGAAAGCCAGAACAAAAATGACGGAGAAGAGGGGTCGACCACTTCTGTCTACGTATGTGAAGAGTTTGGGGGCATAACCCTCCTGGGCCAGAGCCGTCAGAGTACGGCTGCCACCGTAGACACCTGATACACTGATGGAGATGACGGAAACCAAGATGACGACGTTCATGAAGTGATTAAACCCTTTCAAACCGGCGTACTGTCCGACAAGCACAAACGGCGAGGCAGCAACATCGTCCGAGCTGGCGTTGAGCAAATGGGGGTCGTTGTAGGGGATGAGTAGACCGACGAAGAGAAGACCCAGGATGTAGAACCTGTAAAATCCATGTTAGAATGTGTGTCTAAGTCTCCACAGTACACGTTTCGAGGCTTACAGGGTGATACGCCAGAAGACTTGCTTAATAGCGCTAGGCAGAGACTTAGAAGGGTTAGAGGCCTCAGCTGCAGCCAGACCAACAAGCTCTGTTCCGCTGAAGGCGAAGGCAGCAGTGACGAAGACGGAACAGAACCCCTTGAAGCCGTTGGCAAAAGCACCGGGTTCATAAAATAGCCGTGCGCCCCAGTATTCGTTATATTGGCCGTTGTCAGGACCACCACCGAGGACTAGGACGAATGAGATGATGATGAAGATGACCGTCGCACTAAGCTTGATCAACGACGACCAAAATTCTTCCTCTGCATAACCAAGGGTTCCGAAGACGTTGACAAATATGATGAATCCCCAAAAGACGCTGATCCATACAGCAGAGCTGATTTCCGCATTCCAATAGCTGATCGAAATGGCACAGACTGTCAATTCCAGAGGCACGACAACGGCCCATTGCGCAACGTAATTCCAACCAATGGCGAAACCCCAAGCAGGATCGATGAAGCGACTGGCGTATGTGTAGAAACCACCGGAAACAGGATACATGACGGCGAGTTCACCGAGAGCGTAGACTAACAAGCCAGGTTAGCACCACAAGGATTGCTGTTGCCATATGGGCCACTCCATAGGGTTTTCATGTAAGGACCCCAGAGGATGAACAACTACTTACCGACATTGAACATCATGATACCGATAATGATGAAGTCGATCAGGAGAAAACCAGGGCCCTATCCACATGATTGCGCGTCAGCACAGATGCTCGAACTTTAATCGGGGGGGCCATAAGATGTATCATCTATTAGACGATATCGAATGGCGCAATATTTGTACATACACCGACGTTCAAGGCACTACCAGAACCAACGAAGAAACCGGCACCGATCGAGCCTCCAATAGCAATCATGTGCAGATGGCGAGGCTTCATGCTACGATCAAGTTCGACGATGCCTTGACCGTAGTCGCGCATCTTGAACGACTCCAAATTCAAGCCATTGCGCGTGTAGAAATTGGCATCGCGCTTGACCTCATGATCCTCAGTGGCGTTGGTATAGGCCGGGAGGTGGCCCTCCTTCTCGTCCTTGCTCGACATGTTTGGCGATGGACGATGTGATCAGATCAGATCAGATCAGATGGGGGACGAAGAGAAATGAGGTAAAAGAAAGGTTAAAAAAGAAGAGAATGTCCGGCTGCTGACTTTCCAAAGGATCAGTAAAGTCCAAGTCCGACTTGACACCCCGCAGCGGCACTAATGGAAAACGAAGGGATAAAAGTGATCCAGGACAAAGGGATGCGCGAGGGAAGCGCATGCGACAGCTTTGTATCTCGTCTACTTATACAGATTCAGTGGCATCGCTCCCACCAGCCGTCGGACGGTCCCCTAACAGGCTCTCGATTCGCTGTTGGTTTGGTAACTATGTACTGTGCAGATAAGTATACAGCCCCATACGGTTGAGCAGGGGGGCAGGGATAATGCCAAGTGGGGGATCCGTGATCTCATTCACTGAAAGCTGTGAGTGGGCGACGCAGGCAAGGAGGATGGGGACATTGTCCATGGTAGGTAAGCTTGGCAGTATTAAGGAATTAATACTGTGAAGCCGGGGGGGTCGATAGACGATTAAGTCGCGTGATTAAAGCCGTCGATCCCCACCAGCTCGGTGGGCAGAAGCAGAAGTTCAACGCTGCAAGCAAGACTCGACTCAAGTTGAAGCTCAGGGGTATCATTCGAGTCCGTCCTTTCGGGTTAGAGACAAGTCAGGGCCGACTACCAAATAAGGAGGAAAACCGGTTGGATCTTCAGGCCTATATATAGCAGATGTGCCTATTTAATGCCTACTATTAGAAGAGAATCTTTTTGGTTCGCAATGAATTCATTCAATACTTAGTTAGACCTGCAGTGGAAGAGAACGCAGGTGTACAATAAAGATCTTGAGGACATCTGGCGGTAACTATCCAGTTGAGTAGTTCGAGTAGTACCCTCTCCCGTCAACAGTGACAGTCTCGACAGTGACCCCCATAAGCCCCCAAGACAAGTACTACGTAGGGGGATCGGCCACAAAGTTTCGACTTTGCCCTCGTTCTCACTATCCTACATTACCTACGCCATTTCTATTTTCTCTTTTTCGTTCTTCTAGAAGTTTATATTTGAGGACTAAGGCAAGAAGTAGCTAGGCAGACGGGAGCTTGAGCGCCACAAGACGGGCAAAACACATGTCCTTTTGGACTAGACGAGCAACCCATTGGAATCACTTGCGCGACGGCAAGCTCTGGTATGGCGCTCTAATAGGCCCGAGCCTGGATATAAGTCACGTAGATAATACTAGCGCCTATTTCCTAACTGGGCAGTAGGTATCCGATAAATATCTAGGCCATTTTAGTGTTTGTGGGGATCGTCCCACAGCCAGAGATAAGAATAAGACCGTTCGCATGCTAGTGTTTTGACATCTGTGCCAATGACTACTCGTACGTGATAATAAATACCGCTTAGGAGGCCCGTATTTAAACGTATTATATACATAGTAGGATGATCTGATGGGGCACATGTGACGTATTATTCGCCGAAGCATCTCAAAACGTCCATGGCAAGATATAACAATAACAACGTTTTGCGTCCACCAATACGGCCCCATTCCCAGTTCCAGTCCCAGTCTTATCGTGCGGCGTGGGTGTGGGAAGCGTGTGATGACAGCCGCACGAACAAGATTCCATGCCTCGCACGTGGCGAAAAAGAAGATCGTGTTCGTATAGGGCTTAGAGACCATCGACGTTATGTAGGACGGTCTTGCATGATGTGGTGTACTGGCAGCGAGGCTCGGCTGATCCGACAGCCCAACTGGTGATGATGGCGATGAGAACCTTTTTACACCTAAACGGCGGAGTAGCGAGCTAACAATCCTTTTTCGTCAAGACACCCGCTCGGCTCCTCCCTCCCTTATCTCGCACAATTTCCCCAGCTCGTAATTACGTACACACTGGGGATGTAAATTAGATGTTCCTTTTAGTGTCTAGGCAAGATATTATACAAGCGATATATTCTTGGCTGCTTCCTATTACTTGAATCCTGCGATGCCGAGGGAAGACAAAAGGCGGAGAGCACAAGTCCCTGCGGGAGAAGTTCCAGAGAACTTTCCAAATCCGAATTCTCCGCACCACCATCTTTGCAGGACCAAGACTTTGCTGATATTAGCATCACTCCGTCTGTGTCCCAGCTGAGCGTTCATTGGTCGTGGCTCTTAACCACCTTCCACTTATGGCTAAGACTGACCGGTGGTCAGACTAGGCAGAATGAAGAAATGTCGAGGAACTCTTCTGGAAGAGTGGTAAGCGACGCGTATGCATAGAGACCTGAAGCGCAAACGCCTGAGAATGGCTACGCTACGCTGTCGCAAGAAGCATGTCTCGTCTTGGCTGTGCCATGCCACACAGAACCCCATCGGCATAGCCGGCAAAACGGCAAGTACAAATAACACCGAGAAGTGAGATAGGGGGACCAATACGGTGTATCTATCTATCCATGCCAATCAAATCTGTGTCGCTTTTTGTGTTGCGTGTGCAGCTGCGACAAGCCGCCGCGACAGACAGCAGTACAGGCAGTGCTCCGAGACACACATGCGCTAATGATACACGTAAACGCTGATCAAAGTGGCACGCACGTACCATCTTGCACCAAGCGAGGGCTTATTCCGCTGTGTTAAATTCTGTATGTTCTAGTTTTACGACGGACCCGAAAGATCAACCACGGCGCCGGCAAAGATGGCAAAGTCAGCGCTAGCGTCATATTCTCTCCAAGACAATCGACAATTGTCTCGACGTTCTCGAACCCCAGAGTATCGGGGCCAAGACTCCAACCTCCGCAAATCGAGGGTCCACGAGGTAAGGTAAAGTGGTATTGGTATGCAATCATCTCCATACAGTTATATAAAATGGGTGACCCTAAACGCAGCTGAAATCCCCGTGTTTGGTATTTTGTACGTAATAGTGCCTCGGCTTACTTACCCTGTGAGGGGACGTGGATTTGTAGCTGGCTTCACAGCGGATATAAGCCGCGGGGTAAGGCTTCGCTAGTCAGTCAACTTTTAAGTGTTGAGTTGTTGAAACGCCGGAGCTCGCGTGTACTTACGTATATTTGGGAGGTGGTTAGTCTTGAACCCACCGTCCCAGACTCTCGGTTAGTTGGTAGTAGGCTTAACGCCTAAAACGACACCACGCACTCTGTGTAGATAAGTAGTTTACTTCAGCCTCTGTCTGATCATCACTGCGGGAGATGGCTGATGTCTACACCGTTCGTACAACAAGTAGTAACTTATATTAAAATTATCGCATTACTTTGGTTTCTTTACTTGCGATGCTACTGAATTTTTCAATTTTTATTTTCATAAATTCGAGGTTAGTAGACGACTAGTTATTTTGGCCATAATAATCATCAACTACCTGAGGTAATATCGCTACTGTTAGCGCCAACGATGGTATACTAGTTGACGGGGCAAGTCGGATGATCGCTGTTAGTGTATCACTAACAGCAAACAGATAGTGTTTTTACAACCGCCTTGCTACGTAGTCTTTCTACTAACCAAAAGGTACCACTAAATATAGTGAGTAATTTCAACTCGTCATACCGACATCGTGGCATCCTGGCGGTTCACCTGAGGACAGGGGGAGTCGGACGTCCTATTTGATCACCCCATGCATCGCCGCATGCATAGAATTCAAGTCGTTTTGAAATGAGGCTCCAGGAATTAACTCATGGTTCTCTGGTTACTACTCGTACTTATAAATATGCAGCGAAATAACCCGACATCTTCTGCAACCCTTACTACTGCTGAGTCCAAGAATGGATATTCTCCATAATATCCCAACTCCAACTGGCGGTAGGAAACGGGACGCCTTCTTAATGCAGGCACACGAGCTATCCTTTAGGATATTACGTTATTAATTGTCTTTCGTCTGAAGCAAGGCTGCCTCTACGATTCATACTCATTACTAGGCATACTCGTGTGTGCCTAATTTTTCCGCCGACGAATCAACCCCCAAAAATCCTCTTCCGACATGGCAATGTTATATTATCAATTAAGTGAATGTGGTGTTTACGGGGAGACGAGATAATGGGGTAAGGGAGAAGAAGTGATGGTATTGAGACGTACGAGACAGTGAATTCCGTGGGTGCTTGCGAATCAACTACCAAATCGAGGTCCCCTACCCATCTACCAATTCCGGCGTCCGCAACGACATGGTGTTCTTGTACGGCACGATGGTGTGTCGCAAGTGCATAAATATTCCTATCGTGACTGTTACAGTCATGACTTGTCACTTGCCTTTAGTTCAAGCATCGACGTACAAGGTCTACTCGCGACTAACCCATCAACTACACTCATACTTCTAACCCATTCTTAGACTATAGCATATTGATCCCCTTCATCATACGAGTATCTGGCACGAAGATCGATCTCCTCGACCCCCAGTATTATTTAAGAGCATGAGTAGAGAATCATCACCCCTAAAACCGGCTCAATTGTGATACAACCTTCTGCTAGTACCCGTGCTCTACATCCTCCCTCAGTATCCGCCGTTCCCTATATCCTTCCACCAGATATCAGCACTGAGAATATGAGGCAATGGACCCCAAATATCCCAGATGGTGTTGTGTGACGACTCTTGGTTGCTGCCAAGCTGATCACCGTGGCTGCTCGCCTGGTCGCTCAACCACTTCCGCCATTCGAGATCTACGAAATGCCACTTTATACTAGTAGTCAGTATTCGCTATTACACCTTGGTTTCTTGAGAAGCTGCGGCCAGGCAAATTTATTTGTAGACGAAGACACACGGAACAATAAGGAACACGGAACAAGCCGTGATCGCCACCCCTCACGCTTCGATTGGTGTTCTAAACGCAAAAGAATAGAAACGAAAAGTCTGACCTCTTCCGGCATCCTTCCAGGCACCTGTTGTCCTATTGCTCTAGAACGCGTCCAGAACTGGGTTTGACGGAGTCGTTCTCGCAGCATATGACATCTAGAGCTGGAATACTCGCGACAGGCTCTCATAAGCTCTATTTCTCCTTTGGTAACAGTCGGCCTGCGATCTGTCCGCGATCGTAGCTCCATCTCCTCCAGTATGAATTTGATGATCTCTAGTTCCTTCTTCGACGTGTCCAAATCCCGGCTTAGGTCGACCGTAGCTTCCATGAGCCAGTCCAAGGCTTCAACACTGCTGTCAGTACTTACGGGCCTGCTTCGATCAGGGCTCGTGGCGTCTACTTGTATTCCGTATGGATGTGAGAGTCTACTGTTGTCGGTTGTCTCGTCTGTAGTAGTGTGGATATCTAGCGCTGCAGACCATGAAGCGGCTGCTTCGGATATCTGCCCTCCATTCATTGTCGGGTAAAGCTGTGGTTTCAGCAACTAATACATTTATTTCCGTCACCGGGACGCTTGGCAAATTTCGATGATACGCCCTGGAAAAGCGATTTCTCATGATGAATCCTCTGAGGTACTAATGTTTGCTTGCTTTGTTCGTTACGTTGTTTAACAAAACGACCATGAACAGAATGGTCCCAAGGCTAGACTAGCTAAAAACGACTTCCAGCAAACAAAGAACCTTTTCTGCTTCGTATGTAACAACCTCGCCTTCCCAATTAGTGGTTGTCTGGTTTATTTGGGCCCGTGAACTTGTCCAAAGACAAGTGAATTCTGCATTTAAACGAGCCTCAGTAAAATCATGTTGCCATTCTGTACTCGAGAAACACTCAACTTACTACTCTCTAAATCACCTCCGCGGGCTAGTCCCTGGCTATCTACATACATACCCTTTGTTCTAGAATTGTAACGGATAATCCTAACACCCTTCCTTGATAGTTAGCACGAGAGCAAATAAAACAATTATATGCTAGGATTATAAGAGGTACTAGCTATATGTCAGCTTATTACAAGTGGCTCAACATGTTAGAGCAGTGTTTTTGTTACACGGACAGATCCAAGGGACTGAGACTATATTGTATATCCGAGACCAGGGGTTAGAGCCGACGGCATCGTGTAAATAACTATATAAGCAGCAGATCGCAGACTCAGCTGCCCGTATTTGCCCAGTTACAAAAGCAGTACGGAGCGAGACGGGCAAGGTTAAGCGAACGAAAGCGAGAGATAAAACCACCTAAATCGTCATCAGGGTTGAAGGAGAGGAACAGACTTGGAACGCTCTAACTTAGTAGATTATTATAAATTGAATAATTTTCCAAGCTAGTCCTTGTTGTAAAAACAGACTTTGAGTCTACGCATTGAAAATGCGTCGTTCTCATGAAAGTCATAATACATAAATAGAAAGCTTTACTAGGTCTTGAAAACCTATTATGTTATATCGGCTTATTCATAATCAGGCGACAGAAGACCTTTCGGTCTGCGACTAGCATTTGCTAACCTTTTAAATACTTCTGCTTTCACGGTCGAGGCCTGTGTGGGATTTAGCCTACGAAATGTTACAGGAAATACTTGAGTAATTGTTATTCTTCAAATAAATTGCCACACTTTAGGTCAATCTTAGCATAGGTGCTTATGGGACTTTATACAGTGCTGAAGATACTGTGAGTATTCGATCTTTACCATGGATATGATATTTATATTAGTTACTTGAGCCTTCCTAACAAGGAAAAGTAGAAATGAAAGAAAACACCGAACCCTTACGTTGTCTTCATCATTTTCTTGATATCGCAAAGGCACTACTCTGCCACATCCGACTTATGAAATTGATGTCTCATTCTTGTATATTAACTATTCTATCAAATACTCGCTTCAAATCTTCTAGAATATTACGCTTATCATGAACCGGGTAGTACAGGATCATAACCTTGAAGAATCGGAGGATCACGACTCGATGCCCGGAACAGCGTGCGTTCAATTAACTTCCATACCCGCCCTATACCGAGGTACATTTAAGTGATAACTTGATATTAGTTATCACATGGATCGCCACACTAACCTAAGCATGTCGGCGTCGAGAGCTTTCTTGAAACTTTAGATAGAAACCAGATAACATATATGTTAGCATGGGCCTTGAGATTTCCCCATATCCAGTGGTGCGATACCGCTCCTCTAGAATAATAGAGAACATCGGCTATAGCTAAAACTATCCTTGAATAGTAGTTTGGACTCCCTTATGAACGGAAAAACAACGATAGTCTTTGCTTACTTCATAGATAACCTCACAAGATACTGGCACAAGACCATAAGAACTATTAATCTTTACAGCTGAATCTACGCATTTAGTGCCACCGAACCCGAGTCGTCCCAGGAGCAGGGCTGCCATGAAGAGTCACTCATAGCATAGGTCAAGCCAGGTCATAGGTCAACCAGGAAGAAGATAAATAACTTTTTTTTACGGCTTGGGCACAAAACACGCTTTCTCGAGTCTGGCATCGGGATGGATTAAAATTAAACCAAATTTATTCATTATACAACATCAGGGACCCGAAACCACGAGTGAGTGGTCAAGGTTTAAAGAGTCCAAAGCTTAGCAAGCATATATATTCCCAATTCAATAAACCCTTATCAAGCACCGTTTCTCCCTCTCCAGCTTCTAATTTCAACGGCAGGGGTGAAAGCTACCAGGTCAGCAACATGGTGGCTAAAGGCGGTTACATTTGGGGTTCGTAGTTATGATAGTTTAAAGCGAATTCTAAGACTGTAGCTTGGACTACGCGTATTATGATGACACTTGAAGAACCCGAGAGCCTGAAAACAGGAGGAATGGAAGAGAGAGAAAAAAGAGGTAAAGAAGGCAGGCAGTGTATATAACGGGCTGGAACATCCCAAAATTTGCATCAGGAATCATTTATAATACTCTGTTCTGGTAATAATCCAGCACATACAACTACTCGGCACATCCTAAAAGAAATTGACAAAGCGTGCACGGGTATATATAAACTAATAAGCCCACAACTAGTCTTCAGATAGATAGATTCTATACAATCGTATTTAACCTGCCTACTCCCTAGGCCCTCTACCCAGATCCATAACAACCATCATCTACCTCCCCTCAACCTCCTCAAAAAGCGAGGCAAGCAGTGCATCCCACTCAGCGCGTTCCGCGCGTCGAAACACACCATTAATCTTACGGGACTCGACGACAAGAACATCCACATCCTCTCCGCCGCTGCCACCACCACTGCGGAAATACGCCAGCACGCCGCCCTTTCCATCCAGACGAGCCGTGAGACGGAAGTAGTGTTTGCCGAGCTCGTTCACCTTGCGGACAGGAATGAAGCGAATATCGTTGTCCAAACACCAGCTCTCCACCTCGTCGCGGAAGGTGGGTGGCTCGACAACAACCTCGGTAGGCGGGGGTGGAAGGGAAGGAAGCTTGGGTCTCTTCTTCTCTTTCCTATCATCCTTCGCCGGGCGCGCGGGTTTCTTCTCCGGCGGCGGGAGGGCATGTTTCGCGTCGTCACCGAGCTCAAGCGCCTTCTCGATGGTGGCCGTGCCGCGCTGGAACTCAGCCTGCACGCTCGGATGCGCCGCGATCTCGGGCGGGAACACGTCCGCGTGCCACCACTCGAACCAGGCGCCGATCTCGTCGTAGTTGGCCTCGTCGCTCGTGAGCCACTGGTGCAGCACGTCGTGCCACATGGGAAACACGGCGGCGACGATGACCTCGGCGATCATCGAGGTCGAGATGACGTCCACCCACTTGACGACGCCCTGGAGCATCTTCAGATACGGCTCCTGGTCGCCCGGGTCCACGCGGAAATTGGTGCGGAGGTAGCGACCCATGCTGGGAAGGATGTGATGCATGACCAGGGGTTTCCACTGATCTTGTGCCTTCGAGGGGCGGAAGATATCTTGCCATTGCTTGAGCCCGGGAACCACTCCCCTGTCGAACTGCCAGGTATCGATCATCTGGCGGTATTTCCGCCTGACATCCGAGACCAGACCCGTGCCTTTGGGCTCCAGATGATGTGGAGGTAGATGCTGGAGCCAGGGGAATAACCAGAGGTGTGGTAGTGTGCTTCGCTCCTTCTTGGGTTTCCAACTCGTGATGGCACTCTCGAGTCTCCGGACAACCTGCTCTAGTAACTGAGAGCGAACAAACGCGGGGAAAAGCGGCTCCCATCTGTCCAGTACGGCTAGAAGAGATGTAGCATCGTAGACATCCCAGGTCTGTGATATGGTGGTTACGAGTTTGGGAAAGACTAGCTTATATATCATGCTCTCATATGGCGTAGTTGACCGCACATGAAATTGGGTCGAGCCAAAATCTGTTGTGTCGTGGTTCCATTTGGTGACTGTACCTCCGTTCATTCTCTTCTTTTGTAGGCCAAGTAGCTTTTCAATCCCAACGAGATCGGTTGCATAGTTACCTAGATTAGGGTCTTCTAAAGGTTGCCATCCCTGAGTAGCGCTAGCAAGGAAAGGGTGAATGCCAGCCACCGCAATGTTGGATAGTTCTTCGTTATAAGTAGAAGTTGAGGTCTCAGCCTTCTTCAATCCCGAGATAATAGGATCCCATTGCTGGTCTTGTGCGGCTTGACAGACCTCGTCGAGCACAAGGGAGAACATACGGAGAGTCGAAAATTCGCTTTCAAGTTCGTCTACCTCTTGCTGACGCTGAAGGGCTTCCATATCCAGCCATGCCTTTCTCTCTTCTAATGTCTTCCATTCCTCCACAAAGGCGGCGAGATCGCCTTGGGCTCGCCTTGCTAATTTTCGAGCCTCCGTCTGTTCAACTAGCTCGGTGCCCCCTGCTGTCGGGGTTAGGAGGCCAGAACCAGACGTAAGCATTTTCTGGTCTCTTCCCGTCATATCCAAGATTGGAGCAAATGCCTCAGGTATGTGCAACCCCGGGGCGGCTCTCTGGATGTCGCTGACAGTCATGTATTTCGGTTTAGATCGTCTGGGCGTGCTTATGCCGCTCCCTGAGCCACTATCGCCAGTCTTTTTCTTTCTCTCGCGCTTCTTCCTCTTCCGTTCTTCATCAGAATCGGATACATCCTCTCCCCGCAAGCGCGCCTGTCGTTTTTCTTCCTTAAGTTCCTGCTGGGACTTCTCCCGCACGGTACCGAGACCGACATTGCCCTGTGGACGGAGCGTAGCCTCGATGATGCTGGCACGACCCTGAGCGTCGGCACCGAGACCCTGCCCCTCGACGTAGCCCATCTTAGCCATCATGCGCGCGGCAAAGGACTTCGCCTTGGAGCCGCCACCGCCAAAAGCGCTCGACTTGGGAGTCTGTGGTGCCGAGTGTGGTTCGTTATCGACAAGGTTCGGTTTGAGGACAGGTTCCTTCTCGGACGTGGGTACGAAGCTCTTCCCCAGGGGGTTGCTACCGTCATACTTTGTCTTGATAATATTCGACCGTTTGCTGGGCGTATGATCTGATATGTTCTGGGCGGCTTGTGTCTGAGGAGTCTGACCCCAACCAAGACCCAGCCCGCCTGCGGATGGACGAAACCCCAGGCCAACACCAGTCATATCTTCATCCTCCTCTTCCTCATCTTCTGCGCCCTCCTCTTCCTCTTGTTCATAGCGTGCTGCCTTTCCCTGTTGCGCACCCAGGCCAACGCGACTGTCCTCGCCCTCATCGTCCTCGTCATCCTCATTGTCTTCGACCGGGTTTTCGTCGAGCTTCTCCTGGCCGGCAGAGACGAAGGTGACGTTCTTGTGTCGGAGGTCCTTCTTTGCCTTCCAGCGCCTGTTGGGTGTGTCGTCGTCGTCGCTCTCGGAACCAAAAATACCCAGAGCAGCGCTCTCCTTCGTGTTGCGGCCGGTCTTTCGACGCTTTCGAGGGTTGTAATCGAAGAAGTCATCATCGCGGGGATCTACCGATGGTCGCGCTAGACCGTCATCGTCGCTCCCATCGTTATCGGACGACGAGTAGGCTGCGGCATCGGCCTTCGATATGTTGGCGTGGTTGAAGGACATGATTGGTGTCGTTTTTGATCTGTGACGGCGGTTTATTCTAATGTGGCAGTATAGAAACCTCGACGGGGATATGTAAAAGACGACATTTACGGAGCTTCATCCATGTGGTAATGTGAGTTGTTGCTGCTGCTGCTGCATCGCGCTGGGTAGAGGGATCCGCGGCAGAATAAAAAGTTGTTGAAGCAATCGGTAGCGAAGGTAGGTAGCGCCTGGCAGCTTTAGGTGTTTATCTCCATACAGTATTACGCACAGTATTGGTCCTTTAAGTTATCATAATTCCCAACAACCTAATGTGAGCCACGTGGAAAGTTAAATCGTGATTAGAAGTCAATGTATATACTTTATTAATCGAGATTTCTCTCACAAGCGCGCGTCACTATGCATAGACCTAATCTGTAGATGATCTCTTATGCCTTGCAAACACGACCTTCTAAAGTCAGGATTCTTTATAGCACTTCGCTAGCCGTGACCTTTTTGTTGATAGCCTAGAGTCCGTGTAGCCTCAATGCCTCTTGACTCCCTCCATCCATTCCTTCGTCCCTTTAGCGCCGTCGTGAGCCTTCTTAAACAACTTGCGCTCCCACTCTTCCAGTCCGCGCAGAAACTCTTCGCCCGCGCCTACGCCCATGTCATCCGTGGCCCCAGCCTTACCAGCATGCAGCGCAATGTCAGCCGCCCTGGTGACAAAGGTACGTCGTAGGATGGCGCAGATCTCCTTCTCCTCGAATAGGTCGAGCATGCGCGTGCCCAGCCCGTAGAAGTTGTGCGACTGGTCGCGCAGCGGCACCGCGCGGGGGTCGGCCTTGAGCGCAGACATGACCTCGTTCGACAGTGCCGGCGGCAGATTCAGCGACACGAACGACTTGGCG
The DNA here is from genome assembly GCA_022385715.1 of Xylaria cubensis. Classification (NCBI taxonomy): domain Eukaryota; kingdom Fungi; phylum Ascomycota; class Sordariomycetes; order Xylariales; family Xylariaceae; genus Xylaria; species Xylaria cubensis. The sequence continues at coordinate 194,865 of MU279041.1, forward strand.
TCTTCGTCGGCGGTGCTAGGGACCCGGTTGGCGAGGGCGAGCAGCTCGGCAAGCCATAGTGGGAGGCCGATGGTGGTGCCGCTCTTCAGAGGTTGCGCCGGGTTATTATCGAGATACCCCAGCTCGGGCACGTCGAGCTCGAACTTGCACGGCACCTTCTGTAGGACGCAGAGTTTGTCTGTTAGTTCTTGGACAGTGATGGCGCTGTATCATGGGAGAAATGTGGTGGAGCGCGTACTTCGGCATCGGTCAGGATGGCGTCTATATCATAGTAGGACATGCTGCCCACAGCGTCTCGCAACGGTTCATAGTTGGTCCAACACGTCTGGACATCCACGCTCGTGCCTCGCCCAGATCCTACCAGGTGGTGGTGTTGCGGGTGCTTTTAGCGAAAAAGGGATCCGTAAAATGTATGTAAGTCGCGAGGAACGAGAAACTCGACTTTAAGGTACAGTACAATGGTCGAGTTGCGGGTGGAGCTAAATCCGTCGAATTGAACGCGGGGCACTTTCTGGGTTATCGCAATTCTGATGTGAAATGCACGTATCCAAGGTGAATCGGCATCTGCAAATGACGACATCGGAGCATCCAAACACACAGCCGACATCTCCGACCTTCTCGGCTGCGGAAGCTCATACCTAGCTCTCCAATTTTAATTGACATCATTCCTAGAGCTCCCGTCCGCAATACCTATTCAATCTTCGACGGGTTATCACCACCAATCTCAGTACTCGACATTATCAATTGAACAAACAACGCTCAGAATGGCCACCACTCTCCTACGCACAGCTCCATCAGCCCGGGCAGCCCTCCGCGCCAGCTCGGCCAAGCCCGCCGCCGCTCTGGTCAGCACTTCGTTCGTCCGCGGCAAGGCCACGCTACCCGACCTGCCCTGTAAGCGAGAGAAGACACCTCACCCGCTGCTTCGACACAGCTGACACTTTGCGCCCACCCATCGCAGATGACTACGGTGCGCTCGAGCCTCACATCTCGGGCAAGATCATGGAGCTGCACCACAAGAACCACCACCAGACCTATGTCAACGGCCTCAACAGCGCTCTGGAGCAGATAGGCGAAGCTAGCTCTAAGGGCAATCAGTCCAAGGCCGCCACTCTCGCGCCTCTGCTCAACTTCCACGGCGGCGGTCACATCAACCACAGCCTGTTCTGGGAGAATTTGGCCCCGGCCAATAAGGACGGCGGCGGCGAGCCCGAGGGTGCTCTCAAGGTATGTAGCTATACCATCATCTGTCTATTTATCTATTTGTCTGTTTGAGGCAGCACTGCTGTGATCATTCTACTGACTTGACCCCTAACTCACTAGTCCGCCATCGACCGCGACTTCGGATCCTTCTCAAATCTCCAGAGTCAAATCAACACGGCCCTAGCCGGCATCCAGGGTAGCGGTTGGGCCTGGCTCATCAAGGATAAGGCAGCCGGCACTCTTCAAGTCGTCACTCGGGCCAACCAAGATCCCGTAACTGGTAACTACGTGCCTCTGATGGGTATAGACGCCTGGGAACATGCCTACTACCTGCAATACCAGAACAGGAAGGCCGAATACTTCAATGCCATCTGGAATGTCATCAACTGGAAGACCGTAGCCAGTCGTCTGGAGAAGGCATAAGGCAGGTGGGTGCCAGCCAGAGTGTGTATGGGTAGTAGCGGAAGGTGATGAGAGCCCATTGTTCCATCGTTGCTGTACCTATATGTCTTACAATGAAAAAAAACAATTTTGAGAGGACAATAGTCATTCATCACTGAGGTGCTTGCTAGACACAATAGGGACCATGTGGTTTTGAGTGTGGCGAATACACTATTGCGAAGAAGTGCAACAACCATAAGCTACCTATATATGATGGAAATCCGATACAATACAGAAAGTCAACCAGGAAAGCAGAACCGTAGGCCTCGCCTCCTAGCAGGTTGTAAGTCCCCTATGAAAGACACTTAAAGCAAGCCGATTATGACCGGGTAGCGCCACACGACGAAGCCATAAGAAGACCAGCGTAATATGACGAGCAAACAGGTAGATGGGAAAAAAATGAAGGTTAACTCGAACAACCTCGCCGGAAAAGCAAGAAAGATTGAGCAAAACAAACCCATAAAGAAACAGTAGTTAAAAAGAAACAGAAATGAAAAGCACCTACACTACAACCGAGGTCCGATGTACGGAGAGGTAGCTAAATGCACATCATACCACGCCACATTCACACAACAACCTACATACATACTAACCAGACCGCATCTACCTGTAGTACATATAACTAAACTAGTAAGTTCAGTAGGCGAATCGGTAAATGCCGAGGCGAAACGCCACCGTGGTGAAGAGCGTAGGGATAATGGCCGGCGACGTCTCTGATGCGCGTAAATAAGCTGAGCAACCGCTGGACGCGAGTTATAAATTATCTTCAAGGGTAGGCGGCTATATTTCCCCCGCCACGGAGACGCACACCCAGGTCTAACATACACACCGAGATACCAACCGGGTTTTATCAGGCAGACACCGGTTCAATATCTTTGTGGTAAATGTAGATGCCTACCTACCTACATATGCAGCTACTCTTTTCAAGTAAAGGAATAAGAGAGGATGGGAAAATGGGTACCTGTTCGTTCAATCAACTCACAACGACGATCGTACCCCATCATTCATTCGTTTGCTTTCTTTCAGTGGAAACAATATCTGTCCGGGGTAATAACGCGGGGTTCTATCCTAGAGAGCGCCCTGTGATTTATAATCAGGTAAAGAACAGGCGGATGATATAGAAGCTAAGATTTGAGGATTGATAACCGGTCATTCTTTTCCTTCTCTCCTGTCTATCTACCTTGATTCCCAACCGATTTTTACAAAAAACACTTATAATGAATCCTATTTCCTAGGTTAATGGGCACGTATCTGCCCGCCCACTACAATATGGTTGCTCGCTTCATCCAAAAAACCAGGCCTATCGCGGGGTTCGAGCCCTCCCGAGGCGGTGTGCGTGTTTATGTTCTACCTATGACGGTCACGAAACAAATCTAACTGCATCACGGTACGCTAAACTCATGTACAAAAGTGCCCACCCCCGCACCCCATTAGACGATAGAACATCGATATGAGTAATCGCAACCCCGGCCGGGTTAAGGATGAATGGTGGAGAGAACTCGGGTTTCCATACCGAGTCTTGCCGGTGTGGCCCATCTCTGGGGTTGGTTGCCCTTTCTGTGGCCACAACATATGAGTATCGTGACGCAAGGAGACTGTTTACTTGGGTAATACTTATGTACCTATATAAGCATGCATGCCTCGTAGCTCCTCGATATTACAGGGGAATCAAGTATTTTGGATTGGGCTGGTTGGTATCCGGATTCAGATAAAGTTCTAGTTCTAAACTACAGGCAGTGGAAGTGAAGTCGGCGATTGACGGTGAATGAACAACACAGCACGCGACGTCATTCGTAGATCCAAATCAATAAATAGGGCGAATAAATAAGCGCTATCTGCCAGCTCACTCCTTGCGAGAGGGACAAGGTTACCCAGTCTTTGTCCTCGATGCCGAACGATCGGAGCAGGCCCAAGGATAACTAGCTAGCCCGTCCAGTAGACGATATGCGCTGTCATCATCGTCGGCGTTCCGAAGGCACGATAACCAGTTGCCACCAAGCGATCAGTCCGACCGACGGCTACCCGACAAGTGATCTTATGAGCGGCCCAACAAAACACATACATCAGCCCAGGTAGGTAACACCGATCAGGCCACAGGACACGATCGCATCGCATCACTCGCGATAAAAAGCGAACGATGACCACAAAAAAGGCCGCGAGATGCCGCGGCCCGGTGACGGGGGAGAAGATTGGATGGATGGGACGGGAGATCCCTTGCACCACCACCTCCTTCTCCTCCTCCTTGTACGGTGGACCGGATTACCAACGATAAACGCCCGCTTAGACGCGAAGCCGATTTCGCCATTTTCTAAAGAGCTCGCTTGACACCCTTCTGTAGTATAACTTACCTTTTTAGTGTTTATACAGTAGCTAGTGTACAGACCTAAGAATGGCGTGGTGCCGGTAGTTGAATGAAGTGATCTACAGACATGCAGCCGGCAAGACAGCCAAGCCCACTAGGAATCCAATGCCGACAAACCCCTGGTTCGCTCGCTACCTACATAACTATTAGTAGCTACTATGCGTAAAAAGTGTGTTAAAAATCCCATCTAGGCAATACATCATTCGAGGCATCACCAGAAATAGGCAAGTCTACCCATTCGTCATCTTTCTTATCGTAGCATCCTACTACGTCGTTATATGTCCAGGGCAGCGAGTGAATGAATGAATGAATGAGTTACGTGTTGAATTTCTATGACGAAATCCGCTTACAGGATGCATGAAACAGACCCGTTACCGCTCAACTTGAATGGGCTTGGTAATTTACCTATACTATATGTGCTACGTAGTATAATACCGCCCACACGTGAGAAACGGCGCCACGTCCCTGGAATATTGCGCCTTACTTTTGTTTTAGGTCCTCACCTAGCTAACTCTTGATACAAGAAATGAAAGCTATCATAAGCTAAAAAAAAAAAGGTACCTAGTATAGTGGGAAAGAGAAACCCATCACTAGTCATCGGCTTCTTGTTAGGTAGTGTCAAGTGTGGCATCTACCCGCTACATAGTAACACAGAGGAGACAATCTCCGTATGCAATGTCATCACGGTCGGTGTACGTGATGCTATTCCGACTGACTCACTCTCCGGTACATACATACCTACTTGTGATCTCAGGATCAGAAAGACCATACATGACCCCACTCCCAAAGGTAGGGCGAGTGACTGATTGGGCATGAAAAGGTTGGTTTCATGGTAAACATCACATCCCCATCGCCCACACACGTCGCAACGCTAATGCGACCCTCACGCCGACGTATCCTGGGGTGTGTGTGGTTGTAGGCTATCTATCTACCTATACCCAGACTAGCTCGTGATCTAATCCCCCTCCCTTCTTTTAACTTGTTGGTTGCTTTTTCCTGGTTTTGCTTAGTACCTATATTTTGAACGACGCCCATTTAAGCTTTTTAGAAACCAGGTATGGATCTACGCCTGGGATGTCCCATCCAAGTCGATAGAAAAAAGCGCGTCGTTCCCCGTCACCGGCGGTCATCTTCCCAGGTTGTTCCCGGTTGTTTCCCTGAGAATGGCCAGAACTTCGTCATTGTGAGGCCCGTCTGTTGTTTGATGTTTAAAAACCCTGCTACTTCACCAAATACTTAAGCACTCTTGTCTGCATAACCTGAGTCCTGTGCCATATAACTTCTCTTCTTCCATAAGCAAGCTACCCACCTACGGCGAAAAAGGCTTATTTACTCTCACAACAAGAGGAGGAAGCAAGAATCGTCTAGCTCACCAACAACATCATCATCTCACCTCGTCACTAAATTCTGATTTCAAGAGTCTTTCGGCCTCTATTCAACCCAACCCAGGATCAAAATGATTGACGACATTGACGCCATCACGCCCTGTCCCAGCGTGGTATCATCACCAGCCGCACCGATGAGGCCAGTAGACGGGCTCCGCAACACCAGATCGAGATCAGTATCGCCAAACTCCCTACATTCGTCCGTAGACATCAACAGACGAAGAGCATCAGTCAAGGCGCTGGAGGAAGGGACAGACGGCGACCTCGACAGGTTGTGGATGCGAATGCTCGCCCTCCAGCAGAAGTTCGGATGCTACAACTCGGCGAGAATGAGCGCCGCGCTGAGCTCCGGGAACGTGAGCAGATTGCGGCGTAAGTCTAGCCTAGCCTAGCATGGCAGTAGTGAACGATGATGACAAAACTAACTTGGTGCTTCTAGCCTCGAAGGCCTGCTTGGATTTGCTGAACGAGCACATGGCCACGCTGCCGGAGTCGGTTATCGCCTGGCTGCGGCCGCACTAATCTTGTACCTTGCACGAGTAATTATGATTTAGTGCTTTTGGCGGTCTGGCGTTGTACGGTCCTGGTTGGTATTCGTTGTTTCTCCCAAAAGTCGAAACGGTGGAGGGGATGAGGCGGACTACTGATGTGAAGGAGACCACGTTTTAGGGGTAGTTAGAATGGTGGCCAGCATGGATATGATACCCCTAGATTGGAGTTTGGATTTTGTAGTTACGCCATTATTTCCTTACCCTCCGACTGAGCTTTCCTATGTCATAACTGATTATACGATCTCACAGCTTTGTGCACAACGGTGTCCATTTCACGGCCTACTAGGTGTATCTGACTTGTGACGGGCAAAGGTCTCAAGGTCCAGCATTTGACAGACTGGCAAGCGCATGATCCAGCACCTTCTTACACTGCCTTCTATATAGTAGAGCGAGCTCTTGATTCTTATTCACCGCTTCGTACGGCGGGTCATGGAGCTCAATCTCTTCCAGGTCTATACTGAGTTTCGTGCCCAAAGAGTCGATGATTTCCTCCAGGAGCCGCGGCGGAATCCTGCCTCGCATGATATCGGTCAAACTAACATCAGAGGTATCATCATCGGTTTGCCTCGCAATCGACTCGTAAAGAGCAGCAATAAGCGAGTCTTGGAAATGAGAGAAACAAGACAAGCAAGAGGTGTGATCCGGGTCCAGCAGTCTCGACCGCCCTATCACGGAGCTGGGGTGAGAAAACGGGCGCAAAGCCACGATGTGCGACGCGTTGAGATCGCCGGCTGCGGGGTTGGCTTTGGTCTTGATATGCACGTAGTCATTATGGAAGTCCTCGCCTTCCGAGAGAACAAACCCGTAGCCAAGAAGCAGCTCGGCGTTAGTCTTCGCCCCGTAGTTGTTGTAGACCTGCTGCCCCGCCGAATACGGCTGGCCCGTCCGTAACATGCAGGTGCGCGAATCCTCGTCCGTCACCCATGCGGTCTTGGCGAGCGGCGAGTGGTTGCCGATATCAAAGAGGGGCAACAAGATGGAGAAGTCATCGATCTTGCAAGGCAGGGAAAGTGAGTCCGCATCAGGGAAGATGAGCGACGGACGGAAGCTCCTCGTGGTGAAGATGCAGTATGCCCAATAGTAGAGCGGCCGGGTGTACTCGTACTGAAACTTCTCGGGCAGGAACTTCATAGCCTGCTTGTACTCCTTTTTCAGAGCTGACCGGATCTCCTGCACTGCTACGTAGGCGTTGGTGCCGCGCAGGAACTCAACATCGGCCGTGGGCCACACGACAGGTAGCATACCCGTCATGTGCTCCGGTTGAGGAAGGGTCCTGATGTACGGCCACCAGGATGAATTTTCTTGGCGGAGATACTCTTGCATGAGGAAGAACCGGCCTATGACGTGAGGCGGCACGTTACTCAGAAACTCGGTCGGAAAGTAATCATCTTGCGGCTCCGGAATGGCGTGGGGCAACGCCGTGGGAATGCTTGCGTGGCCGGCTATGGCGTTGAGAAACGAAATGGTGCAGGACAACGGAAGGAAGACGACTTCCTCGTCCGGCCCAAGCTCACCGGCTTCCTTTACGCGGAACGAAGCTTTGGTCACCTCATCGTGATAGATCTCAACTGCAGGGTGAAGTCGTCCGCCCGCGGCCTCGACCCAACGATGAAGTGCCTGGTATCGCTCTGCTAAGCTCGTCATCTCGGCACCGGAAGGTGGTGAAATCCAGGCCGATATAATTTCTGGCACTATCGGGCGGACGCTTGTTTAGATTAGCTGCATCTACGCATACACGCTCATGCAGCACAAAATCCACCAGTAGGTCCGTGATTTAGTGTAACTATTGCTGGTGGTGGTGGTGTGGTGGGGTTACCTACCTTAGCTCTTTTCATGTCGTTTAATATGACCCAGTTTTCAGGTTGTTTTGATATGTGCAACGATAGATTGCATAGTCTTCTTCAGGGGCTTAGATCGCGGAGTTCTGCATTCCCACCAATATTTTTCAATGCAGATTGGCTGTTGCGAATTGCTCGGATTTTCCCACAGCAGTTCGTAAGAAACAACGGTGACGGACAAAAAATAAGGAGTTCTGATTTCATCTCAGTGCTAGCCTACGCAGGGAAGCTAACATTCAGTAGATGATATTTTGAATGCTATGCACTGTTGTGATTGGGGCCTGTAGTTTTTTATTTTGGGGGGGGGTTTCTAATATAAAAGTAACCAAATAAGAATATGCCACTAGAGGCAAGATGTCAAGCACCTATTACCTGCTTGCTGATAGTATACAAAATATATAGTTATTCCTGACTTTCTCTTACCTTTATTAAGGTTGTCACGGGGTATAACGAGGGCTAGAGAACTTGGTATTCTATATTGCAATAATCTACTTGGGCGCCAAGGAGGGCTATATAGTCTGAGTCCTCCCTTCCAGCCTAGGCGGTGATCTAGGTTTTAGTATACGAAGGCTTCGCTCTTGCCTAGCCCTGCCTATTAAAGTCCGTATGCCGACACTACCCCTGGATACGGTAGTTGTAATCCCAATACCCAGGGGCTAAGTCCGTGTGATACCGGAGCTGACCCAAGGTACTGGGACTGCATTGCATATCCGAACCCCGAGACCACGGGTCGGAGCCGCCGACATCATGCACTTTGTAAATTAATATAATAGCAGCAGATCGTAGATCTAGCTACCCTTGTTTGCCTAATCACAAGAACAAGCAATACGAAGCGAGACGGGCCACATCAAGCGAGCAAGAGATGAACGAAAGCGACTTAGATCGCCGCTAGGGCTGAAAGAGATAACTAAACTTGTATTAGGTTATTGCAAACCGAAATATCCTTCCAAGCCACAGATTTCCGGCCCTTGTTATATTTATTGAGGTACCGCAATAACATCCCCTTTTGAGTGTGGTGCATCTCTCGGCAATCCACTCGAGAGCTCCAGCCTAGTGGAGGTAAATAAAGTTTACGCTGGATGGAATCGAATTATAGTCATGACCGGTTGCTTAGGGCATAGTAGTCAGCGTACAACGATCGAATAATTGGGCTCATAATCAGAAGAACATACGTACTACTGGGCAGAACGTCAAGCATCGAACACCTACTTGGCAATTGAACAATGATATGTATGCCTATCAGCTCCAACTACCTGTGACTGATGGACACCCTGCCTAAAATCCATGCTTGGTAGGCGAATTTTTTTTTTTTTTTTTTTGGGGGGATAATAGCCCCGTAGATTTTAACAATTGCGGCAGCTTTGACACAAACCACTTCAAATTAGTCGGCACTACGATCATCGTAAATGCTGATGGTAGTATCGAGTTATAGTCGAAATTATGGCCTCACAACGGGGACCTCATTCTGGCATACGTAGTAGCTCGTGACGGATACTGCACCAAGACCAACAATATCACGTTCAAATGGGTTAAGACTGACGAGGAGGGTTGAGACCCAAGCACTTCAACAAGGGCTCCGAGTAACTGATTGAAATTAATTGCGTGGACGACCATAGTATCAGCCACATTTGCCGCGGAGAATTATCTCTTTCGTTATTGTTTTCATTGTTCAATATGAATTATTGAACATTTTCTAGTTCGGCGTGGGCTTCATTAGCTTCCAAATACTCTCATGCTTAATTAACACCAGCGTATACTAACTAAATTTTATCATCGGTATCGCTTTACATGGTGGCTCCTCTGCAAGCAAGTCAGCTCAAGATCCTTCTTGATGCTTATGAACAAGATTTCAACCTAAGGTCATCTGAATCGGGTACCTATACATCTGTAGACCTAAATACCCCCGAGATACCTATCCCATACACTACCTATCTACCCACTACTAATTCATTCCTATAGACGGCACGTATAACTACCCTTATTGCTTCAACGTCGCTATACCAGGCTCGGGCACCGACAAGTCTTCAAGAACAGGGGGCATCGGGCTTTACGAAGCCGACGATCCGTAAGTATTAATCGAAATACTCTCTTCCCACTTTCAACGCCAGCTAAGAGAGTGGGCTATCCAGGCCATTCCATGATCGAAGAGCTATTCTAGTTGTTTCACTGATTCTAAACGTTGCGATGATATTCTATCTTACACCATAGGTCCGGAAGTAGCCTGTTACGGCTAATGCTAAGCTATTTTCACGTCGATATGTTTATCATGTAGAGCGGATATCATACACTTTCATCAATACACTGTCTTCCGATTGTACCGAAGCTACTTAATAGAACTAGGTTAATTTGCAATTAATATGTAGTGGGACCGCTCTGTACGTTGCTGTGACTTTATTAGCAGCGTAGCTAGAAGACCCTTTCTCTTATTCAAACCCTAGAAAGTGGAGTTTGAGAAGGCACGTTGATATCAAAGCTTGTACTATCCTATTGTTGATAGGATAATCTACATGATAGTGCGCTTTACTCGGATAGCTTATCGTAGACGAGCAGGTCAGTTAGATTCATCTCACAAGTCTCAGGTCTCTACCTCAGATTTAGTAATGAGATAGGGAATAACCAGAGGAAGGGCTCTGCAACATAACAGAGATGGCGGTCTCATCAGTGAGTGCCAAGTAGTTGCTGCATACGTAGCGTACGAAATCTGGTAATTCTGATTTTCGAGGTTACTCGGATGGGTCAGTACTAAATGTCTCCCCTTCCACCAACTATCCCTCGAAAAAGACGTTTATTTGAAATACGTGTGACACTATATTCATGCTGGTTGCCGCCCCTAACACCCATTTTCTGTTAGAAAAAACCGATACCCCGCATTAGCCGCAGGCCCGCACATTTGCGGCCTTTTGTTTGTTTGTGACACAGTCCTTCGGCCTAGTGTGAAGCGCGAGTCGCGCCGCGCACTAGACAAAGGGTCGGGAGCGAACCCTAATATAGTCTACTGCGTAGACCAACGGGTAAAAGTAGGAAGAGGGCTACATGCTCGAATTGCTATCTCGTCACTGCCTGTGGTGAGGCCGTGGAGGCCGTGCGGACCGCCTCTTTTCGCCCTCATCACGCTGCTCCGCGGATGTCCGCAGAATTCCGGCAAAGCCTCACACCAAAAAGGTCTGCCAAGCCAATGATTTATGATCAGAAACGCCACATACCTTTAACAGATCTGGGTTAACAACAGTGAATCGTGGCCCATCTCGCTGAGCAGCGAGTTAGCGCGCTATTCTTAATCCATAGGCACTGCAGGTCCCGGGTGTGGCGTCTAACCCATTGGATGTCTCGGGGGGTTCTGGCACATGAAGTGAGGCGGGAGCTTCGTTAGCTTCCGTTTTGCTACCTAGTGAGTGGTCACACATCGCGGGTAGGTTAGCTGAAATTGGCATGGGCTGACGTATATTAACAGTAAGTCTTTGCGTTGTGTGTCGCAACATATGATAGCTTAGAAAAAGTATCTACATTCGAATTTCAGGTCAGGTATATTGCCGTTATTATGGGAGGTGACGGTTTGTCGTTGGATTGACGATAAAATTAATGCACGTGCACGACTATTGGGCGCTGCAAGTTAGCATTTACAGTACTCTATTATTCATAAGTATTCCAACGTGGCTGGGCTATCCCGAGTAGGCAGTCCCCTTTGAAATATTCCCTGTAATAAGTATGACAACATATAAGTGATCGATCTACTGTCAAACTGACAGGTGAACCTTTTTCCCGAGACATGATGAGTAAGCTTATCGCAGCAATACTTATTCCACCTGACCGTATCACTTACCCCAGATATACGCGGTAGATGATATTCTACAGCTACGATAATCATAACATAGTAAATAGAGTTGATGAATCTACGTGAATCGGGTCCGACAAACATGTTTCCCGCAGTTTGCCAACGGGTGATCCGAGTTTCATTCTCACCGAGTGGGGTCGGTGAGCAAGACACAGGGAATTTTCTCCATGCGCTCACACCTTCATGACTCGTCGTTGGGGAACTCGTATACTGGTAAATGATAGTTGTTGTCTTCGTACTGTTAGCTCTCGTACTGTTACTGCCGAGACACCCTATCCTATTCAAGGTATGATATGAATCTGAGTGGCCTGCTCATTATCGACCGAGAAACCTTCGCGACCTGTGTGGTCTACAGTGTATGAGACTTGATTTATGACTATAGCTATAAATCTCCGAGCCAAGCTTAATCCTTGAACTTCGAAGACCCGAAGACCGATTGGATGGATTCTCCCCTTGGCGGGCTGCATGTATTTCCCGTATGGTACCCCATCAGTATGTGTTTTTTCTTTCTTCATGGCCCCTAGATCGGAGCTGTCCGCAAGATCCACTGTCGCGTGTTGTTTGGATTTCTGGGGAGATAATGGGCTGTATGCATCTCATATTGCCGCTCGGCCACGTGTTTTATTATTAGCATATCCACTAACTAGCGAAATGTTGCAAGGGGATCGACTAGGGAAAAAATTAGTTACTGTTTCCCGCAGTAGTTGGACAACAAACGAAGGTGAACGAACAACGAGTATTCTGTAATGATTGCAAGCTAGGGGTTAGTCGGGATGTGTCTGGTCCCCTATCCAATCTGCATGTCGCCAGCTGCAATCATGCTGACATACGTACACTGGTCATCTGGTCAAAGGTCAGGGTTGGGCAAGAACAGCGAAGGATCATTCGGCAAGGAACCCGAGTTCTGTCACGTCAGCGTAAGAACTATACCTACTTCGACTGGATTGAAACGGCTATTAGGGCTATCATAGGTTTATTAGGCCCAAGCGAGATGCGTCGAACTTTCTGAACATTCCCAATCCGGAAGGTAGGCTGTGAAGTAGAAGTTTTTCTCAACGGCAGATGCTGTGCGAAACATCACAGACGAAAATGTAAGCCATATCACATATCATCATGTTATCCATGCTGCTATTTCGTCGAGTTTCTTTGCTTGGAACTGGGGTGCTGATAGCTCTCCCCTTATATTTCTACATTTATGGTTTCTCGGGTAAAAGTGGACGCAGATACGAAAAACTGGCCCGAAAATAATATTGGAGCTGGAGAGCGTACATACAACAGAGAGGTCGTATCCTTGGTTCTCCGTCCCCAGCATGGTCCAGAATTCTCGTGACCAAAATCGGCGATGGTGCCCTTTAAGACGGCGATTAGAGTAGGGCCAATATGCCTCACAGCATAAGGAATCAGCCATCGCTATTGGCGACTGATCTGAGAAGTGGGTAACGCAAGTCATTCGTCGCGTTATTTGTTGCGACTGGAATGTTCTGATGCAAGCGAGTCCCCGCAGTCAGCAGTGCGGAATCACCATGTAGAAACCTGGGTGCTGGTACCATGTTTGCCGATTTCGGCTACACAGAGCGGATAGCAATCCTGGTTGTGAGTTACATGCAGCATCGTTGACTGCATAACGTGTTGTTTACCTATTAAACTGCCCGGCCCAATAATCGTGAAGGTACGATATGCAACTGACTGGTATAGGCTAGGTAGATACACGTACATGGGCAGTACGTAACATCTAAGCCTGTCGTGGACCAAGCGTGGAACGTATGATGTTGGCAAAAGAGCCGTCGACTTGATGGAAAGGGAAAGGGAAAACGCAAGAGGAAAACGGTTAGAATAGGTACATATTAATTTGTAAAATTACTGCGCCATCCCGTGCCCTGACAGGTACCCTTGATAACCAACAAGAGCGGGGGCTGACAGATCTGCACACGCGCAAGGTTTCTTATCAAGTTGGTAAGAGAAGTACCCCAGCTGCACCCTCCCTGGTCACCCACGTCCGTCCACTGGTTGAACGTTAGGTATGGCACGTTTTCTTCTCGTCTTTGGCAACGGCTTGGCATTAGACTGCGCTTTTAAGCTGGTTTGCTTGAAATGTCTGCGGGCTAGGCCCGCTGCAAGGATACGCGATAGCTACTTTTGCTTACAGCTATAGTTGCTGTTAGCCGTATGTTTGGCAATAGTCTGAAGATTTATGTATGTGTGTATATGGTGTATATGTGTGTAAATGCATCAAGATGTAAAACTTTATCATAGCCCCGTGTAACTCTTCCTTATAGCCGACCAAGCAACCTGAACACCCAAACTCCACGCCAGCCCAAGGATATGTAGTCCACCCGCCGTTGACCCAAGGCGACAAATGACGGGTTTGCACCCTTGGCAGTATGGTGTTTGCCTTGTCTTATAAACTCTAGTAATAATCATAACGAAACCAAACTCCGATCCGTGTGTCATAAAGCCGGCTTATACGCGGTCGTTGCTCGATAATAGGCGTAAGGCGTACGGCGAAAACAACAGATATCATGTTCAAACGCAGGGAGCATGTCCATGGGTATGGCCTCTCCTGATCATGTGTTCCCATGCTGGCAAAGACCGTGGTCGGCAGTCAGCTGTAAGATGTCAGTAATCGCCTCTCGTTTTTTGTAGGTGGTAGATGAAGCATGGGTGGCTTGGCTAGCTGCTATGCGTGCGAGTACGACATGAGGTTACTCTTGCGAAGAATAGAGAGAAACTACATACAGCACAACTCATCGTTTCTGGAGGGCATGTCAGCAGGCCATTTAAAAGCAAAACAGAACGGGGCATTGGCACTTACCTCACTTCTAAATGTGTCACATTGGGTGCACACGGCTTGTATGTCCTCTCGTATTTAGGACACCACCTCAACACGACGAAACGAAAGTGTTGGCAATTGTATTCGATCTAAAAAATATGTAAGAGAGATCCTCAATAGGAAGGACAATCATGCCTACTTGAGTATAGTCACACATTCTCCTAGATATGTTCCCGAGAGATAGTGAAAAATAGCAATGTGCAAACAAAGACTCGGGTGTCTAACTTGTAAGACAAGAGTAGAATGTTGAATAGGATGAAGATTTTATGTCTGGCCGGCGACAAGTCAAGTTGATTCGGGATAAGATACTTGGATATTGACTATATTGGGAGGGTGAATAGGAGGGAGGCTTGATGCCCTCGCGGACACATCGACGTATTTATCGAGGTCAGGTTTGCTAAGCTTGTCATTGCAGAGGCCTGACGGACCAGAGTGCTGGATCACAAGGGCCAGGGTACCCTTGGACAAACCTGACCATCGGGCTTTTCATGCAAAGAAACTTGCACTATGAACTGCGGTACTGATACCACGTCAAAACAAGACACTAGGCCGGATTCGAACGAGGAGAATGCAGATAATCTACCTTGTTGGGTATCGCCTTGGAAGTTTTCGAGAGACTGCACAAAAGCATCTGCTTCGTCGCGTCCCGGGGTCATGATTTCACAGTGTGGGACCCACGCTACTGGAATTGACGTCTTCAATTTCCGTAGCTGTACATATACCGAATGAGCTTGCACTAGGAATGCTTAGTTATATTTCTTTTTTCATGTCGAAGGGAGCCCGGTCTCTGCGGTGAAATTTACTGTGGCCATATCCAATTTTTACTGATCTCCACTCCGTCATGGCTGAGCCGTAACATACAGGTATGACATGCTCCGTACTTCGTACAACGTTGTCTAGCTAGATTGGTAGATGGAAGCGGTAGTTGGGTAGGCAGCCTGCACAAGAGTTGCATTGATGGCACCTGGTCACTCTGACGGGTCATTACGTTGGGATAGCATGAATCAGTAACACCTCGACACCAGAGCATACTGCGCATACCAACATGTATTTTACGAGGCAACTGGGCATCTAAAGGGCTATTTAAAGATCTGGCCGTGATTGAATAGAAGCAGCCTATATATGTGTCAGAAAACGAGTCGATCGTTTATAATGTTGTGAGAATACTTCGTATAGTTTTCTTCTCAAGATGTCTAGAACCAATGGCAGTGTAACGAGCTGTGCTGTTCCTGCATCTACTGCTCCACGTGTGGAGGCATGACAGGCGAAGCTAGAATTCGTACATAGTACACACCCAAAAACGAGCGTAGACGGCTTGAAAGAATGTTACTTCACCACTGGCTTTCAGTGTTATGACTCAAAGCTCGATCCCGCCGCTGTGGCACCCGATCTAGCTTACCTTGCCTGCCGCTACCACTGTCTAATTATGATGTGCCAACGCTTCTAGAAATTCTAGAGGTTGCTAGCTTCGGGCGATCAGAACTAGTTCAAGGCCGTTGTTACAGAATACCCACTGCACTACTTTTGCTATTACTTCTTGACAACACTTAACACTGTGAGTAAGTAGCAAGCAATAAAAGAACTACGGTATCTTGTTATTTTCCCCGATGCATCTGCTAGCACTAGAGTGACATACACATGTAAGTAGTATTGCAGCAACAAGAACCGGAGTTCCTAAGTGAGCTAGCGTACTGTGAGATAACTGTACATATACTACCACATGGCACAAGTAGACATCGATGTCTATCATCTTGATTATGCTATCCCAGACATTCCTGGAAGACAACGAGGTGGGCTTACATGAAAATGTGTTAGATGCTCCGGGATAAACCATAAGTGGTTTTAGGTCATGAATAAACGAACATCAATGGCAAAAGTTTCTCTTACTAAATAGCTTGGCTCGAGTCTTGGCTGCCTTGATAGGTAAGTAGCTCCGCGTGCCGCACTACCGAGACTCAGGCTTGATAGGCACGGAGTAGGCCGATGCTAACCACGTGTTTGACAGGTTGGCTAGTTCTGGCCAAGGGACTGGATGATCAAAGCACTCTGGATGCAAGCCCCAAACGCCCGAACTACCTATTTATAATCTCTTACTCACTCTTTCGCCTTGTCTAAACAACATGAACACTGTATTAGAACTCATAAGACTCGTTCACTATACCTTCATTTCTGGTAACGGCATTTCGTACACGTAATAGCGTCGGGTTCTTCGGATGTCTTCACAACGCTCTAACGCGTTTGCCTCTATTCAAACCCATGTAAGCAGGATCACGGTGCCTGCTACGATCAACTAACGCTTGCGGACCCTTCATGATGGGAGAGCCCAAGGATTTGGTTCGTGACGTCAATCGTAAACTACCGAACAGAAACAGCGTCATACAAGAAGTGAAAATCCGTCATTTACATAATCGGCAAAAGCTATTGTCGTAGATCAAGAATAGACTCCAACAAGATCTACAAACGGTAGAATACAATACACTGTTACTATCTGCTAGCGTCAAAGCACATCACTCTGCCTGTTATACTAGGTAATAGATCATGTGAGCAGATAAATACCTTGAATACATGCGGCATACGTCCCGACTAGGTGGCTCTAGATCTCGAGCTCGAGCTCCTCTGATGCAGGAGTAGCCGAGCAGGTCAGCACCGTTCCATCAGCTTGTATCCCGCCGGAAACAGAGCCGCATGTTAGCTTTGTCGCACAGCTTCCGCATGCGCCGGCACGACAGCCATAATCTGGGGTCAACCCCAGAGACTCGGCTAGCTCCAACAAGGACATTGGCTTATCTTTTGACCAGGTTGCTGACACCTTGGATTTTGAGAAGCGCACCCTCGCTCGTTCCACGTCACCGAGCGCCACGCCCGAGGCCGAGAAAGATTCGCTACGGACCAACGGCGCCGGAAAACCCAGGTTCTTCAGATATTCTTTCATCGACGTCTCAAACTCGGGAGGACCGCAGATAGAAACCGTAGAGAAGGTTCCCTCCGACTCCATCTTACCACTACCCAGGGGCTCCCAGGTGAACGGAACACCAACTATTTCCTTCATTGTCTCCATATCCGGACGACCTAAACGATCATAGTGCACCCCCTGTATATCCGAAGGTCTTGGTTTGGTGAAGAACACGACCTTGGTAAAAGGTCTGTTTTCAAACTGGGGGACCTCATCCAGGAAAGGCAAGTTTTCCCCATCTCTCGCAACGTGTATCCATACGGCAGGTTGAAGGCTCATATTCGGGTGTCTGTCATGTGCCTTCATCATGGCGAGAATTGGCGTGATACCAATTCCGGCAGAGATGTAGATTGGCCGTAGGATGGACGTGCGGTCGAGGGTAAACCGCCCAGCTGGCGAGCGAGCCGAAAGAATCGTATCCAAGTCGCAGACATCGTGCATCCAAGTCGAGGCTATGCCGACCTTTTTAATGCTGATACGATAATACGAAGGCTCGTCTTCATCTTCCCAATCAGAGATTGTCCAACTACGAATCGTATCGTCAGGGAGACGGATGGTGAGGAACTGGCCTGGTAGGTAATTCGCTAGTGGTTGCCCATCTACTGCACCGAGATGAAATGACTTGATACCGCCTCTTTCGTCAACGATGCGTCGGACGCGTAGATCGCGGAACCCTTTCCATGCGTTACGACCTTCCCTGGCTTTGTCATCCATGGTCGTAACCTTCCTCCCGAGTAGCCACTTGTTCATACGCATGAGCATTTTGTGATTGAGGAGTAGGTTGATCGTATCCCTTGTCTTCAGTGAATTATCGAAAGCGAGTTGAGTAACGCTAGCGAGGTTCAACGGGTCGCCGGAAAAGCTCTCGTACGATACTTGGTCCCCTGGGTAAACACGACCACCTGTTAAGACTTGCAGGTACGCACCCACACGGCCACTATTTGCGAGCGCGGGTAGCCATGTGTCTTTTTGGCCACACCGCCAGGAGAGTTTCATACATGGGACTCGAGCGCCGCTTTTGACATAAGGAATTAGCAATTACACATTCAGGAGAGTCTATAAAAGCCCTGGGGTGACACAGAACTAGTAGTTGGAACAGGAGGATTCTGATTCAGTTGTCACTAAAGAGGGAAGAGATAAACTCTAGATGTTGCTTACCATACTTGCAATCTCACCGTCTTCCCAATTTTCCATATATCTCCGATATGAATTTCGTCCTCGAGTTTTACTTTATCCTTAAACCGGACTACACCATACAAATTTAGCATGTCTCCTATGATTGAATTGTAGAACTAAATTCGGTGAAGAAGGGGTTAAGGACATGGATATGTGCCGGATGAGACAGGAAAACTTAACTTCGGGTGGTGACTTACCGGTTATGTTTTCTCCCCAGTGACACCATCCCCAGGAAGAACGGTCGACATCGAGTTCATTGCACCAATAGTCATAATGTTCCGCGAAACAAACATATACAGGACCATCGTGTACTGCTGGTTTGTTGCCAAGAATCCCGGACTCGTTTATTTCAATGTAGTCCGAGGGCGAAGTCAATGGATCACGAACGATCGCTGTGTATAATTTGATGCCGCCGACATCATGGAATCTGGGCTTCGAGGTACTAACAGCAAGGACCTCCATCATATAGTCTAAATTTGTGATGATGTTTTTTTCTAGTAACACCCAACTTCAGTTCAGCATTACCAAGCCAGGTTGAAATAGTCGTCACCGAAAGGGGGCCCGCAAAACCCGAGATTCAGACCGCCCCCGAACTACCCCGTTCGGGCTCGGGTTGGGAGGCGATCCTCGGGTTTTAGCTCATGCCCAATTCATCTAATCTTTTCACCAAGCACGGATGTGTACACTTTTCGGCCGAGACACGTTGACAAGCATTTGCATTAGCGAATAAGTCTCCGATTGCGTGAGATTAGGGCGATCGATCTGGGTACGACTGGGCTGTTGTTTATGCAAGCAATCAATAACTCGATCGTCGTCCTGCATACCCGCCTTTGACCGTGCATCTTAGCGCTCAGTTCTAATGCAACAAACTCAGCTCGTCCCCGACTTAATACAATACCAAATTAGTAACTCTTTGACAATTATGCTGGAACTGATATTCTGGTCATAATATGCCCCGGTCGGATTTTGATGGTTTTAATACCAGCCTACTCGTATGTGACAACTCGGAATTTTCTTTCACCGATGACAATTCGAGTGCGCGTATTGTAACTGTTTATTTATCTATTCAAGATTAGGAATTATGAAGTAACCCATATCTTCTAGGGTAGTCGTACCTTGGACTTATCTCCGAAGCAGATCCCTTCAAGAATTCTTGAACGGTGTTTTGTCTATCCAGCTTTGTAGTGCGCGTCATGTCTCATCTTCATGCGCATTGCCAAGCATATCGGATGCGATGCCGTCCCGGATTGCTACCCATTTCCACTGACGTGTCATGTTATACATATCTTCCACGTATATCACACATGCGTTTCGATCTTTCTCGGAGACAGAATTCAATAGTCCGCGTCCGATCCTGCCGTATCGAGCGTCCCCACCACTAAACAGCCAGCCACCAAACGCAAGAGAAACGGTAGATGGTAATTATTACCAATCAGGGAGAACACGCCACTGATCATCGAACTTCAGCCCAGCCCCTCCGATCAGGTTGCAATCGCCATGTCCCCACTTGCGCCGATAAACTTCCTTTCCAGCCTCGGTCAGAACTTCAAGCGCCTCCGTGAAACCGGCACTGTCGTAGTAGAACGGCTCTCCCTGCCCGCCGTGCTGGCCGGCCTGCCATGTGTTGCGTCCGCGCTCGCCGTGTTTGTAATGGAACATTGAATCTGCTACGCGGAGCAGGACCTTCCAATATTCCACGGGATCATTCATATCTGGCGGCGGCGGCTCCTCATCTCTCGTGTTCACGTTGCGCTTCTCGTCCTTAGCAGGTGGGGGCGGCGGTGGGGGATTTGGGTCAGTGAATTTGGGCGTAACCTTCGGGTCGCGATACAGAGCAAGGAGATCGTCTAACGCGACCGAGGTGTCGGTGATGACTCCGCAGTTTGCGTCCTCCTGTGACCACTTCTTCATATGCAGACGAGTGTAAGTATCGCAGTCGGTCATGTAGTATGGGATCAACGTATCCCATCCATTGATGTCCTCGAGCGCGCGGGGATTCTGCAACGTGAGATGGTCGTATGCGAAGAATCGTAGACCCCATCTATCGTCCGTGGTCAGGGTGCGGTTCAACTCTTCGAGACATAGCGTGTAAAGGCTCTTGTAGCCTGGCTCCCCTGCCCGAGGCGTTAGGTTCTCGTAGCCATTTTCATGACCCAAGGCTAGAACGTCCACTGCGTTGTCCCGAATTAGCTCACTACTCTTATAGAATATGGCGACGTCTCTTTTACTTGACAGGCACAACAATGGGTCACTGAGTGTCGATAGAACAGTGTCGATGACAGTAATGGAACAGCACTTACTATGACTCCAGAAATAATAAGGCCACTCATACGTGTATGACATCGACAAAAAGAAGTTCTGGAGCTGTGCGAAAGTCAGTAGCACAGGCGTCTGCACAATATGAACGCCTAGCTTCTTGAGCGCCGCATGATTAAGGTACCAGGGATGCTGCAAACTGAGCTGGCCGCGCGCGTTGGCCTGTTGCATGCCCGTGTTTTCGACGACGTAGATCTGCTCAGGCGGCCAACCCGCCGTGATGTACGACACGACAGTTTGTAATAGCATGGGCCACGACCGCGTGAAGCCTATCACCAGCGGCGGCGCGACCGGCACACCATATTTCTTCCAGCCATCCTTCTCCGGAACATTATACGACGGGATAGGCGGCGGCGTCGATGTTGCTAGAGCCGGGAAGGGGTCTAATATCGGAGGAGGTGTATACGTGGGCGCTGGTTTGTATTTTGGATGTGGATCTTCCTTGTTGTCGCCGCCGGTGATGAGATGGCTATCTTTGAACTTAGATATCGAGTCCCTAACTGTATTGTTGCGAAGTGCTAGGAGGATGAGGATGGCGATGCCGAACAACGCTGCTGTCTGGTATATCAGACGCTTCGAACGCAGCACCAACATGGTTAATCAGACACAACTGTGAACCTCGACTATATGTGCGCGCTAAGTCCACCAAGGTCCATGTAGAATTTGCTTTTACTCAGCACGTTGGTCATCAACCAACGTCCCGTTATAGAAGAAGATCTTGTCTTGTCTCGTCTCGTTTGAAGTTTACCTGCATATCACTTTTCAACAGAGTAATCAGAGTGAAAATATAGCGCAAGATGGCAACAAGGGAGACAAAATAAGCTTATAGGGAGGACCCAAAGATGGAATAATAGGGTAGACGTCTGAGCATTGGGTGGACTACTCCAAAATACTACCGAAGGACAAAAGCCGTAATACGTGGGCAATACGAGATCTTTCCAATCACATTACATTCGTATATCCAGTCTAGACAGTTAGTGGAGGGCAAGCCACGCGACATGATCTCATTCTTCGCTCATAAGCATTCTTTCCCGCCGATAATAGCACAATCCACTTAAGTCTCCTAGATCCTACTACTGGCTGGACTAGAGATTTGGATATGGCTGTGTTATTGCATGACGGGAATAAGAGGAAGAAAGACCAAGCGAGCGTCAGCAACCTGTTGCGGGAGATTAGATAGGGTTGCGCCCATTCCCCTTTAGCTATCGTGATGTGTGTTCTGCATAGGAGTTTTGCATGAGAGCCTGAGAAAATAGCATTTAGGCAGCACAATAAAGTCGATGACGGTGGAGGCTTGTGCGGGCGAAGTATCAAAAGCATACATAGTTGGGTTAGCTTGTACATTAGGTTGAGGTGATTGTGCCGCTATCCGGATCTTTATCTCCGCTGCTACGATGAGCCTTGCATGCGTACAACTTGTACGACGTATTCTGGAGATTGACTTGAAACACGAGTGTCCTCATTCATGTCTTGTCTTATAATTTTGTGATCAAGCAGGAAGCGGTGTACATTTCTCGCTTTTATATCTATCATCTAAAAAGAATCAATTAAACGTACTACTCTACAGACTGATCGGTCATGAGTGAGCCTAAGCAGAACCTGAAGGCCTTAGGCTTCAAACGCAAAACCTGTTTCACTAATCTGAAAAAGCCTCGAATCTCATTTGTTCAAACGCTGCCTCTTATGTACCCATGTCGTGCCATTGGTAAGTAATCAATCCACCCCGGTCGCCAGCAGGAACGTTTCGCATACTTTCTCGTCAAGCTCGTACTTATGCTGTAGACCTGGCCACATTTCGCAGCTTAGAACCCAACATAGCTCGAGCGGTACTTAGTTTATCACCCTATTATAGCCCTGCAGCTCATGAGAAGGATTATTACTTCGTACATGTTTTAGCAAGCTAAGCACTTAAATAAATGGGGTAAGCTTCGTCTCATTAACCCTTCGCAGGGGAAAGAAATGCAGAAAAAAAACCTAAAAGTGGAATAAAAATGGCGAAGAGAAAAGATGGGAGGGAAGGGGGATTGGTGAGGCTTCCAGCAAAGCATTTTTGACAATTCGAATGAGCTGTTATGTAAGAGTTGGAAAAAGTTAAGTTGATGGTTAGCATGAGGGTCGAACTCATGACCTTCGCATCACCAATGTTATAATTTTGATGTAGCATGCATCGTCACTTTCCACACATAGACGAGTGAATCTTTCCAACAACTCATCGCGTTGTCAAGGAGCAGGACGCGAGTTGATGTGGCAGAGTAAGGCAGACAAAGACGGACCAAGTTGCTGATCGCTTTGCTAACCTGAACTATATTGGTACTCGCTCGCCTACAAATTTCTTACTCATTTCCGACATCAAGCCGGAGTCACGCTAACCTGACAACCATACAACATAGACAAGTTGATTCCCAGTTTCTGGATAGGCGGTCTATCATCTCGGCGTTCTATCGTCTTGAACGCCTGTAATAGCCGAAGCGTAATCAAGGCCACTGTAATAAATACTCCTAATTAGTCACCGCCATGAGTGTTGGAGACTCTGGCACGGAAACGAGAGTTCACACTCAGGAGCGGCCAGAGCAAGAAGGATGACGCTGGTGATCGATCACTTACTTTGTGTGAGGGCAAACTGCTGTCCAATGCAGATGCGCGGGCCCGCGTTAAAGGGCAGATATTCGAGTCTGGTTGAAGATCAATCATCAAGTTAGCCAATATTCTCCAAACTTGAAATCCAGTCGAGAGACTGTCTCCAACACATCTCTTTAAACGGGATAAACAAAGTAAACAGCAATTCAGAAAGAAAAAAAAAACATACGTAACCCTCAAGTCCTCCCACCTCTCAGGCCGAAACTCATCCGCATCCTCGCCAAAGATATCAGTGCGCCGATGCATGATCCAAGGCACATATCGTATACTGGTTCCCTTCCTGACGAAGACGGGCGACTTGCCGTCGGGTCCGCCGCCGCGGGGCAGCACCGTATCACGGACCGCCTCGCGCGTATTCGTGGCCACGGGCGGGTTGAGGCGCAGAGCCTCCTTGAGGACCCAGTTGAGGTACCTCATGCCGCGCAGCTGCTCCCATGTCGGGTCCTCGGAACCAAGCTCTGCGATCTCGGCTCGGATGGTGGCCGCGATATCTGGGCGGCGCGAGAGCTCGAAGAATAGGTAGGACAGCACGCTGGTTGTCGTGTCACGGCCAGCTGTGAATATGCTGAGGACTGAGTTGTGCGTGAGATTGTATTAGCGAATACCCTCCTTATGTTAGGCCAAGCTTTTGTGAGGACGTTGTTGTATCATTCATGATAGTCAAGATGGATGATGGATACTTTCAGAGTGGAAAAGAAAACAAAAAGGAAAGAGAGTGTAAGAGAAGAGACAAACTCACGATGGTCACAAATCACCTCATCCGACTCCCCAGACTTAAGCAGCTCATTAAGAAAAACATATTTCCCAACCTCCCACTCCTTATTCCCCTCCTCGCGCGCTCTCAGCTCCGTAACATACTTCGTGACAAACTTTCTCAAGAACGTAGCATACGTATCCAGTTCAGGGTCACGTCTCAACATCGTAAGCCAACCCAGACGGGCGCGCCACGCAATCTTCGCCATGGCCTGGTCGAAGTAGTTTCCGAAACGATGGCTGTCCTCGGGAGCGTTGCCCAGGAGGTCCGTGGACTGCCCGAACATGAAGTCGGAGATGGTGTCCGTCGTGAGCATGGAGAATAAGGCCTGCAGGTCGAAGACGGTGGTGCCGTCGGTGGGAATGCGTGCAATGAGCTTGCGCACGTGCCGGTCCACGCACGCGAGGTCTGAGATCTGGTCGCGCACGAAGGCTGGGCGGAGGATGGCGCGGGAGTGCTGCCATTCGGCGCCGTTGGTTGTGAAGATGGAGTCTATCGGGCTGTTAGTCTTATATAGGCGTACACATATTCTATACAACGTGATATAAAAGATGAATATGAAATACGAGGTATGTGATATGTAATACGTCTGTGCCCTGAGTATCTATACAAACCATAAAGCATCAAACTCACACACCATACCTAATGGCAGGCGAGTCATACCCGGCGCCTCAAAGAAAGAAGAACAAGACACCAACATCATCAGGTCACGTATACGCAAGACAATACAAACCCGCACACACAAGCCTCTCAACTTTCTCTCATAAAAGGACGAAGAAAGGACACACACAATAATGAAAAACAAAACTCACGCCTTCCAAGCACAGGCAAGAACCCCCTTATCCGCAACCTCGGGACATCCCAATCCGCAAAACCCGTACAAAGCACAGCCCTCACATTCTCAGGCTCAGCAGTCGTAATACAAACGCCGCCATCCGGGAAAACCCCATGAACAAATGTGTATCCACACTCCTCCAACAACTCTTTTCTTTTCTGCAACATGACATTCTCCTTCAACAACCTCGCCGTCTCAAGCAAGAAGCGAATTCCCAAAACATCATAACGCGGATATCGCGGAGCAGGCTTACACCCTAACTCAGCCGCGCGGACATGGTCCTTGTAGTCGCTGCGCAGGAAGTATAAGGCTACTAGACCCGCGCCCAAGACGACGACAGGGCGGAGGCACAGTTGGAGATCGAGGACCGCGCCCCGGCCACCCGTGCCACCCGTGGATAGGGAAAGTAGGAAGATCCGGTTATTGATACCACCCGTGGATAGGTGGAGGAGGACCGCGAAGCATAGGATTCCGGCGTAGAATCGGAGCTGTGCGGCGCGGGGGGCGGCCTTGTCCAGGTCGGCGCGGGGTTGTGGTTGCATTCTGGGAGCTGCTGGGAGGAGGGGGGTGATGTTACATAGCAAGCAATATCAATAATATCAACAATAAATCATAACAACAATAACCAAGGGCGTTGTTCTCCTCCTTTCTGTTCCTATCTACATGAGCTAGACAGAATAGAGAAAGAGAGATGAGCTGAACATCATTCCTAAGGGTGAGGGGGGGTCACGTGGGTGTATACACCCTTCATTTTCATTGACTTATTTGAGTCTTACACATCGAGGAAGTCCTAGGGGTCATGGTCATGTGTACTCTTTCCATGACATGTCACACTCACTCACTCACAGGTATGTATCTTGTCCTGTGCAATTTACATCTTTGTATTTCAGGCGAAGCTTCTATAACAATAATAGTCTATGTCTTATTATGAGTGGTAACAGAATCATTCGCATTTCTATCATTTTTGTTTAACATAAAACGCCATCATATCCAGCCTTTTTTCCCGGAAAAT
This sequence comes from Xylaria cubensis, assembly GCA_022385715.1. Classification (NCBI taxonomy): domain Eukaryota; kingdom Fungi; phylum Ascomycota; class Sordariomycetes; order Xylariales; family Xylariaceae; genus Xylaria; species Xylaria cubensis. Next base: position 220,990 of record MU279041.1, read on the forward strand.
AATAGTCGTCCTGTCTATGTAATTCCAGTGTCTTCCTCGTCATCGTAAGTCATAACATAGTAAAATTCATAATATCATCATCAATCATCATCATCGTTTGACACAATCTCTGTAACTACCTTCAATGTCTTCTCTGTTTGGTCTGAGGTACATACCTAGAATAGGTAAGTAAGAGACACTATTGAGCAATCATGAGCGCACTAATCGGCCCCCGACGGGTCTCCACAACAATCCTACCCGTCGCCGACAAAAGCCATGAACAACCGTCCCACAGAATAGTCAATATACAAAATAAGTGAAATGACGCCATTCCAATGCAATGCGTTGCAGAAAGACATATGCGACCGGGAAAGCACAAGCCTGCGAGGTCTGAGCACCTCCCAGCCCACTCAGGGGTCAAATGCAAGATGACGTCTAATCGTAATCATGGTCTAGGGTGGGGAATCATTGGCGAGAAATTTCATCGCGTTGGGAAGAGACCGACCGGGGTCCCAGCCGATGCGGTGTGTCTAATAGGAAAAATGCGGATCCGTGCATGTATTCGTGTCCGTCGTGAGCCATAGGGCTATCGTCGCGGGCGTGCGTGGATAATCCATGCATAGCACCGGTGATAGCATAGCTCACGCTTTAATGGGATGGGTATCTCAGAAACAGTAAGAAAGGGCTGTTTATACCACAGCCGTCGCGCCAAAGGAAACCAATCATAAGTTGGAGGCGACTCGCGCCTTCAGCGGATCATCATCAATGCCTCTTCTGGTCGTTGGTGCTCGAAGCATTCTTCGTGCCCGATGAGAGGTGATGATGCGGGTGATGGTGATGGTGATGTTCGTGGTGCTGGTGGTGATGATAATGGTGTTGCTGTCGTATTCTCTGGCGACCGCGGCGCTCTTCCTGCTCCTCCTCTATCGGGTAGTTGAGCGACTGCCTCTCCTCTTCGTACCATGCACTTAAGCTCTTGCCGCCAAACATCAGATCCTCGTCATCGATGACAATGGGCTCCATCCAGGCGTGGCCGTAGCCGCCGTGTTGCCCGTCGGATACGTTGACGTCGACATCGGGAAGGTAGTAATACTGCGCATCCTCTGACGGAGGACGGGACGAGGCTGTTGAGGACACCATTTTGAGAGGTGATGAGCCGAGATGGGTCTGAGACGAGAGTGAAGACTTGGAGGACTTATGCGACGTCCTGTGAGAATGACGAGCTGTCGGCGGATGTGGTGAGTGCGTCCTGGACTGGGCGAGATGGTGAGACGATGAGTAGGTGTGTGGCGAGGGCAAGTGATGACTATGTTGCGAACTTGGCCTGCTCTGTTGTTGCTGTTGCTGTTGCTGTTGATATTGAAGTTGTTGCTGTCGTGTTCTTGTATAGTCGTCGGAAAGACGCGGGCTATTGCGAGTCATGGGCGTCCTGGCTGTGGGAGTAGATGGAGGACGTTGGAAACTCGGGGACAGACTGGGTGCCTGTGTATATATAGATATAGATATATATATGTATATATATTTGTAGAGTCGTGTTTTGTATAGTTGTACGGGATGACGAGTCAGTCTTATTTCCCGTTTTTTGGTGCGACGCGTGGCAGGTGACAGTTGGGTGGTATTATCAATTTATAGGCGGTGTCGATGTGTGTTGGTGTGTTGGTGTGCGATGTCGGTGTTGGCAGATGACGATGACTTGTATGTATATAGCCTAGCCGATAGGGTACAACACTCCGTACAGGTACTATAGATCTTTGGGTAGTGTATTATATAAGCCTTGTGAGACTGGTGACGGCGAGATATTATGTAGAGAGGCAGGTTATGTGGTTTATTAACTTCCTTGACGAGTCCGTTTAAGTGAAGTCAGCCGGATGACGCAGTCAAGGGTTATGGCAGTGTCATATGTACAGAACGAGGCAGCTCGGGCAGTGGGAAAACAGGAAAATACGAAAGAGGAAGAGGAGCAACGGGAGCAATGCTCCAGCGCAGTCTAATAAGGAAAGGAAGGATGAGGAAAGAGGCAAAAAAAGGCTGTTAGGCTGACGCGAGACCGGGCGGCTGGGAAAAGAGTGGGCGCTGAGAAGATGTTGACAGCTTAGCTTAGGTCGTGAAGGGTCTTTCTTTAGCGTGTGCGCGACGCTAAATGGTGGGGGTACGCCGGGAACTTTGTAGGGGGATGTTAGGGGTGTGTCTACAGCGAGTGTGGAGTGGGACCGAGCCGGTACGTAAAAACCCCGCGAATACGGTAAATGCGGTAAATGCGGGGGAGGGGGCAAGAGTCAGTTTCGGCGCGCGAACTTCCAGAAGAGGGAAGTGCTCGCTTGGAACAGCGGGGGAGGAGGACAGCGATAGGGCACACACGCAAGGGTCAAAACGGATTTTTGGACGGGTATTAACGGGGCGGTGAATTAATAACTACCTGTCCATAGGCAGTCATAGTACCTAACACACCTACAATGATATATCACCTGCTTTTGTAGGCATCTGCTTAAGCTATCCATCCAGATAGACTAGGTAGGTAATGGATTGATAGATAATCACTAAGATAGAGAACGAACTAGACTCCTACTATAGATTGACAGATAGGTGGATAGGTAGGTAGATAGATAGACAGACGGATGACCAGATATGGGATTACACTTGAAGATCACTGTCTTGCATGATCCTCTCGCTCTGGTCGGAGTTGGTTGGAGATAAGGGCACAATAAGGGGCATTTCTACGAATCGTAGTTTTATTCTTTATCCTCGGTGTTTCGAAGTGCAGTGTAACCGAGCCTAGAAAGACAAGGACAAGTAGGCCCGGCTGGAAGGAAATACTTCGGTGGTTGATTGCAAGAACTGACAAGTATCAAATTGGTACAGCGGCGGGCACGGTGCCGAAGACAGGGATCGAATTGCCCAACAACCAAGGAGTTCTGACTTTTCTCTCTCTGCCTGGGGGAAATGATACGTTACTATTGCTACAAGTAGTAAATTGTGTGCCAGTAGGCATCCCGACATGACCGAAACCCGGCTTGCCTAATTGTAGTTTGGTCGGCTCTCTAAGTTGATCAACCTCAACGTCTTATAAGTACAGTAGTAAGAGGTTAGCAGGTTTAGTTGGCTACAAAACACCGCCGCATCCTTCCGCTCCCGTATTCTTTTCGGTCGTCGGGGATGAACGGGCATAGCCTGACATTGCCTAGGTAGATGCCTATATGCTTAGATGGATAGTTCACGTAGGTCATTGAAGCATCATCGCAAAAGTCTGACCAGCTGCGGGAACCAGAGAACGCGTATAAGAGACCAAGTTCGAGGCTTATTTGTACGTGTTTGTGGCAACAACATGATTTGGAATACTCGTATCAAACACGAACGAGACGATATATGCTTCGACGCTTAATAGAGCAAATAGCGCCATAATTCCGTCATTTGTTTCTTCCCGTCCACCATTTGCATCAATTGCCATCCGGGGCATTAATATAACTACGATTCATACAACGCCGTCGATCGTATCCTCTTTGGAGACAGGACGTCTCGTAGCGGGATACCGAATTCGTACGGGGAAGGAGGGGTTTCGCCAACAATTAAACCACAATCAATGTAATTGTGTGCAATTTTGCTTTGTGCGGCTCAGATTGACTTTTACCGACTCTACCTCTGCCTATTAGCTTTTCTGTTTTTGATAGTTGATACTGAATTGTCTAAACTGTATTCTCGTGGCCAATCGGTTACCAGCCAGAATCGTATCGCTAAACTCAAATTACGAACACACCGAACAAGACCACCTAGCTAGATCTGCTAGACAAATATCAATGTTTCTGAAATACGTGATAAACTCGAACTAACGATTCCGTCTCAACGCCCTCCTGCCAGCGCATCATCGCCAGCCAGCATCAGGCTACCAGAGGCATAACAGCGCAGTATTCTCAATGCCCAATTAGTATGGTAGGTATGCCAACACGCCCTGGTCTTTCAGCTCGGGGTCTCCACAGCCTTAGGGCTCAACCCAGGGGGGTGGGTGTCCGGGTGTTGGACAACAAAATAATTAATTGACACCCCCGACGTGGGGAGGAAGGACAAAAGGCCGGGCTGACTGGGCCGGATTTGGTCTGGGCCGCCTAGACAGACCGAGGTCTCGACATTCGGCACACTCGTCCTGTCATTTTATTGCTTTTATTACATTGGACAAGTCGCTCGGCAATGAATGGCTGGGCGGGGTGAGGAATGAGGACGAGGCAGGCATCCTGATTGCTGATAGCAAACCGTTTCCATCCGTCCACCGACTCTGCCCGCATCGCCGAGGCCGTTTGTCTGCGGGTTTAAGACCTATGGTTGTGTCCAAGGCTGTCTCGATGGCTGATGACTACTTGTGCTATTTGCGCTTCATTTCTGACTGAGACAGCACATGTAAGTAAGTAACGTATATTGTAATAAGGCGTTGGCTATGGCATACGTACAACCGCCTGGCGGTGTATTAGGTAAATCGCAACATAATGGTGTTTTCTTCGACATGTCTCTAGTCCACAGTAGATAGATAGGCCCCAACCAAAGCAAACCAGAGCCATCCCGCATTGTACATCGTTAGATCTCCTCAGAGATCATGACCGTGTGCAGCCCTCATCTCAACGTGCGGTCGACCCCTCCGCTCTCCGGAGTTGGAGGAGCCGAAGTCTTGTCAATCGGCTATATACGCCAAGAAAGGCCCAGCGTATTGTCCCGACTCAAGCCCGCAATTGCGAGTCACTTCCCCTTCCCTTCCCCCCACGCAGATCTCTGTCTTTCTGCCCATCGACGTGATAGAGTCAGTCATAAATGTGAGTCTGACTTGCATGTTTATACAGAAAAAAAAAAAAATAGAAGCCCAACTTACCATACCATTGTGTGTTTGCTTTCGTTCACCGACACTGCGGCGACACGAATCGAGTCGTGTTTTTGATCAGCTGGCGCTGTCGCCAACTGTTGCCTGTGCAACACAAGGCTCGATTGAATATTGAAACGCTGACCATGTACTTACCATACATACATACAAAAGACTCAGCTCGGGCTGTCATTGGGGGTTCCGTCATCTGTCTACCCAGCCAGCCACATGGCGGGCGATAGGACGATCGATGCCGACTCATGCATGCATTCTCGGCATTAGTTGCGTTAGTTGTGAGTATCAAACAAACTCTTCAATGTGCTCTGTTTTGTTTGTTAACTATGCATATTTCTAGAAATACCTACCTACCTATTATCTATCTATATGTATGCATGCCGTATGACCTGACACGTTGCCTAAGTAGGTGAGAGATGCATTGGATTGATCATTGGCCGCAGTCAAGGCCACGATGACAACGTACTTAGGCCGCCTGGACACAATTGCATTTTGTGTTGTTGAAGGTGTGAAATGAAGAAAGACCTGGTGATAACGCGGCTCTACAGTATATGATGGATGATCTCTTCACATGTTCGGGCTGCGAGCCACCGACGATCTCTAAAAAATATCCCGGAGTCTGGAGTGTGACACGCCCCTGATGTGCGATGCTCTCCCGTCCCGTCTCACTGAACAACGATGATCCTTCGCAGTGCCACATGCAAATGTGTGAACAAGCTCGCCAAGTGCGGCCAACTTACATATGTTTGTAGTTTACTCGCGCATATAGGTAATTAATTGATGATAATACCAATAATAGCGATGATAATAATGCCACTGCAGTATAATGTTTGCGTGTTCATATGTATCTGAACCAAATAAGCTATTTTCGTATTCCGTGAAATACAACTCCAATATACCGACTTCTTCTCAGCCCTAGTAAGAAACACACTATAGATAGGTAAGCTGACATTGGCTGACAACTCAACTTACTGGAACCATGGACCGATTCATCGACATACATAGACAGCTAACGGGCCAGACTACTATACGCGCACCTAACCTACCTGCTCAACTAAGCAGGTGATTAGGTGCAGTCCTTGATCTCTAGAGCCGAGCAACTGGCCGTGCCATTCTAGCAAACGACCCGACCCAATCCAAACCCCGCGCCTAAATGAACACGGGCGCGGGCAATTGCTTGCTCTAAGGCTCACTCGCGCAAACGAGTGTGTCCCGTGATGTTAGCAAAGTAAAGTCCCATGTCCGACCGGCCGACCGACCTACCTATCTTATGTGATACCTCAAGTAGGTCTAAGTAAGTAGACACCACCTGCCGCGCAATGACGATCCTTGGGTTAATTAAGTGGTGTGCGATGGTTATTATTATCACGTCTAATACGGTTTTTCTTTCTTTACATACAACACCCCCTGCTAACTAACTAACAACTGCTGGTCAGCCCGCCCTCCACCACTCGGCATCGCATCGTGGGTATGGGTTCGGTACTTGGTTGCATGAAATATGCCCGGATTTCCCACCACCCTGATTCAAGCAGACATCGATCTCGAGGTCAGATGTTGTGTCACAACGTCAAATCACGACAAAGGACCCCGTGTTTGTCATGTGCTGCTGCTATCTACTGGTGCTTACCTGCTTTTTAATTTTTTACCAATAAAAATTTTTATCTTCAGTAGTCTCATCTATGAGAATAATAGTTTACTCCCAATGAACTCAATGTGGAGCGAATTACTAGGTATGTTTCTGTTCACTCTACTTACTCGAGTACCTGATTTTTCATCACGGCTGTGCTCGTTTCGTTTATTCATCCATACATGCCTCGCATGCTATGCTACCCAACAAGCATCAGCCAGCCGAGGTTTCAACCCCTTCCCATTTCTTCATTCCCCCATGTTTCCAAACCTGATGATAGTGTCGTCATAGTGGGAACTGCCCCCCGCCAAGACGGCAAACAAATCCGAAGGGGTTTCGAAACGCGTGCAACAACCAGTTCTGTCTGTCTCACTATTCAAATGCTACCAAATAACAAGTCGCCCTCCTCACGATGCACACGATGCTACCAACCAAACCAAACAACCCCCCAAATCCCGGATGCAGGGGAATATCATATCCCAAATCACGAAATCCCATCCCCAGAAACCCATCCGATTTCGGAAGTCGGATTTCCAAGATTTCAGATTCAGGGGGCAAATGTCGTCGTCAACGGCGTAAGCGGAAAGTAGCCGACCCGGATCAAACGAGCCTCAGTGACGTCATACCTCGCTCACTCACTTTCTCACACGCCCCTCTAGCGCTCTCGGCATCCTTCATCTTACGATATATACTAGTTTACTGTACAGGTAATTTTCATTTCGCGCGGCCGTGCCGAACCTCACCGACACGGCGGCGAATTCTCTTGGCTCCCCGTTCCGATGTCTCCGTCTCCGTCACTTATCAGATCTGGCAAGGAAAACCGGATTTCGTGAATCAATTGAAACGCCACAGCTTATGCAGATAACCACACTTTCATTTATCATGAAAGTCTCGTCACCTTTCCCTGTTCCTCATAGATGCCTTGATCTATGTAGTAGTACTGTAGACGTAGATATCCAGATGGCTTCAAATAGCGACAAGTAACTAAAGAGATAAGTCAGGAAGTAAGGAATCGAAAGAGATCGTTAAGACCGTAGTTCAATTAATGATCTACCTCTCTATCTATCAGGGAAGGTTCGCTCCAGTTGCCATTCATAAGAAGTAGGCGGTTCAAGAGTCGATAGGATGGTCCTAGAGATAACTGATGCATTGCTTCCCACTTCCCTTTTAAAGCAAGGAATTCACCATCCGCGAAACAAAACAAAGATGAGATGAAAAGGTGTTGGTATTCATAAGTATTCGTGACCAAAGAATAAAAGTAAAGATACAAGCGAAAAGCCGCTCCCCCCCTACCACTAATTCAATTCCTTTTTGCTCGCCCCGTGGCCATTCCCCTCCCATCCACATAATTTGCAGCCATATGTACTTCGACCTCATTCCCCATAATGATTATATAACATTTCGTGTCCAACTCTTGATTAAGTGAAAACGGCTGGTCCGGTCAGCGACTATGGCGCTACTCACTCCAAGCCTTTGAACCGACGGTTGAACTCCTCAACAGCGATAGCCACCATGCGATACAGGAAATTGCGCCCACTTTCTTCTCCGATAGGGATAAACGGGCCATTCGTGCCACCGCGCAAGATGATGCTGAGTCCGGTGCGCTCTTTAGCGATGGTTTGCACATCCTGGAGAGGGATGTCCCATTCCGTGCTGAGCCTCCTGCTCCGGATGAGGAGGATCCGACTGTACGTGACCATCACCACCATGTCTTCTCGCGGTAGCTCTATGTGTGCGATGTATTCCTCGTTGAAATATTTCCCGTTGTCTACTTGTTTGAGCCATGATTGCCCTAGGGCCTCGCGCTGGTTGTAAGGACGTACGATACCGTCCGCGGGGACGAAGCGGGCGATGCGGACACGGTCAAGCTCTGACCCATCGAAAACAGTGGTGGTGTTGCGAATGCCCTCCGAAACGTTGGAAGCCAAGTCAAAAACGCCCACGGCAGGTTTTGTGGCCAATCCGATAAATCCCTTGCCCACCCCTTTGAGGAAACCAACGGCGCCTTCTTGCTCAGCACCTTCTAAAGGCTTACGAGCTACGCCGCCGATACCGGATGCGACGGAAGTAAAGAATGAATTTGCGCCCGCTGTAACTCCGAATAAGGCATGCTTGGGACGGTTCCTTGCTCGAGTTATACGGCGGCGGTCCTGAAACTGCTTATCAAGAGTGGCCGCCGCTAGACCTTTGCCGAAGCTGCCCGTGACTTTGGAAAAGGAATCCGAGAAACCATAGACGGATTTCTTGACGAAGCTTGCGGCGCCCTTGGCGATACCTAAACCGAGATCTTCAGGCTTGTCTGACATGATCAAGCCTTGGTAAGGTTCGTAGAATACATCTGTAATACCACTGCTTATACTGTTGAAAAGGCCCACGGGGTTGCCGAGGAAATCCGCGCTACCGATAATCTTGTGGACCTGGTAAAGAACTTCCTGGCTGTAATGGTTTGATATGTTCTGTGTGAGCACCGGAATGGAGACCCGTGCGTTTTCTAAAAGCAGTGCATTCAAGCGGATTGGCGCGTCGTTGACATTTCCGATGGCCATGGTCATGACATTGACGAAGAACATGATAGGATTTCGAGATGAGGTTTTGTCTTCAATATTGACGCGTTCAGTACGCATGAACGAAAGATCAAGTTGCATTGGTTGAATGTTCAGAACTTCGAAGTAAATATCCTGTCCCGATTGTTCTTGTTTCGGTTCCGGAATATCCACGCCCTCGTCGCAAAGCTTCCCTTCATGTGTCTCGGACCACGATGCCCCAGGAACCTTGGAGAAGTCTAGTACGGCGTAGATGAAGTCCTCGTCGAGGTCGACCGTCATCTGCTGGAGTAGCAAGGTGGCATATTTGACATATAATACACCGTAACTATCGTCTTTTACTCTCGTAACCATCGCATGCAACGAAGGATGCAACTCGGTCTCTTGTGCTTGCTTCGGCACTACGCTCGGATATAGGATCATGGGAAATAGACCACCATAGAGTTGGTTGTCGATCTGTATCCACTTGATGGAAGTGCTAATGGTCTGGTAGAGGGCCGACTCATTGTATCGAAGGCTGATATCTCTGAAAGTGATATATGCCAATTCCTTCAGCTGGTGGTTAATCAATGATATACCAATGCCTGAAAGCCTCAATGCGGCTTGGAATGTTGTCTCAGTGTCCTGCTTCTTGACTTCGAATCCACTCGTGCTACTGGTGTTGGCACCACTTTGTGTCTTTTGCCTGTAGAGACTTTTACTGGGCTTGAAGTTGGACAGGATCAAGGTCTGCGTCGGGCCGTCTGCGGCGACGCTTATATCGATGATCTTCTGGGCACCAGAGGCACCGACGAACCTCATTGGAACTTGGTTACCGATTTCAGCAAGTTTGACATGCCGCTCCTTGCCCAACGCGCTTATTACCACTTCTCTAAATTTGGCAGCAGGGAAATCCCAGGCATAGGGCATAATGCTGCGCGGAGGCAACCGATAACGAACTGGCCGCCATCCAGAGCGGTCTTCAGCCCCATCCTCGTCTACATTGGGGTTGGCTTGGTAAAAAGTGAATTCGGTATCACTCTCGTTGCGCATCGAAAATGGCCAAGCCTTTTGCTCTACACTAATGTGGAGGAAGATGGTGGCATCTTCCATCAAGATTTCGACCCGTATCAGTCGTTGACGTTGTCCGGCTTTGGCAATCTTGACATGTGTTGTTCCAAGATCCGAGATATTCACCGGTGATGACCATTGATTATCCATACCCGGGAAACATAGCGCAATTTGTTTGGTTTGTGATCGTTGAAGCCAATAGAGAGGCTGAAGGGCTCCTGCCTCCAGCTTCATGATATTAGACGACCTCGGTTCTCTCACACTAATCGCCTCGCCAACCTTGTTTTTCACAACAAATCTCGGCGCGAGCGTGACAACCTTTGTCAGTTTGTATTTTCCTTCGCCAGATTCAACCGTAATTCCAACGTGAAGCTCCGACTGCTTTGTGGCGGATTGGAGCGCCACGTCCGTTGTACTGCCAATGGCGTCAAAACTTTGGGGTTTGCTCCATTCCGAATCCCCAAACTTCAAGAGAGCACGGTTGCGCTGGTCTTCGTTGCCAAAAGAGAACATGAGTGGCTGTGCTTTAGGCCGTTCTTGTTCAGAGGATCCGGGTTGTGACGACTGCCCGGCCGCTCTCTTAGCCTGTTGTAGGAACTGTTTCCCACGTATAGCAACGTCCAGGCCGGTTTTGTTTAGAATTACATAGGGACTGTAGACTGTCACCCTGAAAGCACCACCTCCATTCGGAGCTTTAAAGTAATGAAGCTTGAGGTGCAAGGGTAGACCCTCATCATCCTTACAGATAAGTCTATGCTCCTTTCGAAAGTCCTCTTGATAACCGGGGTTGATAATAGCAAACTCGCTGGCTTTGAAAGCCGTATCTTGCATATCTACGCTTAGAAGGAGTAGGTGTGAGAGCTCTACGACATGAACTGGGCTAACACCACCCTTCCTAAGGAAGTTGGTCCAGTCTCTCTTCGTGTTCTTGTCGTAGATTCGGTACTTGAAGTCATATGGTAGAAGGTTTTCTAGGACTATGGGTGGTGATAACTTGAGCTTCATGTATGGATATTTACTATAGACAGTTAGCGTGTGACAGCTTGTTTTCAGATAAAATCACATACCCAGTGAGAAAGTGTGTTCGGTCATAATTGGCATTTAGCTGGAAGTAGAATGGATCGCCATTCTCTCCTTTGCAGACCAAGGTGCGCGTTGGTCTCTTTAACAAGTCTTTCCACCATAGGTGATCAGACGACCACGCATACCCAAAACCGGAATCTGGCCGAATTAGGAGCGATTGGACATAAGCAGCTGCAACTGGGGCGGGACGACTCTCGCCCGGTGCAATCTTTTCAATCTTGAGCAAATGACCCTCTTGTGCATCGTAAACACCCAATTCAACAGGTATTTGCGTCTGGTTCTCTACAACGAGAGGAGATTGTAGAGTTACGTACTTGATGTTATCGGCACCAAGGCTTACTTCGACAAGGAGCCGATGAACCGTGTTATCCATTTTTGGCCGCAGACTGTAGAGGAATTCACCTTCACGGTTGAGAGGAATGTTTTTAACCATGTCGAAGCCACTCCCTTCAATTTCAACGGCGACACTGTTCGTCGTAGCGCTCTCCGTCATGACGTTTTCACGCATCTTCTCCCACTGCTCAAAGCTCCATGGTGCCTCTTCACCATCTTCCAGTTTAAGAGATATGCTCTCATGGTTGCTTAGAGTCTTGGCCTGAACTTTGACGCTGAAGCCGGTGTAGTTCCGAATTTTGTAAGGTGCTTCAACTCCCCGTGGTTTGCCCAAGATGTCCTCGTCTTGCGTGAGGAAGTCGAACGATTTCGATGCCAACGCGATTGTTGCTGTTGTAATTGTCACGTCAAATGTCTTCCTCGATGTTAGGTCCACGGAAAGGAGACCGGTGCCATTTTCTCTTGCGATTCCAAGGCCAACTTGCCATGGTTCCAGTAGGGGTTCCCAAGCAGACTTGGCAAAATTGTAGACATTGATATACGTATCAATTGCTGTTTCAGCTTTGAGGTTACTCGACCAGTCTGCTGCAGCTACTGAAAAATTCTTGATGCTCAAGTCAAGGATTGGTAATTCATGAACATCGCCAATCAATACGATGCGCATACCTTCGAGAGTAGCTGTTAGCTCTTCGTGACGTGGCGGAGCCTTGATGACATCATGCGGCTGGTGTGACAAGTCTTTTCGAGATTTTGTAGTAACTGTGCCAACACTCTTCCTGGATTTGGAAGCGCCAATAGTGGAAAGACCCCTCCCACTGCCTGAGCGTTCCTTGAGAGCGCCACGGCGTTGCTGTCCACCCTTCTTTTCCGAGGGGTTACGAGGATCTTCGGCACCTTCCTCTCCGGAAAGTTCAGAGGCTTTGCCCACAATCTGGAGCACCAAAAGGATATCCCGTAGGGATAACCGAAGAATCAGTGGCTCGATGTCAACGTGTATGTTAGTGGAATTTGACTGAGAGCTATCCATTGAAACTTGAACCGAAAAGTCATCTAGGACACGCAGTCGTGATTCATCGAATTTGTCCATGCGGCAGAGGAACATTCCAACCTCAGATACTTGAAATGTGAGGGCATGTTGTTGCGATAGTAACACTTGCTTAGTCCTCAACACGATGGCTTCTGAGCTAGAGCTGATGGGATTCGCTATTAGGATGACCTGAGCATCCACAATATTGAGGCGGAATGCGACGCTCATCTTAGGCTGCTCTGTTACCTCCTCCTTTGATCTTGCAAGAGTTCCACTTTGGGACTGTCTCCCGGTCCACTGAACCTGCATGGATTCGGTGTCTGACGCATCCGGCGTTTCTATAGGGCTTCCTAAGACGTCTTGAATAGGCTCATCGGCCTGCAGCCCAACCGTAATAAATTTTTGAATAGCGAAGAGGTAGTCTAATGCGAAGATGATCCTCGGACTGTCGATAACGACTACTGCAATCATACTTCGCTCTTTGCCTCCGGTCATAGAAATGGTTGCCATGAACTGCTGGACATCTTTATTGGAAGAAGTCATTATCCTCTTATACTTATTCCCATCACGTGAGCGGCTGTCATAGATGGTAAATGAGTGAATCACGAATTCTGCCTCGAGCGCATCGTTGGCCAGCATTCTTAGTTTTAGTTTGCTGTCGTCTAGAGAGAATCGGGAGAGACTTGCTGTCTCAGTATTACCGACGGGCTTGTTCTCGTGGGCATTGACAAGCTCGAGCCCAACTTTGCGAATAGTGAAGACAAGATCGAGCTTCGTCCACGTGTTCTCACGAGAACCTAGTTCGGGAGATAGATCGACGAGGCTGTTATCGGTATCTGTGGCGATGGATGACATCGTCTTCGCCCTACGTAGAGTCCCTTCATCCACGTCCCGTTCTGCTTCCTCTTCACTGGCGCCTGCATCTGTCACAAATGCAGCGGGAACGGATTGGGATATCGCCAATAAGTACTTTAGTTGGTACTGAGTGATCCGGAGATTGACGTCGGTCATGCTGCCTTCAATCTCCATATCAGGGCGTTTCCATCCTTCTTTATGCTCTGCGTAAGTAATGTTAAAGCCAAGATCAACATGGTCAATCATTTCCAGCTCCTCAGATTGATCATTGGAGTAATGGAATAAAGACGTCAATCGAATGTTCCTAATGCCAACAGAGAGCTTCATGGCTATCTCTGCGTCTTCCGAGTCGTCCAAAGGTACAAACTTATTTTGAGCGTAGATCTCTCCCAAGTAGGCAGTAACTAAATCTCGCTTCGGCCGATCGGGTGAAAGAGGTCGTGGGAAAACAATTATGGGCGTGTTGATTATGACATCAAACTTGAACTTGCTGGTGCTCTGCTGCAGTTGTTGGGCTTGATTCGCTGCAGCCTGGCGCGCAGCATTGTATATCGCTTGCATCTTCCCAAACTTGACCAAGAACTCGATGATTTTCCTAAAAGGCTCTTCAAGAAAGTTTACCTTGATCGAACCAGCTCGGAGGAAGATTGAAGAATCGTAACCGGGATAAGCCTTCTTATTGCTCGCATCGAATGTTTCGTAGCGAAAATCAGCAAGTTCGTTGCCTTGGATAGTGACGAGCTGACGAAAGCTAGAGTCTTCTGCCGCACCGACGTTGATGTCGTCTACCAAAGTAAGATCTCCCAACTTGGCTGCGACTCTCATTGTCCGACCGGATATGAAGACACCAACATCAGCTTGGTTAAAGGACAGGGTTGCTAAGCGAATACCATCGTTGTTGAGGATCATGCGAATACTTTTTAGGTCAACCTTCACCCGGATAGATCCACTTTCTGCCTGCTCAGAACCTTGGGCAGGTTCATTTATTTGGACTGCTTGACCACGTTCCCCCTGATCGTCGATGCGCCTCTGAGGCTGGTCATCCGTACTGCCGTTGTTTGCAAAAGTAACGAGGATGAAGTCCAGAAGTGTGAGAAGAGTTTTCCTTGTTACAATCAAGTTGATCGTAGAGACAGCAACGTTAACATTGATTTCTATGCCTTCATATACGGGCATGAATTCTGGCGACTCCGGATTGACTTTGGTAAATTTAACCTTTACAAGGTCTCTCTGTTGCTGGCGATCTTCCACATCACCGGAGGAGACGATGGACTTGAACTCAGCCGGGGGGTTGTCCACGAAATCATCAACCGTCACAGAGCCAAGCGATACCTCAGCTGCCAGATCAAACGGCCTGATATACAAGTTTAACGCAAAATTCTCAGCGACGAGCTCAACAAGGAGTGATTCAGGGTTGTGACCATCAGGGTCACTTCGGTACAACGATCCCTGTAACTTGTCTACCGTAAATTTGAACTCGAAATTGCGCTGCTGTAGCTTGAGTTGTTGATTAGGATTGCCGTCCTCTGCGTCTTCAAACTCGTCCTCATCAATGTCCGATTCATCGTCGAGGATAATGGCAGTTTCTTGGGTTAGAAACAGATTAGAGGAGCGTTTGCGACCATTACCGGTATTCGAGTGGTGTGATGCTGAGCTGAGTAACCTAGGCCTCTTAGGCCGTGGCTGCATTTCAGCAGTCTGCTGCTCCTGACTACCAAGTTTTGGAATGGCAACATCAATGAGCTTCATTAGACTCTTGTATTTGGTGTCGGATACATTGACTTGTAAGACAGGCATATGGCCGGACACTTTGACTTTCGTCAAGTTTGGTGCCTTTGGGAGAATTGAAAGAGCAACAACGAAGTCAACATTGATCTTGTCTACGACATGGAACATGCGGTTATCGTCTTTCTGAATCAGCTGAGTCTTCGTCTCCTCGATGGAAGGACCAATCAAAACCTGGGTTGAAGTTAACTTGACAATAAAACGATCGTACATGAGAGACTCAAGCTGTTTAAAGTCATCGTCGGAGTATTTCTGCTGCTGCTTGTCTTGTACTTGCTTCAATGTGCCCTTGTCAACTAGTTCGCTGTGGAGGCTAATATGACCAGCGTCTAATATGAGACAGGTCGACCTCTCTGTTTTGATAGAATATGGGATGATGATTAACGGTGCCTGCAGGTCGAGCCTAGCGTTAATAGTTTTGTGTTCTTCAAGGGCAAATTCGAGACCAGCTCTCGTTTGCTGCCTTAGCCCCTCAACGGTTGCTCCCGCAGACTCCATGAGAGCCGTTATTGATTCCATGTGGCGCTCTGGTGGTTTGAAGAAGTCGACAATCCCAACAATGAAGTTAGGATTCCATACAATTTCTAGTGGCTTCAACTTCGCCGTGACAGCGAAATCGCCCTCCCCGTCCAAGGGGTTCTGCTCGATTTGCAAATCGAAAAAAGTTTCCCGAGTGCTATTCTCGAGCTCAGCTATGGACAGACGCTTCTGTTTACGGCTGTCTGGCGCATCTTTGACCCTGACGATTTCCTTAAACAAACTGTCGGGGGTAGTGCCGTCATTGACTCGAAAATCGCCCAGGCTGATATCTGCCAGCACAGAATCGGTGCGCTTCATTGCGCTCGCTTTGAAAACGTCAAAATGCAGACTTAGTAAATCAGTTCTACTACCGTGTGGACTCTGTCTAAGTGTAAAGCTGCCCGTGGACAGTGAGGCGTCTACTTGTAACTTGACCGCATCGCGCGGTGTATCGACGGCATCGGCTATAGCCGCTTTTTCATCCCAGTCAATGACCTCGTATAGTTCTTGACGCTGCTCCTCAGTCATTTGTGTGTTTTCAGATGTATCGGTCGTCTCGGCGGGTTTCGAGCCCCAGGCCCAAGAGAGCCATCCCTGCTGTTGTTGTGTCTTTGGTGGCGCGTTCTTGAGGGCTTCCGCGTTTTCTTTCCTCAGCTGATTGCGCGCCAAGGACCGCCAGAAACGCAAGTCCTCATATCCGACCTTCCATTCGAGTTTGTTAAGATCATCTGTCTCTTGAGACGATAATTGCTGATGCGCCTTTTTCTTCTTGAAAAGCTCGGTATAGCGAAGACGGTCATCGCGACGTTCACGGAAGTAATCCCAGGTCCATCGACGATTGCGCTCGTGAATCTTCGAGAGCACGGCGTTTCCTGCAAAGTGAAGCCATGCGCGAGGGTCCTCCTTGGGCGTTACACCCTTCGGCTGAAGCCGTTTGTATTCTTGATGGCGTATAAAGTAATGGAAGAGATCGGCCATCATTAAAGCATCTCGATACTGGTCATCATCGAGGACAACGCCAATCTCATCAAAAAGCAAACTGGCTTTGAACTTGGGCGTATGTGTGTCGCCTGACTTGTCTAACTCGATCTTGGCCTGGCCGCTCACGGGCTTTAGAATGTATTGATGGTCGGAACCGGTAGCATCTTTACTATTACCGATCATCGCTTTGAACTTCTGCAGCATCTCGCCGTGTGGCACTAATTTGGCGTCTTCGGACACTTCACGGCCCGATCCCAGAAGCTCCGAGTCGGTGTTCCAGTACACAGCCAAGGCGGCAAGCGTGGCTAGTTTGTGCGTCGTTTTCGAGGTATTCTGGATGAAGGTGGGATGCCATTCCCCGTCGGTGCTCACGGCACTGAACTCTTCGAGGGTGACACCGAGGGCAAAGGGGTGGCCCGGGGCGGATATAGAGTCCTCGTATCGCACGTGGATATTTTTAACAGTGACCTGCAAATTGTCGACAATCTTAGTGACAAGGCTTTCTGTGAAGCTCTGGCTCTTCTTCTGTTCCTCCTGGCTGAGGCCCTCCTGGTTCCGTTCCTTGAGAAGTTCAGCAGAGTCTAGCTTCTCCATCTTTATGCGCTGTTTCCTCCGGTCTTCCTCCTCAGGGTCGTAGGCGGCCTCCTCCCTGGGAGATGCTAGGAGGAAGACATCCTCAATGAAAACCTTGACGGGGGCGCCACGCAGATTTGACCAGGGTATGATGAGAGTGAGCTGACCAAGATGGCCCTCAACGACGTTGATGGGAAGCTTGAGCTGGTCGAGGGCTTCCCTACGGAGTTCGAGGTCGCGCAGCTTCACGTCGCCAGACCATATGCCCACTTTCAACTGTGCAGGATCGAAATTCTTGACGTACATGCCCAGGAAGCGATTCAGCAACCCGGCAACCAACCCTTCCAACATGGCGAGGCGTAGGCCGTAACCCGGGCCGGGGACGTGTTGTTGGTTAAGGTGAAGTGTTCGGTTGTCTCATCTGAGAGGATGTGAGAATGGCCACGTTATGTTACTCGAGGCTGTTGCAGACGAGATCGCGACTAGCTGCTCAAAAAATACCGGATTACCGCAGCTAGCGAAGTAGTCAACGTGAATAGGTACCGAATGTCGCAAAACCTAGCTAATGAGAGCTAATTGTGCTAACAAGGTAAACGAGGTATAATAATGATGAGATTGAATCGAGTAGGACGAGCGTATCGAAACCGATTTTAGCGTTCGAGCAAAGACAGAGGTAAAAACCGGATGCTGAGGGTGTATTATCGTGGGCGATGTCGGTCGGTAGGTCTATGAAATAGCGACTAAAAGTTAGGTATCAAGGAAGAAGCGGGTATCACAGAAAGAGAGGGCGGTTGGGTGTTATACAAGAGGTTCGAGTGATAGGAATTGGACAAGAAGAGATTACGAGATGGCTTTAAAGGTCAAGAACATAGCTCGTTGTCTTTGTACATCACGATGGACAGAGCCGCAGCAACATATGTTGTATGCGTGTGCAGTGCGGGCAAGGTGGGTGGGTATAGATGATAATCTATCTACTTACCTAAGTAGGTAGATCGTGGGAAAGAAACATGTCGCATACCGTCAGAAGTAGGAAAGAATAGTGTGCCGCCGCCTGCTTTAGGTATTACAGTAAAGAGTGACCATCGTTGGGACGTGCAGGTCTATCGTGTGTCGAGTTGGAAGCTGTTGGGCCGAGGAAACAGAAACCAGAAACCAGCTGCTGGATACAGCAACGGCGCGGGTGATGACGCCAATCGACTGTTAAACAGCAGTGCCTGGCTGGCTATAAAAAGATTAGGGCGACACTGTGCTTACTGTGCTCTTTGCAGAGAAAGCCTTGAAAGCGTAGGTAGGACTTGTGCCTTTTCACAGTGCCTACACTTTTTCTCCAAGCCACAATCTTCAGCACCACGAATGAGGGGCCAAAAGCGGGCGCTGAAGCGGGGCAGAACCTACGTAAATTCCCCCACGAAGCTCTGCCCTCCATAAATTCGATTTCTTGGCGTTGTTTCTGTTTCACCATGAGAACATTACGTCATTACAGTCTTTGACCCAACTAACATCAAGCTCCAAGAGCTACCGGACCATGAATGGTGGTCCTTATGACGATGATAACATAGTCGCGCCCCGATACCTAGTGCCGTCTCTGCCGTAGTACAGCATATATCAACCAAGAAGTTGAAGCGGTACCTGAATCAATCCTATTTACAAGGGTAATTGTACCTGTCGCATTATGTAGCAGTCTCAACTTGCACGCACGCACGCACAAAGATATTTTATCTAAATTCTAATCATCTGAGTTCTTCTTCAACATTTTGTTTACATGTCCGTCTTATTAAAGATACCGTAGAGACCTTTGTACATCATCAGCGTTCAACGCCAAATAAACCACAAAGTCGGCATCATGCTCCGTACAGGCGGCACCAGATACGCCCTACAAGCCTCCTCGAGAGCTGTTTCCGTATCAAAGCGGCCCATATCATCCTTGTCACGTTTATCCGCAGCCGTGCCGAATCGCTATGGCGCAGCAACAGCACGCGGAGTTCCCAAGGTCATTTCTTCGCGCCTCCCCCTAGTCTTACAGCAGACTTCCTTCGCAACAAAGTCTCCCAACGGATTCCAGCAAGGCATCGACCCGGAGGAGGACAAGAAAATTGCCCAGCGCAAGCTCGCTTCCCACCCAGAGTCCGTATCGACAGAATCAAGTGTCCGTCATGTATACGAGCCAGATGACCCAGATTCGTCCGGTCGCGTACGCCACGCCAAAGAGGGTGTTTCGGAAGAACTGGTAGGCATTGCTTGCTCCAAGTCTTAGATGTCGTGCTCTACTTGTATCCCGGGCTAACGCACATGAATCCGTAGCAAACCGTCAAGGAAACATTCTCTCTGACCGATGTCCCCAAAGAACCCTACTATCTCGGCCTTGCTGGAACCTTGCCCTACCTCGGTACCTCCGTATCCACTGTTTACCTCGCCTGGGTTCTCAACACGCCATGGCCGTCGTCTTCCACCTTCGCCAACAACATCATGATCAGCCAAGAATCAGCGAGCCGACTTCTGGCTACGCTTGAACCAATCCAGCTGGGGTACGGCGCCATAATCATTAGCTTCCTAGGCGCTGTACACTGGGGTCTAGAGTATACTGCAAAAGTACCTGATGAGGCTCGTACTCGATTTCGTTACGGAATAGGCGTCTTGGCTCCCATAGTGGCCTGGCCGACTCTAATTCTACCGGTTGAATTTGCACTGACGGGGCAGTTCGCCGCCTTTGTGGCGCTGTATTTTGCCGACGCGCGAGCCGCGGTCCGTGGTTGGGCTCCGGCATGGTATAGCAACTACCGCTTCGCGCTGACCGCCATCGTCGGTGTCGCCATCGCCATCAGCTTAATTGGACGAGCCAAGGTCGGAGATGCTAGTCCCCGACTCACAGGACTAGGCGAGAAATTCCATGAGCGACGCGGGGAGGAGAATTATACCGAGAAATGGCAAGACCTAGAGCAGAAAGAGAAAGAAAAAATGAAGGAGCAGAAGAAGGAGGCCGAGAAAAAGAAGCAAAAAGAAGAGGAAGAGGCCAAGAAGAAAGAGAAGCAGAAGGGAAAGTCTAATTCAAAAGAGGATACCAAGCAGGAGAAGAAGGATTCCGATTCCGATTCCGATTCAGAGAAGGAAGATAATAAGCAGGAGAAAGAGGAATCCTCTTCAGAAGGGGACAATAAGCAGGAGAAGGAAAAGTCTGATTCAGACGGTGATAATAAGCAAGAGAAGGGACAATCCGATTCTGAAGATAAGAATCAAGAGAGCGGTAAAGACAAGGCGGATAAGAAGTGAGCTGTACCAGATATGATAACGATTTTATGATCGGATTTCGGCTGCTAGTTTCTCATCTTACAGCATGTACAACTGTCTTTTCCATGCGCGATGGCATTTCTATCATGTTAGCACAAGATGCTTGCGCCTCCTTAATAATAATATTGATTTTTATTTACGAGGGGTAGACATTCTGAATCTTCATGAGTCACGGTGTGAAACTATTCTATGCGCTTGATTGAGCCTCGACCACATAGAGTGGGATGTGATGCTTTGACTTGCATGTGCATCAGCGATGAATCGATACCTAATTTAACTCACCAAAGATGCCAAACTAGAGGGTGCGTAGTCTTGATCCTTTTCTTCTTGGTTATCATTCCGGAAGGGATAAATCATGAAGAGCTTGATATTATGAGCTCTTAACTGGCCCTCGAAATGTAGCGATGAGTGGTTCAGCATCCAGGGCCAATTTCGTTATGTTAGAGGGTCATAGGACCCTCTATTCCGAAGCGACTTGGACCGATTTGATGAAGTACGCCAACATACTAAACATGAACATGATTGAGATTGCGTTCTTTAGCTTACAGCTGTAGGGTGAAGGAATTATTATTATTCAGCGTGGAGTTAGGTGATAGCGTAAGTCATTTTCTCTCTGTTCAGATCAACTTGAGCAGGTATTTCTAACCTTTCCGATGGAGAGTATGAGCCATGCGACAGCGACGGGCGGTGACAACGAAGTTGACGATTTTCATTATATTAATTGGAAAGCTTTACCTTTCCCGAACACGTATTGGCAACGACAATCAAGTGTGAGGGAAAGTGAAGCTTGAGAAGTTAACACCAGACCCCCCAAAACTCTATAAAAGTGGGATGAATTTCTATTGGCCTAGACGTAGTCTGCAACGGTTTGATTGGTCGGAGTATGCAAGTATGCATGCATCTATCAATAAAATTCTAATACTAAAATTGAAATGCGAAGCATTTCAATTTTCACCGTATCAAAATGGCAGCTGAACCATCAACGGTAAAGCTTTCCATTTTAGTGACAGCTTGCCTGGCGCTACTGTGACTTATACTGACTAACTACCAATGAGAACCTAGCCGGGTACGGAGGCGGGATGTTCCTGTTCCTGCAGGCCGGGGAGGTATCGTCTTCCGCGGAGATTCACCTAGTGTAAGCGGCAGGGGTCCGTACAGTAGCCTGCTACCCTTCCGGATCGACATGTGTCCCGTTATCTAGCCGCAAGGAAGCAGCGGTTGCTAATGCTAGAAATAGTCTAGGTGGTGTCGTGATACGGCCCTTCGTAAGGCCGGCCCAGTTATAAACCTTGATCGTACCATGGTTTTTTATGTGAAGTTAATGTATCTTGCGATCACACACCAAAGGCTTTGAGGATACTATCATATGTTTCCCAGTAGAAGTCTTCTCAGAGGGATTCTCTAATTTCTGATATCGTATCATTAAGCAATTCGACGCGTGCCCAGACTGGAGGTGTCAGGGTTCCCCAGAGTACTGCCAAGCATCGTGGAAATGGAGGTAGCTAGTTCCGCTCCGGAGAAACCATATTTTTCGCGTGGGCAGCTCCCATGTTTCAACCTCATTCTCATAATCCTTTAATAACTCCAGGCAAGCGAACGACCGAACGGAGTCAGTGAGCCAGAAACCAGCCTTGACCGAATCTTCAGTATCTTACGGTCACTATCTTGCGGGGTTACATGTGCTGTTATCGTGTCTTTTGTAGCTTCGATCCCAACAATGTGGATGCGGGGGATAAGTTTATCTTGTGATATCAATGGATAACACACGTACCTATCTTAGGGTAACAATGGCGCACTGGAAATCATATCTGGTTTTGCTCTTTATTGATTCGTTATGTTTATCTGCGTGATAACGAAGGAGCCAATAATGAGACTCGATCTTCAATACAGCCAACCCAGATTGGCAGTCAAGTTTAAACAAAACACAGAATGTCCAGCCGCCAAGCCTATAAGTCCAACCCATCTCCTAATCATCGTGGTTAAGCGCGCCTCGAAGCCAGCGCGGGCGCGTGGAGTTGGTCCCCTGCCCAAGAATTTGCCCACTAACGCTTAGCCGACCGAGGAGATGGAAGCCAACGACGCCGCGGAGATGCCAAAGTTTGTAAAACACGACCAACCCGAGCCCGCCTATTCGTGACACACGAAATCAGATTGGGGCCTGGACTTTCGAACGATATGGCATGATTCGAAGCTGGGTCAACTGTCGTTTTCCTCCTCTTACTAAACAATTCTAATTGATTTTGAGTTCGTTCCGGCCAGTCCCGATAACTAAAAGCCACCTCAGTGAATATAAATACTTAAACAATGTGCAAACGTATAAATATCGACCTAAGAAGCCACTTAGAATAACCCTAGCCGTTCTGTACCTTTTCTGTATTTGTTGTCATACCAAGTCTTTCATCTTAGGGTTCAATTATGGCTACCCCCTTGACACCTTCACAGATAGCCGTTGTGAAAGCGACGGCGCCCGTTCTCAAGGAGCATGGCGAAACCATCACTTCCCTATTCTATAAAAACATGTTGAACGCAAACCCCGAGTTGCGCAATATCTTCAACGAGGCAAACCAGATTGGCGGTGCGCAGCCCCGGGCGCTGGCGGGTGCTGTTTTTGCCTACGCTACTTACGTAGACGATCTTGGGAAGCTTAGTGCTGCTGTTGAGCGTATTGCGCACAAGCACGCCAGTCTTAACGTCCAGCCCGAGCAATACCCTATTGTGGGCAAGTTTCTTCTAGAAGCTGTGGCGGCTGTTTTGGGCGATGCATGCACTCCCGAGATAGCTGAAGCTGTAAGTGGAACATCCCGCAAGCGGGGGGTCTCCGTCTATCACGAATACTGATGAAAGTCGTGAATAGTGGACAGCGGCATACGCATTACTTGCCGAAATCTTCATCAACCGAGAACACCAGATCTACGTTGCTTTCGAGAACTGGACCGGCTGGAGACGCTTCAAGATCCAGAAGAAGGTCGCCGAGTCTTCAGAGATCACGAGCTTCTACCTCGCGCCCGAAGATGGCGTCGCCCTCCCCAAATTCCTGCCAGGACAATACGTTAGCTTGCAGCTGTACATTCCCAAACTTGGACTACGACAGCCCAGACAGTATTCCCTCAGCGACGTCTCTGGTAACGGTTACTATCGCATCAGTGTGAAGAAGGAGTCGGGCGAGCAGATAGAGATCCCTGGCCTAATATCCAACATGCTCCACGACGAATTCAAAGAGGGTGACGTAGTGGAACTCACCCATCCCACCGGCGAGTTCTTCGTCAAAGTCGAAGAAGAGACGCCCATTGTGCTCATTTCGGCGGGAGTTGGTATCACGCCCATGGTCTCCATTCTCAATAGTGCCATAGCCGCGGGATCTTCAAGGAAGATCTCCCTTGTGCATGGTGCCCGCAATTCCGAAGTCCGCGCCTTTGCCGACACCCTCAAGCGCGCCTCAGAAAAGCCCAATGTGCAGGCAACCGTGTTCCTGTCTACAGTCAAGGAGAAGGATGTCAAGGGCGTCGATTATGATTTCGAAGGCCGGGTAAATCTAAAGAAAGTAGACCCAGAGCGCCTGTTCACGAACGATCTAACCACTCATTACTACGTCTGCGGACCAACATCATTCATGACGGACGTTCAGAAGTATCTCGTCGATGAAGGTGTGAGCCAGGATAGGGTTCACCTAGAGATATTTGGTGTCGGAAATTAATGACTAGCGAACAGGCTTCGAGGCAGTCAACTAACAGATGACATGAATGATGCGAGTGGTCATTAAACGGCAACAAAGATCTATAAAGGAAGGTAAATGGGCGTAAGGAAGGTTAGATCTTCATTTTGGATATGCATTTTGAGCGTGTTATTGGGTGCTTTCGGCTACACCGTGTAATGTATACATATTAGACAACTTGCATTTACCATATGGGATCAAAGATCTTGTGTTCCAATGAAAAAACTAAAACATCTCCTCTTAAAACGTGTCTGCGGGACAGGCTCACGTTCCACTTCGTTACAAACATGCTGTTTCCATCGTCACATTGCGATTCTCGTGCAAGCAAAGCGTTAAGGTCCCCCACTGGCGAGGCAATATTAGAAAAGTAGGGCATTGCACAAGATGTTACCACCATCCTGCATCCAGATCCGTGATTTGATTGCTATGTCAATATCACGCCATGTATTCTGCTAAAGATGCTGATTGGGCACTAAACGAGATCAAGGCATTGAGATGTAGAGGTCTCTAAGCCAGATCGAAGAGAATAGTCCGTGCGGAATTTTTACGAGGATAATCTAGGAGGCCTACGTTCATCTTTGCAACCTCCAATCACTCGTATTTCACCATTAGTCGTTTCATCTCTTATGCCGTCTCGGAACATTTATAAACGGGCGCATCGTGGCGTTTGATCAGCAGCTTCGGACACCCCGATATATCACTCTTCATCGTGGTCATAAGACGTGTTTTCCAAATCTATGTACCGTAAATTTCCTAAAAATTATAATCTAATGTCTTAACAATAGTTACAGACACTGGATCCCGAAGAGAGTAACTTAACAGATACAATCAACTGAAGGCATGCTGTCAAAGGGTTGACTTAATTTAAAAGAATCAGATTGACATTTCTAAACAAATCATAACAACTCAAAGGAACTTAGCATGTAAAGCTTAAAAGGTGATTTAGTCTAACTTAATTACATTCACCATCTATGAAGAGCAAGCTTCATCGTAAGAGAGGTAGTACTAGCAGATTATCAAAAATTCTATACCTCTAGGTCCACAGTGCACGAGTGAAGACCAAAGCCCCCCTAACTGTCTCAACGTTCTATGCTACTATTATCTAGTGCTGAAGCTAGAACAGTTGAATCCTTTACGCTTGACTATTTATGCAATCCTCGGGAAGTGTACGAGTATCATGTGATTTGCGAAACTCAAACCCGTCAGATATTTTTAAGTTTACCTTGCCTAGATTTGTTTGCTTACTCTGTCTCTAAGATTTTGGTTTTTTTAGAGGAGAGAGCTCTGTACTACCTTAAGGATAGGAATCAACGAGATGGCAAGGGACAACAGTTCTGCTGTACTGCCTTACGGGATGATTGTATGTCAGATTATGTATTGAGACCAGAGACATAGACGATGATAAAGCCGATTCGACTAATTACTCTTCCGGTACCCGCAGTCTTTCAGTTGGCAGGTTTGCGTTAGATCTCCCGCAGCTGGATAAAGAGCAGGCCACATAGTCATTTAACTATCGTCAAGTTATTCCATATTAGGTAAGAAGGCTAACTATGCCGCGCCGCAATAATGTTAGTTTCATGCGTCGCATTGTCCTTCTGTCTTGCCTGCAGCCTTGACAGGTGTCAGTGCCGATTGATATAATAACTTGCCTTGAGTTATCGCTCTGCAAGACTGAATGCTCTCCTCTGTAATCTCCAGATTACTTCGATGTATGTCTTACTATGCTGCAAGTCGGTAGAAAAGCACCTCGAATCATGTGGCACGACACCGGCGCTATAACACGTCATCGGTTCAAGAATCGCACGCTCTCAATTGTTGCCAGGAGAAAATGCACTTATTCTATAGACATTTTAAGCATTCAATATCATATGGAGATATCGGGATCTGTGTTTCCGTTAGGCGGCCTCTTCACACAGGCTGATATCATTTCTAAACATTTGTGTCCCCTGTCTGAACCCGACTCGGGAATCTGAACGATCGTACCTAGATCTGTCACATAGTGATCCAGATACCCGGAGTCTCTAGCCCAACACTGCAGAACTCTCGCCTGAGGTCGAGTAAGTCACCCATGCCCGAGACACTGTCGTATCTGTAGACGTGAGCGCAGTGAATGTTGTCATTCAAGCGTGACCTAGGTACCACGCAGCACTCACGGGCTTCAAGCATTCGGCTCCACTCACTACAACTTCGAACGCTGAGGAAAAGTGAAATCTAGCGTTCGACACCAATTACAAAGACAATCAATCCATTTTCAAATAATCTTATTACAGCAGCTTCTTAATCTGTACTATACAGAACAAATCGTACGGAGATACAATACAGCCAGAAAGCACCAATAATGTTTCAATGATTGTAAACAATATGCATTATTCCTGGTAAAGAGCGGAAATCAATTCAAGACAATCACGTCACCCAGGTAACTCTTCTGACAGTTAAGACGACCTGCATCAGAGGTACTGCCTCTACGATAAAAAGGGTCTTCTAGGTTATCGTTGTCCCATACTACGAAACATTATGGTGTCTTTGAAACCTTGCTTTCCCAGAGAGGTTTGCCCCTTTCTTGCTACCTTAGGTACAAAAAGCGTAATATCACACAGACCGATCGGTTAAGACATTCTCAAATAGCTTAGCTTAATTCACAAGCTTACTCCTCGCCATAATTTAGTTATAACAAACAGGAACGCTCGGTGTTAGTAATCATCTTTAAATAACCTGGCCGGAGCTCTTCTACTAGGAACGGATGTGAGTTGCACATTAGAGGACTAACAGAGAGCCAATGCTAACGTGCAAGATTTCTAGATTCGTAGCCAGAGCAGCATTTGAGCGACTTAACGGGAGATTTCCACGAAAATAACTATAACCATGGTCCTACCGAACCGAAAAGCTTGTGACCAATGCCACAACCTCAAGTTAGCTTGTCGGCGAATCAATGGGGGGCAATGCGAACGGTGCTCAAAGGCAGACCGGTCATACACTTCCAGCCCTTTTCTTCGCCATCGTAAGAAGAGAATTAGCCGCGCACGTGAGCCCAGATACCAGAGCAAACCACTTCCAATTCGGCCCGTCCCGCCTAAAGGTTTGTCATTGCTTCAAGAGATTTCCCTTGCACTACCTTCAACCGGGACTAACACGACTCAGCCACAGGAGGAAAGCTGCTCCCACCCCGTCAAGGGCTGTGCGACTCTATGTCTCAATTAGAGCAAACTCCCGCCAGAGCGAACCCCTCGAATGAGCCTCAAGTCGATGAAGGCAAGGTAAGTCCTTCAGGCCCACGTAGCTCAGACCCGGGCTTTCCAAGAGCACGGGGCGGAGAATTGTACAGAAACTACAACCAATATCATCTCAGCTTCATAAACCACGAGGATTTTAAACAAACGCCCCTTGCAGCCGAGGTAGGACCAAGATACCTAGAGCTCTGCCTTTGCTGTCATGGATTAATTTACAATCAGTTTCAGGACATGATTTGCCCAGAGTACCCTAAAGAGACCCTCCTACCATGCTTGTATGATGTTAATCGGGTACACGATACTTGGAAGGCCTTGGAGACAGACAACACGTGTAGTGGTACGAGTGTAGTCTGCTGGGGGTTTGATGAGACTGATTTGCCACGACTGTCTGTCGAAGAAGTTTTTCATTTATCCCAGCGGTTTGCGTTAAGTTTAAACGCAATGGTAAGCCCCAGTACACTGGGATCTTGTCAAGTGGACCAGGCAACTACTTCATTGGTGTATTCACGACTTCAAGACATTCATGACATTTATCGGCTTGCTTCCCAGTCGATAAAGCTATCAAGGGATGCAGTCGTACGGATGATTAACCTGCATGGATTTTACGCGCCGAGTTTGGACTTGAAGTAATATTTGTCCAGTCGTTCCTAGTATGAAACCAGAACTTTTATTAGCTGTTCACATCTTCATTGTTGGTGTGATGTACATCGAGATTAGCCTTATTGGAATAGAAGATCGCTTATGAGCTTTATAGATGCTCTTTTTGAACTCTGTGATTCAAAAGGATATAGTTTGATTAATGATTAAGGTGAAGGCGTGGGGCTTTTACCATCTAGTTTGTACACAAGTGGTTCACACATAGGGCTTCCGAAATGCCCGCCGTCAGACTTTGCATTCACTGGACAGGGTTACTGGCTGTCTCAGGCAAGATCGTATAATCGATCGTTATACCGCAGATGAACACATGTTAACGTTGCTAGCAGCTTCAAAGCTTGCCACAGTCAAGACCCTGGTCGGTGTAACTCGCAAGATGCCTAACTATAGATATTGTTCGAAAACTAATAACAAGTCTTTTTTTGTTTTAAACATAGCCATTGAAGCACGAGTACATTGCCAAGCCCTAAAGTCAATGTGTTTTCATCCGAACTGTTTTTTTTTTTCAGTTAGTACAATGGTTAATACAATGGTTCCGTATTTTCTTCCCGAACCAGTTAACACAACCTTTATTCACTCGTGGTACCTTTCTCAGATGGTTCTTAACAGCTCCATTACCTACGTTACCATTACCTAGGTCTTCGGCTCTCCCACAATCATATTTAAGCCTTCTTAATTCCTCTTCGACTGGAAAATTCTTCTTGATCTTCAGACCCTTCCTTCACCCTCAACCTACTATTCTACAGCATCATTGTAATCCTGTTAACAATTGGCATCTAAGCCTTTAATTTGAATCATCTAATTCTCTTCTGAATTCCCCCTTCTACCAATTCCGATATGACTTATATATCGAACCCCTCGGAGCCTGTTGCCATTGTTGGCAGCAGCTGCCGCTTCCCTGGCGATGTTACATCCCCTTCCAAGCTGGGAGAGCTCATATGCCGGCCATATGACCTCTCACGCGAAGCTCCCCCTGAGCGATTCAATGCCAAGAGCTTCTATCACCCGAATGGCAAGCACCATGGCACAACTAATTCCATCAAGGCGTATTGGCTGAACGCAAACCCTGCCTCTTTTGATGCGCCTTTCTTCCATATTACCCCCAAAGAAGCCGAAGCCCTAGACCCGCAGCAACGTCTCTTGCTCGAGGTTGTCTACGAGGCTATGGAAGCCGCCGGCTTTCCTCTTGACCAGTACAGCGGCAAGGAAGTCGGCGTCTTCTCAGGGTGCATGACAAATGACTACGAGAGTATCTCGTCACGGGATCAGCTCCTTACTTCAGAGTATTTCTCGACTGGTAGCTCTCGAGCCATCCTGGCCAACCGGATCTCCTACTTCTTCAACTTCCGTGGCCCTTCTCTGAGCCTGGACACAGCATGCAGTTCTGGTCTTTTTGCATTGGATCTGGCTATTCAGGCTCTGCGCGATGGTCGTTGCACTGTAGCATGTGTGACCGGCGCCAACTTGATGCTCTCACCTGACCAATTCATCGTCGAGTCTAGCCTTGGGCTACTGAGCCCTGCTGGTAAGTGTCACATGTGGGACACCAGGGCCGATGGCTACGCCCGCGGCGAAGGCATGGCTGCCCTTATTATCAAGCCACTGTCGCTTGCCCTCGCCGATGGAGATCATATTGAAGCCGTTATTCGCGAAACCGCCACCAATGCCGATGGCAAGACGGCCCAAATCACTGAACCCAATTCGGAGGCTCAAGCAGCGCTCATTCGGGAAACCTATAAACGAGCTGGTCTCGATCCTAGCAATCCCTTACACCAATGCCAGTACTTCGAAGCCCACGGCACAGGAACCCAAGCTGGTGACCCTCGCGAAGCTGCTGCAATTCACAACGCCTTCTTTGGCAACGCTAATCGTGACGGAGACAACACGCAGCCGTTATCTCCCTCGGAGAAGAAGTTGCTTGTTGGATCCATCAAGACGGTCATTGGACATACAGAGGCTACCGCTGGTCTCGCAGGCATACTCAAGGTAGTCTGGGCTCTGAAGCATGGTGTTATCCCACCGAACTTGCATTTCGAGAATTTGAACCCGAAGGTGCAACCATTTTACACACAGCTCCAAATCCCCACAGTCGCGATGCCCTGGCCGGATCCTCCGGTCGGACAACCTCGAAGAGCCAGTGTCAACTCGTTCGGTTTCGGAGGTGCCAATGCACACGCCATCATTGAGGCTTACACACCCGAAATCCACGGTGCCGCCGGCCCCACTCGGCCCCGGACCGAGTCTGCGGAAGCCAAAGCCACCGGAGTCTTGGCAGTGCAAGTGCAGCCACAGCCACAAACACATGCACTGAATGGCAAGCGCTTTCATTTGCCCATTGTCCTCTCGGCGGCTTCTCCCAAGTCCTTGCGAGACGTTGTTCAATCCTACCGAACATACTTGAACGAGAATAAAAATGTCAACCTTCTCGACTTGGCATGGCATCAATACTCGCACCGCTCGGATCTACCCTATCGAGTCGCCATTTCTGCATCCTCACGCACCGAGGCTCTGGTCTCCCTGGACTCTCTCCTTTTCGCCGACAACTCGACAGTTCCTAGCGAATCTGCTCAGCGCTCTATTTCTGCAAAATCGCCTCTGCGAATCCTCGGCATTTTTACAGGCCAAGGTGCGCAATGGCCGACCATGTCCAGGGACCTCTTCCAGCAGAACAGCCTTTACCGCGACACTATCCGCAAGCTCGATGCCGTTCTCAGCACCCTGCCCCAACCGTGCGAATGGAAGTTGGAGGACCAGATCCTGGCTGACCAAAACACTTCGCGCGTTCAAGAAGCAGCCGTGTCGCAACCCCTCTGCACAGCGGTACAGATCGCCCTGGTCGACTTCCTGCGAAGCATTGGCATCGACTTCCATACTGTAGTCGGCCATTCATCCGGAGAGATTGCCGCCGCCTACGCCGCCGGCGAGCTCTCTGCACAAGACGCCATTGTCGTCTCTTATTACCGAGGCAGGGAGGCCCATCGCGCTGGTAGTGCAGATGGCCAAAAGGGCGGCATGATGGCAGCTAACATGTCCGAAACCGAGGCTCTGGACTTCTGTAATGATCCTACGTTTGGTGGTCGCATCTGCGTCGCAGCAGATAACAGCCCATCCAGTGTAACGCTCTCTGGCGACCTCGACGTCATCCAACAGGCCTACAAGGTGCTGATTGACAAGAAGAAGTCCCCGAGGATGTTGCGTGTACCCACTGCCTATCATTCGCCGCACATGGAGCCATTCGCGGGTCCATATGCTGATGCCATGAGAGAGTACGGTGTTTCGCCAATTCCAGGAGGAAACCGAATCCAATGGGTCTCGAGTGTAAAGGGCCGCCCTCGGACTGGGGCAACGGATCTGGACTGTCAGTACTGGGCAGACAATATGGTCAACCAAGTACAGTTCCGCGAAGCCGTCGAATATGCTCTTTCTCAATCTGGCGACGAATTTGATTGTGCTCTAGAGGTTGGTCCCCATCCAGCGCTGCAGGGCCCCTTCACACAGATTGTCATGGCTCATAATCCTGATCGTACTATCCCGTACGCCTGCCCCCTGAACAGATCGGGAGAGAGTGAGCGGTCTGTTTCTGAGTTCCTTGGACGCATGTGGTCTAGATTCGGAAGCAAGTCAATTGACTTGCGCACCTACATCGAACAGTGCTCCATGCCAAACTTGCTTCACTCGCGACTCTTCAACCTTCCTTCTTATCCTTTCGACCACTCTGTCGATTACTGGCGAGAATCGCGATACTCGCGCCAATATCACTCCCGGGAAGAGGCGTCTCACGAACTTCTAGGCGTTCGGACCCGTGAGGACGGCATGCACGAGATGAAATGGAGAAACATTTTGAAGCTGGATGAGCTTCCGTGGCTAGAGGGCCACAAGTTTCAGAATCAAGCATTGCTGCCTGCCTCAGCCTATTGTGTCATGGCACTCGACGCGGCACGGTACCTCCTGGCTGGTCGACCGGCATCGCTGGTTGAACTTCGGGATGTCGATATCGTCAGCGGCATTGCCGTTGACCAAGATAGCCCAGGTGTCGAAATCGTCTTTTGCCTCAGGATTTCGCCAAACGACAAAAACAGCTCCACCATCGACGCTACCTTCGATTTATGTTCATGTCCTGCTAACACAAGTGCTGATAGCACAGATAACATGAAGAGAAACGCCAGTGGCTCGATACGCATTGTTCTAGGAAAGCCTTCCATGAGTGCCTTACCACGCAGACAACCCCCTCTATCCGAGACATTGCCCGCTGACCCGGAGGCTTTTTATAAAATGATGACGGCAAGCGGCCTGGACTACACGGGTCCTTTCAAGGCCCTGACGACTATTAACCGTCGTTTTGAGTACTGCTGCGCGACGCTGAGCCGTCTCCACGATGACGAGACCACTACACTGAAGATCAGCCCAGCAACCCTTGATGCTTGTTTTCATACGGCCTTTTTGGCTTACGCCGCCCCGGGCGACGGGTCACTTTGGACAACCTTTTTGCCGGCGACGATCAGTGCGATCCAATTCAACCTTGCCACATTGGAGAGCGAAACCGCGGTCGATCCCAAGGCTACACTGACCGTTGATACACGGATTACTGGCTGCACATCGCCGATCGATGCATCTAAGGCCACCCTATCTGTTGATATTGCCGTCTTCAACGAGGCTGGGGAAGCAGAAATCCAAGTCGAAGAGCTCGTCGTTCATGCCTGGGCCCACGCTAACCCGAGGGATGACGTGGAATTGTATCTCCATACGGTGATGGACGTCGATCCTACTGATGAGATTGTTAGTTGTGATGATACCGTCCCAGACGATGACGACAATCTTTTGGTTGAGAGTTGTCGCCGAATGGCTTCTTTTTATCTTCACAACAATCATCCTGTCTCGAATGATACCAATGAGACAATTGACGAAATGGTTCGCAACTCTAAGCATGCCGACTACTTGGATTCTGTCAGAAGCGCGAGCCAAATGGACCCAGCCCGACTCTCCGAATCGCTACCGCTCATCGAAGAGGAGGCTCGCCAAGTTTCCATTTTCCGTAACCAAATTGGCCGCATTGTAAAGCAGATCGTACATCGATACCCATGGATGAATATTCTGCATCTTGCCATAGCGCAGACTGGACTTGATCGATCTGTATTGGCCGCCATTGGCGACTCCTTCCAGTCCCTCACCGTCAGCAATAATAACACGTACCCATCCTTTGCGAGTCGCAACCCAGTTACTCAATCCGCCGCCAAGATCCAGGAGCGGGATATTAATGTCAATGAAAACTTGGCAGCTCAAATAGGGTCTGAAGTTTCGCTGGATCTTGTGATACTTCCAACTGCATTGTTGGGTAACGGTAACCGAACCAAAGCTCTGAAGAACATCAGCGAGCTCATGAAACCTGGGGCTTTCCTCATCCTAGTAGATTCGCACAACACAGTATCTAGTGCCCAGCCGAAAACGCTTGCTAGTCGTCCCGCGACGCCGCCAAATTGGCATGATGCCCTCGATGCTTGCGGCTTCACCCAAGAGGCTCGGAACTCCGACCAATCCTACCCAGTTGGCTCCGTTCTCGTGCGCCAGTTCCGTGAAACCAGCATTCTATCTGAGACTGGGATCAGCAGCACCATAACTGATACACTCCTCTTAATCGGAAGTTCCTCTGAGAAAGGCGACCTAGTCACCAGCCTACAAGATCAACTCTCATCCCACTGCGGTAAAATAATCTATCGCTCCTTCGATGCCGCGACAACGCAGGATCTGGAGACCTGCACTGCCGCGATTATGCTAGCCGATCTCGAGGAGCCACTCATGTCGAACATGACGGAGCACAGAATGAATCAACTACGCACTCTCTTCCGGCCTGCCCTGAGTATGCTCTGGATAACCCGCGACGCGCGCAGCGGCAACCCCGAGAATGCAGCTAGTTTTGGATTTCTCCGCACCATGGCAGCCGAGGTGGCTAACCTAAAGCTGCAGGTGCTAGACCTGGAGTCGACAAACACTGAGTCGTCTGCAAAGACGATTGTCACGCTCTTCTCTCAGCTGGCTTCTGCCGACATAGACGCGGGCGGTAGCTCACTG
Organism: Xylaria cubensis; assembly: GCA_022385715.1. Taxonomy (NCBI): domain Eukaryota; kingdom Fungi; phylum Ascomycota; class Sordariomycetes; order Xylariales; family Xylariaceae; genus Xylaria; species Xylaria cubensis. Next base: position 255,141 of record MU279041.1, read on the forward strand.
TCGAAGCCGGAGCCCGAGATTCACATGGAAAACGGGCGACGGCTAATCCCTCGCGTAGTGCCGTGGAATCACGGCAACGACAAGGTTAACGCCTTGCGCCGCGTCGTCACGAGACCCGTTACCACCGCCCTACAGCACCTTAAGCTCATTCCAGAAGCGATCCCACCCACATCTTTTCGCTTCGAACTCAAGGAGAGACACCACATCATTAGTGAGCCGCCGACAGGCAACGTGATGATCCAGGTGGAATATAGTTCTGCACTGCCCCTGAAGCTGGGCGAGAAGAGATCGAGTTACATATGCGTGGGACGAAAAATGAAGACAGAAGAGCGCGTGATCGCTCTGTCGGTCGTGAATTCGTCTTACATAATTTGTCCGACCGAGCAAATCGTCGTGTTGGAGGGAGATGCGTCGTCGAGCCTGACAGTGCTACACCAATTGGTCCGATACATCGCAGCCCTGACCATGTTGTCTATGGCCAATTGTAACGAGCAGATCATACTTATCGCACCCGATGTAGAATTGGCTAGATGTCTGGTGCATATTGTGGCCCTGAGATCGCCTCCGGGCCCCCAAGTCGCCATCATAGAACCATGCTATGATGAAGCCGGTAAGTTGTCCCCTTTTCACTTTCCTTATTACCTTGACGATTCCCATCAGTTCGTGTACTTAAAAGCTAACAATCTAACAGAACCGTCGCCATACGCCGATATAGCAGCGCGCGACCCTGAACGCTGTGCCTTGTTCCGCCCACACCCGCGAACCTCAATGAATAATTTGAGACAGATCCTCCCGCGTGACGGAGGCATCTTCAACTTCCTGCCTGAGGACGACGAGTTCTCCCGAGCAATCACTGCGTCGGCTTCGCGCCGACACGCCGTCTATTCCGGACTCGTCCTGTTTGGCTCCAAGGCCAACACTTGCTGGAAAGACTGTCCTGCAATCCAATCCTTTTGGAAAGAATCAACGTCACTAGCTGTGGAAACCACTCCCATGGTCTCCGAGTCTATTTCTGCCGAGCCGCTCAGCGAACTGCAGTCTATATCCGGTTCTTCGTCCCTTTTTCGAATCGTCAACTGGAAGCTCAATACCGGCGCGGTGCAGCGGATCAACCATACGACCGACGAGAAACTCCTCTTCCCGTACAAGACATACTTTCTATTCGGATTGACGCGCGACTTTGGACATAGTTTGTGCCGTCTCTTCCTCGACCGCGGGGCGCGTCACATCGTGCTCGCCAGCCGGAACCCGCCCACTACCTCACCAGGCTGGGTCATCGAGTTGAACAAGGTCTATGGAGCGAACATCCGCATAGAACGGGCCGATGTAACGAGCCTCGAAAGCCTCAGATCACTAAGACGGGCAATCTCTGAAACGACGCCGCGCATCATCGGAGGCGTCGTGAATGGGGCCATGGTTCTCGAGGACCGCGCCTTCTCAGAGATGAGTATAGCAACATGGAAGCGTGTGCTCGGGCCTAAGACAATAGGTTCATCGAACCTTGATGCTGTCTTCGGCAACGAGGCGGGGCTCGATTTCTTTATCATGACGTCCTCATTCGCGGCTATAGGCGGTCATGCAGGGCAGTCCAACTACGCCGCCGCAAACTCGTACATGAACGGTCTCGCCGCATTCCGTCGCCGCTGCGGGCTTCCGGGCGCCGCGCTGAACATCGGAGTCATCTACGGTCTGGGGTTCCTGCACCGCGAGCGCGAGGAGCTGTACGGCGGCCTTGAAAGAGACGGTTATCCACCCATCTCAGAGCGGGACTTGCACCACATGTTCCTTGAGGCCATAGTCACCGGTCGCCCAGGAAGCGATGGTCCCGGGGAGATTACCACGGGGCTGCGCCGGTTCCGTCGCGACACGCCCAGCCCGCTCCACTGGCACCTCGACCCGCGTTTCGGCCATTTCTATGTGCAGAATTCAGAGACGGGAGAGACAGAGGATCTGAAGATGAATGGCACTAGTTTCCAGCAGGTGTTGGCCAGTCTTAATGACCCAGTAGCTATAGCGGACGCCATCGGCACTGCGCTTGAGCAGCGGCTGCACACACTCTTGGGCCTGCCGGAGAGCGCTGTGATCGACCGCCGGTCCGGCCTCCTCGACCTGGGTCTCGATTCTATCAGTGGTGTAGAGGTGCTCAGATGGTTCACGATGCAGCTTGGTCGCAATTTTGCTCTGATCAAGATCCTTGATGCGCCCAGCATTGAAAAACGTAAGTATCCCCCCCCTCCCCTCCCCTTTTTTCTTTTCTTTTCATCTCGTCTTCACGTTTTATTACCCATCTTGCATCAATCATTTCCTTTCACTCTTTCATCTTCTCCTTAAAGACCAGAAGCTAACTACTAGACTTAACAGTGTGCTTAGATACAGCAGAGCAATACCTAGAATCTCGCTCCGAGAAGAAGAAAGCCGGGTCTCTCAAGTAGAGAGAAGGAGCTTTTTCTTTCATTCCTACATCCCTACTTCTTTGCGATTTTTCAGTTTCAATCGACGGTGGCTCAAGCGTCTCTACATAATGGGAAATAGAATGGTAGAGATAGTTGGATTCACCGATCTTGTTTGAGTATTTTTCCAAAGATTCTTTTCTCTTTCTAGACGGATAGAAATAGACTAGACTAGACTAGATGTGTAGAGTATATAATATAATCCTAATGTCTTTGTAAAGAAAAGTTTGATATTGCTTTAATACAGGTGTTAAGGTGTGCTTGGATGGCAGTAGTAATAAATGGCAAGGATGGCTAAACTGCTCGTCTATCAAATATCCCAGTTAAGCCCACAAAACGAAAAAGCGTTAAGCGAACAATAATACCCCCATAGACTAGATCAACGAGAATATTTTCTACTTCACGTAGTAGCACGCTTGCCTTAGTAAAATGACATCTCTATTACCCTTCGACTTTACCGTCTCGAGCCTGCCACCTTCAATGAGCACAAATGCCATTTTCTCACGAGACGAAACACTTTTGATTTAATTGTAGGTGAATAGAACCTTGCAACATCGACAGAGGTAGGATAACGGGATACTGCCTAACGTCATCGAAGTGCTCTTGACCCGCACAGGCCTCATCTACTTGGCATTGGCTGACGATGTGGCACGTGTACCAGAATATTGGATGGCGTACTACAAACACCATGCCAGCCCGACAGCGGAAGTTATTACATCTGACCCTGCCAGCTCAGACCTTTCTGACAACGAAGCCGGACCAAGTCAACCGGAAAGCGTCAACCAAGACACCGCCCAAAACCGAACTCAACGCCACATTCCCCAGCGAGGCTGGACAAAGAACGATATCATCTTCTGTGGAAAGGATAGTATCGCAATGGAGTTACTCCACGGAAATCAGAAGCTGCCGGAGCCAGATACTATCCCAAATGTTAATTTCTAGTTCTACAATTTCAATGGATTGAGCTAATAGATTTGTCAACGGCCCTTATGACACGGGGCGTAAGGACTTTAATAGGATCGCCATGAAAATGCTCGAGTAATACCGACAGGCAGATACTAAAGATGCACAAAGACTGGGATGACATGGTGCAGGTACCGACGTACCTCCATTGAGAACAACAGGAAAGAACGTGAGGCCACAAACTTGAAACTGCTGCCACAGACCTAACCACATACTACCTGCGTGCGCCTACTTATATTTGGCAATTCATTCTTCCCTCTCTATCCCTCTATCCCTAAACATCTGCCTCTACTTTCACCTTGTGCACGAGTCTGCGTCTGCGTCTGCCCTTAATATCTGCATCTACATTCTTTCGATCGTCTTTACGGTTTTCATCATGGCCACGTTGTTTAGCGAGCAGGGGATCGTCGTCATCCCAGAGGTTCCCCCAGTTCTAAATCGTTGCATCCTTCCGGGCGTAAACCCGCACAATGGTATACAACCCGTCTTCGTTCGGCAGGTAGCGAACCCGGTCTCACCACAGCACGCCACCAGCACGCAGCACACACTAGGATACAAGGCCTACCTCAGAGCTACGTTGTTTGGCACAAACACCAAGTGTCATTTCATCCCGCCAATCAGTCTGTATTATAAGAAGGGTACTCTCCTCCCTCAAGAAGCTTCTGCGAGAAGCCACATCTGCCACGTCGCTTGGTACCCCTTACCCGTCGTCTTCGGATGCAGAGTTCATGTGGAAGAACTGCGGCCTGTACTATAAGATTAACCTGCCAATTGTTTTGGCCGTGAGAAAATCAAGATCTTCCGGATGTGGGCATTTTTGCGGTTTAAGTGGGATGTGGAAAGCATCGAGTATTCTGACGTGGATCACCCACCCCTTCGACATGATTCCAGCTGTCACGGAACAGAACTGCAGCACTAAACCACGATACTATCAAAAGATAGAACGTTGTCATGTCGAGCGACTTGACCGTCTGCAGCTATTATATACGTACCGTGACACCGGCCTTCAAGCTCGCGCGGGGGCGGCGGCCCCCCCGCGGGGCGGGGGGGGGGGGGGGGGGGTG
>MU279041.1:259627-394154 GCA_022385715.1 Xylaria cubensis
CGTAACTATAAACCGATAGCTGGTTGTTTTGGGTCGCGCCTTGACCGGCTGCAGCCTTTATACACGCCCCCCCCCCCCCCCCCCCCCGCCCGCCCCCCCCCCCCCCCCCCCCTTTTTTTTTCCTCTCGTGCATAGCTTTGCGTCTTGAGGGGAAATCGTCCATACATAACCCTCTGCACTGCTCTTTAGCTTCATACACTAGTCCAGTCAGGTCTCTGCTTATATCAGCCTGTTTTGTTGGTTCATACCGTTGAATTCCTTGCTGTGTGTATATCTGGAGCTGTAAGCTACTATATGGTAGCTAGCGATTGTTTTCCGAAGCTTTCAATCTGGAAAATCATCAAACTCTCCCTTCGGAACCTTTTCGGAGTTCGTAGTGTTGGCCATGGAAATCCATCGCGTTCGTTAAGCTCGTATACATTAGGGTAAGTCAATCCTTAGTCACTAGCCTCGCTCGAAGGCAGGCTTCTTAGTAAGTGGTCATTATCGTTTGCACCATGGGAAATTGTCTGCTCTTCACAAGGATCTTCAAGGAGCGCGTCCATTGTATCCTAGATCGATTAATAGCTAATGCGCTTACCATCTTCCGCTTAGCTACACTACCAGAGAGTTGGGATAGCCTGGTGGTTGATGGCTACAGCAAACAAGAAGCCATGCCGACACTATGGCTCTGCCATTATACATATGTGATTAAGACTTACAACAAGCTCTTATAGCTTGTTGGCTAGCTCCTACCTTGGATAATGGGAAGCGCTGATGATCACCTGACAGTTGAGACTAAAGCACAAACTCTAGAGTCATTTGACCAACTTGAGGAGCTCATGCAAAATCTGAACAGGCAATATCATCCTCTCTCTTATCGATGTGGAAGAAAAGTCTACTTTGCACGTATACACATCTATATACACCGAATAATACCATTATCCACCAATTATTATCGCTTTATGAGGTGTATATAGTTGTTATTCCAACTTTAATCAACAGCTCATCTGACCAATACAACCTAGCTCTCTGCTTACAAATACTCCATCAATACACACAAATTCGACAACGCCGGTAATGGAATTGCCCTGGTTAAATACTCTGCACAAGATTACAGCCAAGCCTAAGTACATGTCCCAGAAACGTACTAATGGTGTCCCAACGATTGAACCAAACGAACTCATCTACAAAGTATGGATGTAGTGTTGTTGCTCAGTACGTGTGACAAAGTATACAGGTATAAGGACAGGGAAGATGGATAGATGGACAAGGCACTGAAGGCCTAGACAAAGAGGCCCCTGTATATAGTAGGATAGCGTCCACGAAGGTGTTCTAGAGTCCTTCGTGCAACAACAAGAGTCTATACCGCAAGCACAGGGTTCGTGACAGTACGGAATGGCAGCAGGAACAAGATATGCAGACCAAATATATACAAGTAGCATGTAACCATTGTCACCGTGACGTCCAAGGTGTTTCCTGTCACAAGCGTGACCCTGAATCAATGTTCTATGAGAGTTCAGGCACGCCTTTCGTCTTATAAGCTACGGTATCAGACACTCTTCGTGATTCTTCATACTCCGTTCGCCGCCCTCCAATCAGCCCGTTTTACTCCTCTTCAATCCAACCATGCCGCGCCGTCAGACAAAGAGAGCCAAAAACCGCGAATTCGGTTGCCGAACGACCCCGTTCACCATTACTGGTTCGCTCGCTTGCCGCGGGTGTTTCGGGCGGGCTCATAACGCATTCCAGCCTAAGGCTGGTGAGCCATTGGAAGTCGGCTGCGTCATGAGTGACCCAGGCGCTTCTGGGTGCAAAGGGTGCCGGGATGGCCACGATGTCTGTGTTCCTGTAAGTTCAATCACCCTTGTTTCGAAACCGATGATTATATCTCAACATCCTGATTCCGTTTCCATTAACTATGTCGCTCCGACAGTTCCTTGAGTGACGCAGTTTGATGGACTGTTCAGTACTATCGGTACCATGGATGCAACGTTTAACGTCCATTAAAAATTTTTTATAATATTTTGATTTCCTTGAGAAATCATTTTTACCTACCTCCCTTCGTCATACCATACAGGCAGACTGTTACTTCTAAATTCATGACTATGGTTATTGCTGAGTATTAGCCGTTGAACAACTAGCTACAAGCAACACGCGACATCTCAAGTACTAGGAACAAGGACACTAATACCTCATAAGCTTCTACCTACATACCTCTTACTGCCCGATAGGTGGATGAATTGCTCATGAGATAGAGAATATAATTAATGTTAGACTCATAATTAGCACGTACGACCATAGGATGTAGAAAACGCGGGGTCCCGTCCGCTCCCCCATAGCTAAGCTACATACCGCCAGATTAGTAGTTGGGTCGGTGACGACCAGCGAATCCCTGGTGTTGTACGTTTTTGCCCTTTTTTTATTAGATTTAAGTTTTACTCCATACGATGCACTATTAGCGACATGATACATAAATAGGTAGTTATTAAAGCCTCAAACATCTTATCAACCCAGTAACAAAAAAGGTCCAGATGCCTTATCTTCTGCTTTGCAATAGTACGTTCCCTAGATATATAGACCAAGAGTTCGATGAGGTTCGTCATCTCAGCCGATTGTCAACAGCAGTGGAGACACATACAAGTATGTGGGTAAGCAGTAGTGTATTCAGGATGATTAAAAGAAGAAGAAGGGCCCCAAGGCTCTGGGGCAGTGGTACTTATATACATTTTCAACGCCGATCAACCCAAGATCTAACCAAGAAAGCTGTCAAGACAGATCAACTAAACGTTGATAACCTCGATAGGGCCACCCGCTTGTTCCCTACCTACTTTGACTTTGCAGTTCTTATATTCTTTGTCCACAATGCGCTCTACCTCTGCGTCACCGGCGTTTTGTGCTTCTTTAAGCATGTCGGTCAACCCGTTTCCTGTCAGCTGCGATATCGAATGCCATATGTTTCCGTGGCGTGAATACCGTATCTGCCGAACGTACAAAATTGTAATGATTGCCACGCACAGTACGTGCACAAACAGCAGAGTTGTTACCGAAGTAAATCCCGGACAGCCATTGGTAGAGCACGGTCCTGGCGCTGGAACAGTGGTAATAGCCTTTATACGAGCATCGTGGCGCACCCGAAGTGTACTAAGATACGTGTAGTATACTGAACTGAAGATGATCGTTGTAAGCGATAGAAGGGCATTTGCGGCTCGCCCAGTATTAGTGACGATGTCATTGAATAAGAGACTGATTTCCGGGTTGACTGAATAACCGTCCGTAGTACAGAAAAAACAGAGCGATAGGCTCATGTTTGGCTGGAACCCGGGTGTGAGTTGATAATACATGACCGTCTCCATTACAGCCGTCGTTAGCCTTCCAACTGTGATATTACCTCCAAAAGGGCGAGAATAAGCTTGTTGAGAGGCTGGAGAGAGTCCAGCATCGCTAGCAGGAGTACCGAGTACCTTGAGATCGAGAATATTTCGGTCAAAGTGGCTTCGCTGGGGTTCGCTAACACCCAAAAACCTTTGCACATCCGTAGTGCTGTAAGTTTTAGAGGTAAGAATCAAATCGGTTTGCGGTTCGCGTAAAGGCCCTGGAGTACTCATCGAGGTATCAAAGCGGCCGAGACTGAATCCAGACGAGCATAAACTAATATTGACATATTGACCGGTGCCAATTTGATAACTTTGCCACTCCTGGTACGGGTTGCCAGCAGGCAACGTATTATTCGTATCAGTTATACTCTCCCAGTCTTTATAGTCCATGTTTGTCGTGATAACTAGTACAACTGATGTATTTCGGGACCAGACCCCGTCTGTTGGATCCCATACAGGGTCAACACTGACAGGACCGATCCTTTCATCAGTGCCACTTCTTCCAATAGTGCCACCTCTTCCAACAATTCCATCGAAGAGACAAATAACTGTTTGCCAACCTGCGGTGCTACTAGGGATGGGACACTCAAAGGCGACATCTTCACAGCTTGTGTCGCTGCATAGACCGCTATGTCTAACTCCTGCACTCTCAAGGCTTCGCTTATAGTCAACGGTTCCAGTAATAGATCCGAAGGCATCGGTCTCATCAAGATCAAATAATTCAGCCTCATAAATGGCACTGATTTGGGGTCGGATGCATGCTGATTGTGAAGTCATAACAACAGACGTAGCCTCAATATTTCTAACTGAGGATCGAGCGTCGGACCCTGGAATAGGTAGAAGGGATCTTTGAATAAGGCCAGTATTGCTTAGTCCACTCGCACTCGGAGTTGCGTTAAAGCCGGCCTGAGTTTCACCGAAAGCTGCATACACTGGAGGTTGTGAAATGAACTGTGATCCTAAGAGTTCAGCAGCGAAGTCTTCCTTTTTATATAAGATGATGTCGTTTAACTGGGTAGAATTCAGGTCTCCAACGATTGTGAAGTCGTTGATGTCTGAAAGTAATAATGTAGACGAGAATTGAAGCGCCGATGTTACTATGATTATAAGGAATGCAAGCCAGATTTCTACCCGGCGGAGAAGGGCGGCAATTCCCTTTGATGACACGAGAAGGCCACATAGCTTGAGCGGCCCGTCATTAATGCTGCGCATGACAGAAAGCCATGCTACCTGGGTTCTCTGTGAACCATGTTTTTCCAGCACTATTGCAGCGATCATGGAGGTGCAGGCCGCGGCCTGAAAGCTTACTGCGACGCGCAGTGCAAGGGCACACAGAGTAATAGTCTGGGGAAAGTAGTTGTGCAAGGCGATAAACCGCCATAACCTAGTAGCGTCGGCTGCCTCAGGCCTAGAGCCTTGTCCAAACCAGAGGAAGGTGAGAAACCCAAAGATCCCGAGAATCCATAAAGAGCCTCCGACGACACCGAATAATCCTCGGCGACCGAGAGACTCCGTGACAGGAAGCGGCTGGTCGAGGGGCTTCGCAGTTATAGAAGATGGTTGGCTAGGCTCTATACTAGATAGATCTGATTCTTGGCGCCTAAAGGCTCGCTCTTGAGTCTCTCTCAAGGGGAGTGGGTTTCTTCCTTGACTACTCGTAGTCGAGGTGCGGCGAGGTTCGGATGTTATTGTGTTGTTGATATTTTCCGCAACCCTACCGTAAGCCTCCGTAAGCGTCATTGTACATTCGATTCTCTTGTGCGTCGTAGCTAAAGACTTTCTTATTTATCTATAGTCTTCCTTATAGTTCTAATTAATGTAAAATCAACAAGGCTGTTTTGGAAAGAAGCAGGTAATTGTTTACTGGAGGACTCACAAGTCGAAAGCGATTAGACTTATAAGTTTTGATGTCTTTGGAACTCCTCCTTTCGAGTACACCGTTCCGTTGACGAGAGGGGGTGGTCGGCTTGACCTGAGTCTGGTAATACCTTGATGAGATTAGTCTCCTTTATACATGCTCATTTTTCAGGGAGTCTTTGGCTATGCTAGCATAGCTACGGCTAATCAGCTACGACAATTGTACAATAGAGGCAGTCGTAACAGTCTTGTCTCGGTTGGACGTATTCTATTTATAGTGACTCTTCAACCGGTCTCTTTGTCGGTTAATATGAAGCCACACCGCTACCCATGCATACTACATAGATCAAACTCCAGGCCAGGATACCTATTTGTTGGTAATATCATTGGCGCATGATAAGAGAGATGTTGCATCATCTTCCATGTGAGAATGCGAGGAGGGATTCAGCTGCCCCGAGCCTTGCGGATTGGGTCGCCTTCGGCTGTCGGGGTTGCACTCTTCGTTGATCTCTATGCAATCACCTTAAATTGGCCAGCGGGCTCAACGTATGCTGACGAGAGGTTCTTTCTTCCTCAGCCTGATTACTGTCGCTGCTCTAAGAAGCAATGTGATGCAACAGTGTGTGACAGGGTCATATAAATAGCCCAGCCTGGTTTTCATCCTGGCCCCTAAAACATACCTCGTAGGTCTAGGTAATGTGTAGATCAACACACTGTAACGTAGGTGCCAGGCATCAGCAAACTTATCTTAGGTACCTAGGTAGGTAAGTAATGATGCTCTCTGATTACCTAAGCGCGAGACAGTGACTTCAATTGGCGCTCTATTCGCTTATAAGAATAGATAAGTAACAGCTGCAGCGCCCAAACCGAGACTCAGCCTTTTCTGTGTCAACTCTTCTCTCCCTCGTTCTTCATTTTCTGCTTGTGGGCCACCAGCTGGTCATTGTGCATGGCAATGAAACACGTAGCATTTCTGAAACCAGCCTTTGTTGATCCGAAAAACGTGCAACAATGTAGTCGGTACTACTTATGTTCTTCTTGAATTAACCCCCCAATCGGATTCAGGGAAGTCGTCAATACCTCGGCAAGCAGCACGGCTGCATTTCGCGACGATATAACAAGGCGAAGGACGGCCACTACTTCTTCTATGTTGAAATATTTGCTTGAAGATAAGGTGGTACCGTCCTTTAGTCCAGGGTTATTGTTAGAAACTAACCCGTACATGATCTTCTGTTATCACTTTGGAGATAGATTTTGGCATAGCGAATTAACAACTGGAATGAACACAAATATACATATCTAATGAAGCAATACCAATTTGTGCATAGTATTATTGGCGTATGTAGATGCTATTGCCTGGCCAAGGTACGGAGCCCTAACACCATCCATATAGTCTCTTGAATAATTATATGGCAGGTAAAACCTGTCCCAAGAGCGCCGAGTTCAGGAGCATGATAACGAGATCTTTCAAGTCGGCCAACTCCTCTATATTCGCTCGACATTCAGGGACAGGAAAGCTGAAAATGTGTTCCGACTCCGCCAGGGGTCTTGTATGATCTGTCGCAGTAAGGATATGTGAATGCCCCCGCTGCGTTAGATTCGTACAACTGCCCTAACAACTCTTTATGTACTATGTGCTCCAAAGTCCTGATATCGGTGAGTCCATCACCTTTTTGCGGAATCCACTCGAGTACGAAAACCAAATTTGGAAGCAGGGAAGATTCAACTTTAAATTACAGCTGCTGTAAAATTTGACTTGCGGGTGGCAGGCGTAACAAATCCGATTAATTGTTCTCTTTGCTGGTAGTGAAGACATGCCGAGGATTTAATGCCTGGTTGATTGCATAGGAGTGGCCAGAGCTTTGAGGGGGCAGAATACTCATGTAGAATATGTACATAGAAAATAAGTGCAAGCTCTTTCGCCTTCGGGCATTTGGTCAATTAATTAAGCAATACAAGCAAGTCACAACAAGCAAGCGAGACATATCAATGAACTAAAAGGGCAAGAAGCGTAATGTTCATCATAGATATCCATTCACTCTTCGACAACATCCCATCTCGCAGACGGGAGTCATCACTCTATTATAAATAATGCAGTATACATGCCACCGTCAGGGACTCCATAACACTCGCTCCCCTTTCGTCGGCGCGGCTTGCCGGTCATCCATCTCTCGACCAGCCCAAGTCTCTCTCTCTCTCTCTCTCTCTGTCTTTCTCTTTTCAGACAAGCCCAACCAACCGGAACTCCACGCTCTGAAGCAAAAACCAAGCCTGTCTGTCTACCATATAGCATGCCCATCATGTTGTTCCTCTCATTCAACGCCATTCATGCCATGAAAAGAAAGAAAAATCTTTAAACGACGCCCCAAAAATGTGCTTCCCTCATTACCCCCTTTCCCGTGGGAACATCTCTCATTATGAACCGAAGACCCAAGATTCCAATAATAGTACGTATATGACGCCAATTCCCGCTCAAGGACCACCAATTCATAACACGCCCGACTGCAAGTCGGTTGTGATTGATGTATTGACGCCGAGACAGGGCTCCGTGAGGTACGTTTTAACGTTTCGAATTTGTACAAATAGATTACTGCCTGCCTCCAGCTCCCGCCTTGAGGTTAATCATTAGGCGCGAGGATAGGCTCGATAGGCTCGTTAAACGTAGCCTCACGCTGCAACCGGATCCTTTTTTTTTTATCGTTTTTTTTTTTTCAATTTTGGTTATCGGAGGTTGGATCGATCGATTGCAAGCTGATGAGTGCCGTTGTATAACAAACCCAGAAATGCAAATTAAAAATGTAAATAAAGCTGTGTAAATGGTAATAAGAGGCCGTGAAAGCTAAAAGAGAAATCTTTAAGCGAAAATTTGGGGCGAGACGATGGACATTGCTAGAAGTCCACACAGTTGCTCCTCATACAAAATACGTACGTCATTGGGCGTCGTGAAACTCTGAATTAGATCGGTCGTGCATGGCGGGGTGCATGACAAGTGCAGATCCAGACAATATCTTTTTTTTTTTTTTTTTTTTTTTGCCCTTGCTCTTTATTCATGTTTATCATGTCTTTCTTGTGGCAATGGTAAGGTCTTGTCTTTGTCATACGATGAAATTGTTGCAAGGGGGGATTGTAGACCGAGGTGCTGAGTATGGAACTAGGCAGTATACTGAAAGCTGACGTTGTCAAAGTGGTGCTGTTCATTGAAGGCGGTGAGGGGCGTCACTGTTGCAGACGAAGACATGGTTGAGCTTAACGGATTCATATGATCTATCGCCGAGTACGCCGTTACATCTGCATTGATAGTGAGTGGCATGGTCGGGCTATTGAAGGTGAAATCTGCTGAAGAAAGGGGCATCGAAGTCATGTACGCCATGTCTGTGTTGATTGTGTTGATTGTCAATGGGCTCGCAAAGCTGTAATCAAGATTGGTCATGCCGGTTGGGGCAAAGCTTGAAGAGCTTCCGGGGTTGACCTCGGCATCACCAAAGAAGAGTTGGGTATTGTCAATGTCGTCGTCCGCATCCTCCTCCTCCTTGAGTTGTTGCTCGTCTTGCCGCACATATATCTCTTGCATCCAGTTCTTCAGCTCATGCATGGAAGGCCAGTCTCCACCACCCTTGCCGCCGCGCTTGTCATCATCACCGCCATTCGCACCCGAGTTCTTGTTCTTCGACCGTGAAGGCTTCTCTTTGAAGTGCGTCCGTCTGAGGTGCGCTGCCGCATTGTAGTAGGCCCCGTACTTTTTCTGCGCTTTGCAGGCCTTGCATTTGGACAGGGGATTAACTACCTGAACATTAACGGGTAAACCGTGGTCCTGAGGGTCGACACAAATAAATTTCTTGACATGCGTTTGATGCTTGGCATCCTTATGACGACGGAGCTCGTGTTCACCCCTGAATCCCTCCTTATGCTCATTACATTGGTCACAAAATACTTTAGGCTGTCTCGGCCGTATATACTTTGTTTTAGCAATGACTGCTTTGCCATCGTTCTTGTCATCAGAGGGTGGCTCGGGCTTGCTCTCGTCGGCGGACGGCTTCGGCTTGAGTGGTGCATTTAGGGCGTGATGGTTTTGCCTCGCCAAGGATACCTTAGCGCGGGCGCTGAGGGACGAGGACATCGACTTGGCACTAGAGGTACTCGTGCTCGAGAGCGATCGTTCCATATCTGACGGCGCAAAAAGTCCTTCATTGTAGGCCGAGGGTACGTATTGTTCTTCAAACGATGCTAAGTTTGACCCAACTGCCAAGAGTTGGTGTTCGTGAGAGGGCTGTTTCCCTGGGAATAACGATGAATCACCATACTCAATAATTTGCTGCGAATTCTCGGGGAAAAAGATGCTTTGTGACGTCTGGGAACCGACATTCATCATGCATACACCCCCCTCGACAGGGTGATTGTCGAACTGGCTATTCTGTCGTGTCATGGGAGCGGTGTTATTATCCCATGTAGGGCCAGATGTCATCGATTCACAGACCGAGACACTCATGTTCAGATTAGAGACATCCATGTCGCTTCGATTGATCACGAGATCAGGCATAGGGTCTTCATGAGCAGCCAACCAGACGGCAGGATCAACCAAAACGCTTGTTGTCGTAGGGAAGGGTCCCGTTTCCGCGAGGGTGCACAATCTCTGCTGCTGTTTGTTGGCTGAAATCTGTTGTATCGAGCTGGCGAAAGGCTGGGAGGCTACCAAGTTGCTGTGACCTAGATAGGTGCCTTGCTCTCCGTGTTTCGCGTGCAAGCCGGTTGCCTGAAACGTCGGGGGCGGCGAAACAGGTGAACTACCGGTGAAGGGTCCAGCAGACCTAGTAGACAAATTTGAAGCAGCACGATCCATTTTCTGCGAGGAAGGGGTTTGCTGCGACATGGTACGTGGTCGTTTTACAGCGGGAGGGTGAGACCCGTCTCCATTTTGGTATGGATGCTACGGCTCATCAGCATGAAATCGAATGGGAAGGTCGTAACACTTGGTGACAATAGGGCATCCCTTACTGAGGTTCGCAAGTCAACATGATGACGGTTACGTGTTTTTCCGCTGGCAGTACGAGCTATCAACGTGCTCCCTGGCGAGGTCACGGACACGACAGATAGTTGAGTATCACCATGCGCATCGAAATGGATCGACGGTGGTTGACGGGCTGAGTTTTGCAACTCATGTATCTGTCGTTTCGCTAACTCGAGTTGAGCCCGCAAGCGTTCAATCTCTAGCTCTGAGTTTGGAAATTGGTTCATTACGCCGTTCCAGTCACCTTGATCAGTTTTAGATGAGAACACCAGTCAAACCCAGAGTAATCGTTGCTTCACTTTTACTTTTCCGCGGTACCCCTTCCACAAACTTCGAAGTAGCCCTGCTTTCAAAGGTCTGGGGATGGTGGATGAGGACAGCGGTAGCAGAATTAGTTGTTCCTATCAGTGTGGGTTTCGTAACCAAAATTGACGAATCCCTGTGATTGTGAATGAGTGGATCACCGGGGAGGAAATTATGATGAAGAAAGAAACACAGGCATCTAATCCAGGCGAAACAATGGTGATGGCCTCGACGAGAAGAAGGCGCGTTAAGTACCACCAGTCAGTCGACTATGAGGCTTTGGCGCATGCGTGGCAGTGGGCCAGATATGCAGGCCCGTCACGTCTGCCACTGGATCTTGTATCTAATTTACGACAACTCAGATCAGTTCTTGGCTTTGGAACTTGGTCAGCTGGGGGGTGCCCGGGACCCTTGCAAGCAACCATGCTAACACGCTAGCAGTTCCGAATGGTGGTTTGGTACATTAATACAGTCGTATACACGTGTATAGCGCCAGAGTCCGGCCAGGTCACTACACACCACTACCGTTGACGAGATTAGTTGTGTTGATCGTTTATGGATGGCGTCCCATATTTTCCAACCGGATGCATAGGCTATGGAACCGCCTTCCCATGCTTCCATGCGCCCAAAGTGCAGAAGTGGTAAGGGAGAAATAAAAGGTGGTGTGCCATGTCTCGATGGCGCGAAGCCACGATTGGCACTGCGACTATGACTCTCTACATGCACAGTAGCATGCTTGTGCATTCATGCATGCATTCGTGAGGGAGGTGTAGCTTACCCCGAATAGGAATCTTTACGTTTCCGCATCCTTAATACTTAAAGTTACAGAGGCGCACGCCGCCGTGGTGCGTATGGCCGTTGGGTAGCTCCGATACCACCGAACAATAAGGGCCGTACAATTGGTAGATCGTCTGAAAATTGTGTGTTGAAGATCGTCTGCATGCCCATCCAAGCTGGGTTGAGGAAAGGGTTAGACTAATGGAAGTAAATTCTGTATTGGGGATTTAGAACGAGCTCGACGAACATGAATGGAAATCCCATACCACCAGCAAAGGCGACATAAGCATTTGCCGAAAGCTATATTGGTTGATGCCTGAAACCGAACAAAGGGTATCCGCTGGCATTCGTCTTACTCTCTAGTTGCTCCGTCCGCTATATGCCGTTATGCAACCTGTGAGACCTAGACTAGAGTAAGTAATGTGCAAATGAGAGCCTGAAATGGCAGAAGATCGCTAAACGGCAATGGCCATATTCGAGGCCTACCGAATTTCTTCGTGGCTCAGTCGAGCGAGACGCTCCAAGTAATGTTCTATGACGCTCTACAACACAGCAACGAATAGCATTCATCCAACGAAGGAGACAGAGTCTGCAAGGAGAAACCTCGTGGCCACGGTTTTTTCTTCAACGGTAGCTGCATGACATGGGGGGTTACGGGGCCTAGTCCCTGTTGGACTGGGTCCAGCGAATCCGGGGACGGTACCGCGGTGGCCTAAGCTAGCCAAGGCAAGGAGCAGGTTGCGATGCGTTGTCCCCAACTCCAATCTTCCAATTTCTCAAAGTGAGGCGGCCCCCGCGAAGCGCCGTTGAGTGGCTATCGACGCCCGAGAGCTCGGGGTGGATCACGATCCTTTCGGGCTACGCACAGGGCAATAACAGGACCTCAGTGTATCTAGCGTAGCAGGACTGATGACTGCAGATTTGCAGCACGGCAGCGAATTTGCGCATGGGCTGGCGCCCTTTCTCCAAAGCCTTGCGCCTAGCTTGGTTTTGACAAGCACAACCAGAGAGCATTGGACGGCTGACGGAGTCGCACCTCTGCGTCATGGATCAGATCTGGAGTCGTCTGCACTACGACGCTCCATAGTGTAAGCCAGCAAATACATACATACGTCTCTATATTCCCATCCGTCAGCTTGCCCGGCTTTGCCCGATCTCCCGTGACAACGACTCAAGCATTGTTCGGGACTAATAGGCGTGAACACTTCAACTGTTAGGTACAGACTAGCGAATTTCCTCCGGCGGCAGCCTCTACAGCTGACCAGCACCCTCGACTCGTTGCCATACGGGCAGGCCAGCAAACCAAGTCACGATAGGAGAGATGCGGCGAGAGGAAAGCCAGCAAGCGTCCTGTATAGTGATCTAGACAGTGTCGGTGACCAGAGGAAAAAAAAAAAAAAAAAAAAAAAAAAGAGGCTTAGCTTGAAGATGATCGGTCAAGAGGCCACAGAAACCGGGCGTAGCAGGGTTGAACAAAAGGCTTGATAAACCCGGCGGCTTCCGTCCGAGTCATGATAGCCAACCATGAGCGGTATGCAGCTCCAGGTTGCGCTGCAGATTTTCTCTAGTTGTTGTACATGATGTCGCAACAGTAGCACACAATTGTAGGTATTCGGTATCCGTTTCAGCCTAAGCACCCCGACTGCGACCACTATTGACGGCATGGACGAGCGACAAGGGTCGACCGGAGATATAATAGCATGCTGCACCCTTGGGCCGGATCATTTGCACGTACGGTATTTTTTTATTTAAAGAGAAAAACCGTTAGAATGGGTGGTCTCTCTCTGAGATGGCAGACGTAAACCTAATAAGTACGATATGTCGTATTCCGAGGTGTGAGAGTCGATAGCTACCCAGCGTTTGACAGATTGACAGCTAAGCAAAGCCACTTGGCCGACCTAAGAAGAGCTCGGCGTCATATGGGTGTTGAAGAGGCCCAATTGGGTGTGAACAGCAATGGAGATGTAAGTTGGACAGGGCCGGAAGATGATGACATTGTGGGGGGGAGTGACAGCCAGACTGGACCAGTCTAGTCACCACCAATCCCTCGACGTCGCAATGTGACTTCGTATATACGAAGTCCGGACGAATATGTTCGTTGTCGTTGTTGTTGTTGTACATACGTGCGTGGCTGAAAGACCTGTCGAGCATCTACCTATCCATCTATCCATCTGCTAACAAGTAGACTTGAGGAGAGGACGAACAAGAGAAGGAAGATCGCCATCATTGTTCGAGACGATGTCTTAGAATATCTGTCAGGGTGTAAGCCGCATTGTATTATAGATTTACGTAGTAACACATTGAATGTAAGATGTTTTTCAAGGTATAACCTGGTGGGTAGGTCAATGTAGGAGGTTAGGTAGCGTGTAGATTATCTGTCCACTTGGCGGAGACCTTTGGCAACTGGTAACGCTTGTCGGGACATCATCGGTGCTTGTTTTTGCCGAGAGATGATGCCACCTAACCTGAGAGACTGATACAAGCATACCGATAACTAACTACCTAAAGTACATAGCTACATATCTGCTTTATTGAAAGGTGTCAACTGTCAACTTCCAACATGTCAATTAATTGACGGGTAGCCGCATCTACTTACGCACACATGATATATACCCAGACCCTGGGTATTCCTTGCGTTCGTTGATCATCCACCTCTAATTGATTGCCTTCACCTCACGATCCAACCCCGACACAGCGGATGGCCATCCCACGCTTAGGTTGATCGGCTGGCCACATCGAGAGACCACAAGTCGTTGCGTTTCCATGTGATAGTCCCGAGCAGAAGCGCCACGATGCGCCGTCTTCATCCGCTCTGGGCCGTCTGGACCTGGGCGCAGCTCTGTCAAGCTCGCCAGCCCGGGTTCAGCGTCCACCACGACCTTCTCGCCTATCCGCAGTTCGAAGTCGTCATCTCCGACACGTACATTTCCGAATCCGACGCCCAGGCCCTCCTCGACAGCCCCGACGCCGCCCATCCCAGCTACGATGCCGGCCTCGCCAGCCAGACCGATCTCGCATCTAGTGTGCGCCCTGCAGGCACCCGCGATCACGCCGACAGTAGCCGCGACCGCGCTGTCGCCGAGTCGTACGAGATCATGAGCATGCCGCCGCATCGCTACCTATGCGCCATCCCCACCATCGAGCCCGTCCCGGCCCCAAACAAGACCGCCACCGAGCTCGCCAAGGCTGAGGAGGCCCGCGAACTCGCCCGCGCCTCGGCCCACGGCTGGGATCTGATCAACGAGCTGGACGGCACCTGTCTGCACTACATGTCGGGATGGTGGAGCTACCGCTTCTGCTACGGCCAAGACGTCGTCCAGTTCCACGCCATCGCCTCCAGCGTCAAGGGCGGTCCGCCCATGCGCGATGTCAACACCGCCGAGTACGTGCTCGGCAGGGTCCCCGACCCTCATGTGGCCTCGCGCTCTTCGCGCCGTGGCCAGCAGCAACACCAGCAGCAGCGCCGCGAACAGACCGACCAGGGAGACGCTTCTACGGCCCCCGCCCCCGCTACTCCGGCCCCACCCAACACCGATCTTCAAGTCAAGGGCGACCAGCGGTATCTAGTGCAGAGGATGGGTGACGGAACGGTCTGTGACTTGACGGGCCGTGAGCGTACCATAGAAATCCAGTACCACTGCAGCCCCGAAAGCACACAGGACCGCATTGGTTGGATTAAGGAAGTAACCACGTGCTCATACCTGATGATGATCAACACGCCCCGCCTCTGCGTCGACGTCGCCTTCCGGCCGCCCAAGGAAGAGAGGGCCAACATCATCAGTTGCCGCGCCATCGTCTCCGAGTCTGCCCAGGCCGATTGGCATGCGCGCAAGACTCTCGAGGCACAGGCTGCCATGGTCGGCCGTGCCAAAGAAGCCGCCAAGGCTCCCGTCGTCATCGGTGGTGTCATCGTCGGCGGCCGACAATTACTCGGTAAAGGAGAAGATGGCAAGGAAGCGCCCAAGTTATCACCGCCCAGGAATTTCCGCAGTGCCGTCGGCGGTGGTCTCAACAAGCTCGTCGAGGTCATTGCCTCGGCAGCTGGCAAGGACGAAGGCGGCGAGGTCAACGTCATGACTGAGGAGCAGCTTCAGGAGCTGGATCTCAGCCCCGAAGTCATCGATAACCTCAGAAAGGAGATCCAGAAATTGGCTGGGGACAGGGGCTGGCAACTCAAGATGGTCGAGCTGCCAGGGAATAATAGAGAGCTGGTTGGAATCATCGACGATGACGAGGATGAAAGTGATGCTAAGGGAAATGATAGGAAGGGCTCCAAAGGCCAGGCCGAGGGCAAGGAAGAGGGCCAGGGCAGCGAGGAGGAATTCTTCAATGAGGAATTGTAGTCATTGTTACTCACTCACATGATAAACGGCGTTCTCTAGAGGCATATTGCATTGCATTCTCGGATAGTCACCTCCGTATTGATGCATAGATTAAACATCTTGTAAACTCTAAGCTAAACCATCTCCGGATTTAACGGAATCTGTCCATGAACTTATGACACCTATCTGTATATTATAGTCTCATGACACACGGCTGCTTTTGTATTAGTATGCCAGGCGTCTTTATTCCATAAAGTGATGTCCTCGAGATTCGAAAATCGACCTTCTCAGAACACACACTATCAAGTCTATTATATTTGATTTGAATGCAATAAGATCTCTCTAACACTGCTCATACACCAACAGGTCAGAACTCCTCTATCCAGGATCACCTACAGATTCCACAGTGAAGACGATGAATCCCTACATGTATATGTACCTTCACGAAGACGATCCGTTAGCAGTTGTCTTTCCAGGTATAATCGTAACTACTTTCTTAACTCATATCTATATGGATCCTACCTACATACAACCTCTGGCCGGCTAGTGTTGTTTGGCTCTAGAGCTAACACGTACTGTTGGGATTGCGGAAGTTCAAGTCCACAGGCTATGACTCAGGGCATTGAACACTTCGAATCGATAGCATCCGTATAGACGGGCTCCCTCCGCCGGAGTCCCACTCGGGAACGTTGCTTGGCCCTTCCTTAACCTATTCTTCCGACGTTGGGCTCAATCGGGTGTTTTGGCCCGTGTAATAATGATGTCTGTGTCTGATGCATAGATACTTGGTAACGAATTGTTGAAAGTCAATGGATTTTTAGGCACTAGATTGTTAAGCTCAGCCTCGTATCTACCTAGACACAAATACAACCAACTTTTATGATTAGGCCTCTACTATTAGTTTCGAAGAGTTAATATGGAGTTTACAACAATCGAGTGGGTACTCACTGAGCATGAAGGATAGATGAAGGAATATAAGGCTGATGAGCTATACTTAATAATATAATTAACAATACACGAGTCCGGCACTGATCTCAAGACACCGTAACATAGTGCTGCATCAAGATACTTAGACGAACTATTCAGTTGTGGGTAAATACCATAGGGCATAACGCTTTGTTTATTCTACGAGCTGTCATTTCATGAGAACAATAAGACAGCCATGTAAGAAGAGAATTGACGTGTCAGGCACTAAGATTTGACTATGGGGAAAGGAGAACCCCGTCCGGATTATAACAGTTGAAGAGCGACGCTCAAACATGAAACGACGCCAGTTCAACTTTTCTAGCTACGAAAAGATACCTCGTAAGGTGTTAACGATGTGAAACACATCTCAGCATTTCCCCCGAAGCGCCTTTTACTTACCAGATTACGAAGAAGACTAAGCACGGAGTACAATATATGGAAGCGAAATCATTTGAGAAAATGAACATTGGTTAATAAAATAATTGTAAAGAATAATCTCTCTTCTTAGTTGCTTTACTTTTCAAAATCGGATAACATCCTGATTATGGTTTACAGATACATGCGCATCAAACTATGGGGACTAAGTGAGACATAGCCAACATCTAGACTTCGTAGGCATATCTAAGTCAGAAGTCTGAGTAGCAATAGCAGCGACACTATTTCGTCGTTTATATAACCCTCTACTGAGCCATTGTGTGAACGAGGCTTTGTTTACTCAATACAATTACTTGTCGGTCTGTTGTCATGGTATTACGCCGCTCCGCAGCTTTTTAAGCCCCCAGAAGACGGAGATTGGAACCTACGGCGTGGCGCTGGTTTGGCGGGATGGTTTCCAAGATGTCTTGAAGCTTCACTCAAATTACATTTCAGTCTAGTTACTGCATGTCTGAAAACTGGCGTATTTGGTGGTTCGCGATCACGAGTAACTACCGTGGCTTAAATTCTTTTTCGAAGCTGAGTGCTTAGATATGTTCCATCGTAGCCACGAATAATGCCACTTCCCGTAGCTAGATTTACGGAATGCAACGGTCAAATCGCACACGGTAGATAGATCGCACCGTAAAGTATCATTTACTCCCGTCCACGTGGACACAGCCATCACTGTCGGACTTACCTCGCATGCCATCTAAACCTGGAGCCCCTTTCAAGCCCACCACACTTTCTCCTTAAGGTAGTACACAACCGCACGGATCTGGTAAGTAACTCTCTGCGCCATTCCAGCAAGACGAGATACATGTTGCCTCGTGTCACAAACGACATGCCAGATCAATCGCCACGTAGCACACGCACTGCATATCTCTGTATCTATCTAAGTATCTACCTCACCTCCCACTCGTCCGTCGGGCGATTGCTTCTAGTGCCGCCGCGCATAGCTCGCTCGCGCAAACGCAGCCGAGAAAGGCAAGTTCAACCCCATCTAAACGCACTCCATCATATGCACTCCATATTTCGGTGCTGCGGGATCCCGTGGGGGATTGACTTAATTGGGTGTGACATGCGCGAGGGAGTATTGAGTCTGGAGTTGATTTGGTAGGAATGTCGCTCTCTGCAGCGTTCGTTGTTACATCTAGCTAGACCAACGTGTAAGACGAGAGGGATGGCTCGTACGTAGCATGCTGTAATGATTCGTATACTACGTAGCAGACAGGTAGTGACCTAGTAGAAGGTATTTGAATTCCAAGGAATTGGCTGGCAAGCTCCCATTCTATAACCAATTCTGGCATGGACAGCCGTTATAGCGGTCATCGTCATTACTGACGACAACGATCACGACCACATTAATTATACAAACCGATCAGGAATATTCCCAAGCTAAGAACGGGGCGTACCTGAGCTAGTGTAGGTGATCTGCAGGCCTATTTAGTAGGTTATAATGTACGATAGTACTTATATCCGGCCACGTTCTTCGGACCGTATCCTGCAAGCTCTTAAAGAGCTCTTGGCACGGCTTTGCCGAAAATCTAGCAGACGCGAAAGAAATGAACCGCGATCATGCTCAGTTGGTAATATCGGCCAACCCTTGTGTCAGCAGTCATCGAGAAGAGCAGTACAAATGCGCACATAGCAATATCGGAAGGAGGTCGCGAGCATTGGAGAGCTGATTCGTAGCAGTGATCTCTCTCATCACACTGCGTCAGGAGGAGCGAATCACCTCTGGGCCAACCAATCGCAGAACATTCTTTCGAACATTCCAAACGCAAGCTGTATGCTAGTTTTGGGTCCGGCTTCGGTTCCATTTATTGCCATGCCCACGCCATGCCACCAGCTAGCGTACGATAGATAAATTGGCTGGCGCCCCTTGTAAGTGTGGTGTTACTACAGTAGTAGATTGGGGGCACCTTGTTGCTGCGACAATTTCTGAGATAGGAGTGACGATTAACTCCTGTGATGATAATGCTTCCGAGTCGATCATCATCATATTCTCTGGTGCACGCTTTGATGGCTCTAAACAATGCAGCTGATAAATCGTATTCGAGATTATAGGAATCAGACGTCACTTTCCTACTGGGTACTACCAATAAAAGTCCTAGTTTAGTACGGTGCTAATACTGAAAGCCTATGATACACTGTGTACATACCCTTCCATTTTGGACCAGTAGCCAAGAACGCCATTGGACAAAAGAAGCCTTAATGCATTCCCGTAGGCTTCCGCTCAGGCCTGATCCCAGCGGGTCTCGTCATCTGCACTGGGCTGGTCCCGACGTTAGGGGACGATTGGATTATAGTGCACACTAACAACATTAAATGCAGCACTGTGCAGGTAAGTCGTTTGGTTATGACTTATAAACGTGGAACTGGCCCGGCCCGGAAACTGGCGGGTGCATATGCAAGATTGCGCTGCTACTGCAGGTTGATCATACAGTGTATCACAGTGTAAGGGGTACCTTAGCCCTTTTGGCATGTGTGATGCGAGCAAAAGATGCAAGGAGCAACCCTTGTCCTGGTCCTTGTCTTGTCAAGAACGAACACTGACACCGACTGGCATCGCAGCTATCCGTTTGCTCAGCCCTCTTGCTTCTTCTGTTCCTCTTCTCCTCCTACCTTCCAATGGATCATTGCAACTACTCTCCCAGCTTACCATTCGCCAAGTGTCGTGACATTGGAGGCGGACTTCGGTTTTGATTGTCCCGTCTTAAACCCTCTTTCCCTATGGTACCATCGCGCCCCCATCCATACCATCAATTGGTCTTGTCTCGTAACCCAAACGTCTGTCTAGTCTTACAACAGACTACTGCCGCTCATTGACGAGACTGGAGCCGAGACAGTGGCAAGACATTCCGGTGCTTCGTATGACAAGACAACCTGCTGAATCGAATACGTACCCACGGCGCCCCAAGTCCTCTTTCAATTCGCATTGGAAGGCTTCCTCGTTTCCTTCCCGATTCCGATCTTGACTTGGTATTTCTCCGTTATGAGTGATGGTGTATAGCGTTTAATAACTCTGAAACTAAGAGGACCTCGCGAATATCTTGAGGCTATGAACTGAAGCGTCAGATGACAGCACGTGCGACTCTGCCGTAATCACCATCCCTCCCCATCCCTCTCTGCATTCTTGCGGTGAACGACTCGCAATCCACCTGAGTCTCATCTTGGAATTTGGGGTCGACATCGTAATTTCAGATGGAACATCGATAGCTATTATTTGGTAGAGGAACTGTGGATCTAACAAAGATGGAGACGATCGTTTCCCGTAAGGAGGCTCGCGAGCGGCTTCATCGTCGAGCCCTTTCACAGGCTAGCACAGCCAGCAGCACAATGCATAGTCCGACAAAAACGACCAAAAGTACAAGTACCTCTTCTTCCCAACAGCGCGCGATCACGCCGTCGAATGCTCCTCACACGCATAGATATCATCACGCCCAATGCGATAAGGAGCTGGCAGGCTTGAGACAAGAGCCTCGTTTGTCCAGAACATCGAGCGGTGAATCGAAATCAGCAATGAACCCTGTCTCGAGTCTACTTCAAGAACGGCTGCAGCAAGAAAGACGAGCAGAAAGCGAACGATTGGCCAGCAAATGGGGGCCTGACCTGAGTTCGTCAACTGGCGATATTCGGGACGGAGAGATCCTGAACACGCCCAGTAAACGAAATAAGACTGGGGCTGAACGGCGGCCAAGGTCAAGCCATGACGACGATTCAAGCCAGACCAGCATGGGCGCCAAGCAAACGGAAAAGGTATGCGAGGATCGTCACCCTTTCGTAGAAGAGCGCATGGCTGACAGGAGCTATGTCTAGGTTGTCTCTGTGTTGCATAAGCAGAACTTTGACCTCAAATTAGAACTTTTTCATCGGCGCCAGAAACAGTCAGTTCTAGAAACGAGAGTGGAAGAGCTGGAGACAGAGCGTCAGGAATTGACAGATGTCCAAGAGAATTTGCTTGCTGAGCTGGTAAAGAGGGATAAAGCCATCGAGGAGGCCGTTAATATGATAGTCAAACTCGAGTTAAGGGTTGATGAATTGGTACGGGAGAGAGAGACGGGGCAACATATAGAGGCCGATGGATCCTACCAGCACTCGTGGTCGAATATGTCCGACTCGTTACGTACTAAAACTCCTAAGCCGAGCGATCATGGTGTGTACTTGTCGATTGAGCCCAAGAGCCTCGAACGGATGCCCAGTTTTCTCTCGGACAGGAGCGCGCAGACTCAGCACTTGCGAAGTGTCGTTTTACAAAATAACGCTAGCCTAAGGCATATTCGTGGGGTCTCTGAAATCTCCGCATCCAGTGCCGAGGTGAGTGAGGCGAATCACGTAGCCAGTCCAAGCCTCAGCGTGCTGAGCGAGAGTTCCTTCGTGAGCATCTATGGTTCCAAACAGGGACAAGACGAGGCCGGGTTGATGCCGCTGGGTGATGCCTTAGGCATGGATGGCACATTTGGCGAGCGCTCGCCAACGCCAACCATGAGAACGATCAACCCCCCTTCGTACCAGAAGATCAGCGGGCTAAATCGTACGCTGCACTTGACTAGGGCGGCGACCTACCTCCCTAATCAAATACTACCGACGAACAATGTGCTTAAATCTCCCGTTAAGAGAATGGAGCAACCTAGCGAGAAGACGAGCTTTGTGGATGATACCTTTAGGCGATCAACATCGGGCCGCAGGAAGAGTGTCGTGACCCCTGTATCCCAATTCATGGGCTCACCGTCTCAGGGGAGGAACAGGCAAGAAAGGAGTCAAACGCTGCAAAAGGTCATGACTAACTACCCAACACATAAGGAGTTAGCTAATACGCACCCTCTGCCGCCAACTCCAGATACCGTATCTTCTTCTGTTCTTCGAACACAAAAGGACCAATCTAATTCGCAGGATAGTCTCTCTAGAAGCGACGATGCACAGGGCCCGAGGAATTTTGCCGCGTCACTGCCTTATGGTAACGAGTATCTAAGATCGCTGGCGAGTCAGGAGGTCCGCCCCGGCATGAATGCGCAGAACCCATCGTCCTCAGCTGTTGCTAGGAATCGTTCTGGATTACCAACACCTGGTTTTATCAAAGTCGACCAAGATGCGTTGCTATCCGATCTGAGTCATTTGACCTATTCAGCGGCTAATAATGCAAATACCGGGCGGCCCCGTAAAGATAGCTTTGTGTCTGATTCTGATTCAGACGGAGGCGCTGATGCTCATTCTGATACAGAAAACTATGACTACTGGATGCGTGAGAGCTACAAACCCGACAAGGCAAATGCTCGTTCGTCCGCCCGCCATGAGCGTAGACGTTCCCCCTCCCCAGACTTGTTTTCCTTCCCCGCTAACTCCGAGGGCTGGCAACCGGACGCTATGTTTGGTGCACTCAAGGGTGCTGGATTTCTTGGATCCCCTGACCCGGCGTTGAGGCGCGATCCTATAGACGAGCTGGGAGCTTCGTTACAGTCGCCTGAACTCGACTCGTCTGAGCATACGCCAGACGGCCCACAGCCTCCTTCGCGTAGATCAAGCCTGAACGCTCAAGCAGCGGGTCACTTTTTGCTGTCGTCACTTACCGGGAAGACTGGAAGAGCTTCTTCTCGAGAGGGCGGCATCTTTAAAGTTGATGCGAAAGGGAGACGCAACAGCATCGATGGGTCGGGAGCTCAGGCGAATGCAGGGGCAACCACGAAGAGAAGCCAATATCCGCCCATCTCGGGTCTGCAGTCGCGGGCTCGCGGGCTGGGCCTTAATTCACTCTTCAGAAGGTCCGGTTCTGAGAGCTACGGCGCTCCCTTGAGCGCCACGGAGTCGACTTTCCCCTCGTCGGTGTCGCAGCGGGGACCCCCGCCATCGCCGGCTCACTTCCGTCATCTTAGACGGCCGTCTGGTAGAAACAGTGTTCCGCCACCTGCGACGATGCCTTGGGTACCACGCCCGATCCACGCGGCTGATAATGAGTTTGCGAGTGCCACACCACCACCGATCATGCGTAATCGTCCGCCACCTCTACAGGCAGATTTGGCTGGCCCCGACATGTTGGGTTCAGAGTTATCTCAGGCCACAGACGCGGGTGTGTGGCCGGTTACTCCTGTGATCGAGAACACGCCACTGGCGGCGCCTCAAAACGGGGGAGGTATGAGGAAATGGCTGGGCCTTGGAAGAAAGGCAAGTCCAAAGATTCGGGCAGGTTGAAAGACCTGTCCGTGTATCATTATGTATCCATCCATAAAAGGCATGTATAGTTGCCTAGACCAACCTTGGGCTGTCAACCAGCCTGCGTAGGCTGGCATCTGTTTTCCGACCGGAGTTGGTGTGAAAAGAAAGAGAGAGATCGTACCTAGGCCGTCGGTAAATCATCTTTCAATTTGGGTTCGGAGTAGAGCATTGATTGGCCGTAGAGTTTCATTTGAATACCTTGAAAGAACCTGCATGAATAAACAATACAATCACAAGCTACTAAACAAGACTGGGGACCGTCCATATAGTATGTGTGAATCTGATCTGGTTTTCAGGCGTTCGGGTATATCTCAGATTTCATCTCGTAATTTGTTCTCAATTTGGGATTGATTTGTTTGCACGGTACATGAAATGAACCATAGGTTGAATACAAAATGTTGATATCTTCACACATGATGCCACTCTTTTTCTAATTGAAAAGGAATAACAGAGTCAAACATCTTCTGCATTGACCTTCCTACTAATATAAATGATGATGATGTTGCCGAACTGAATTAGGAACCAGGAGGCAGGGAAGCTTGGTGCCGGCATCTCTAGTGGCGACGGGACTAGACTGCATTCAAACCCCTGACATCACCACATTCTGGTTCAACCGCCCTCTCAGAAGATATTTATTTCTTACCAATTTACATCTCACGACCTCAATTGGTAAAGTTTATCTATGAGACATTCACTTCGCCTATTTTCATACAATAATTGGTATATATACTCACGCTGTGTCGTCAACTTCAACATTGCATGGCGCCCGCGACTTCCGGCGAGAATTAGTCCAGTAGTCCCCAAATTGATTTCAGTCATGGCTAAAGCGAACACAACGGTCGTGAGAAAAGACCCTACAAGTCGTCGGCGCAGCGCGAGGAATGATGCGACACCACCAAAGATTGAGATAGATGATGAGCAAGAGATTAAGGATGAGAGTGGGATGAGTGAAAGTGAGAATGGGAGCGAGGAGAAAACGCTGCCCAAAGCCAAAAAGACTAAGAGAGGGCTCGTGGACTCACTCGCCCCTGCTGCTGAGCTTCGACGAAGCAAGCGGGTTAAATCTGAAAATGATCTCAAACAACACGTGCAAATTAAAGAGGAGAAGGGGAAGAAGCGAAATCTGAAGAAGAACGACGTGAAGAAGGTTGAAGTAAAAGCCGACAGCGGGTCTCCACCAATCAAAGTAGAAGCAGAGAACAACGACAACAGCAACGCTCACGACCTCACTGAGATCCCCAGCCCAAGCAAAGCCAAGGCGACTGCGACGGATCTACAAGCCAAAAAGCTCAAATCATACACACAATTCGCCGCAGCGCGACAGTCGCCGTACCCGGACTTTCCGCGTCCGCTCCCAGAAGAATGCAAGCTAGCACACAGAATCCTCGCCTCCCTACACGGCGAGCGCAAGCGGCCGGAGGCCGTGAAAGCACCTACCTCTCGCGCAGGATGCGGCGACAGCGCATCCGTGCTGGACGCGTTAGTACGCACGATTCTATCTCAAAACACATCCGACACAAACAGCAGTCGCGCCAAGCGCGCCATGGACGCCGTCTACGGCGGCAGCGATTCCTGGGACGCCATTGTCGCGGGCGGACAGACGAAGTTGGCAAAGACGATTGAGAGTGGTGGACTAGCCGTCGTCAAGTCGAAGGTTATCCTAAGTATCCTAGAGCAGACGCGCGAGAAATACGGTGTGTATTCTCTCGATCACCTCTTTGAGGCCTCGGATGAGGATGCCATGCGCGAAATGCTCGCGTTCAAGGGCGTGGGACCCAAGACGGCGAGTTGTGTCCTGTTGTTTTGTCTGCGGCGGCCTAGCTTTGCTGTTGATACCCATGTCCATCGTATCACCGGTCTATTAGGGTGGCGCCCGGCAACCGCCACGAGGGATCAGACGCATGCGCATCTTGATGCGAGGATTCCGGACGAGGACAAGTATGGACTGCATGTTCTTATTATAAGGCATGGAAAGGATTGTGCCGAGTGTAGGGCTGGGGGGAAGAGTCTCGGACGATGTGAGTTGAGGAAGGCGTTTAGGAAGGGGAAGGTTGAGGGGGAGGCCGGTGAGGAGGTGAAGGAGGAGGAAGAGGGGAAGATTAAGGCTGAGCAAAAGGAGGAAGAAGAGGACGACGATGATAATGATGAGGATAGAAAGGTGAAGATGGAGGAGTGAGTTGTGTGTCTATGTACTATACTGACTACTGTGCTGGCTTCTATGATGGAATTTTTGTAACGTTACTGTAATTAACTAGAGGGCGAGGAGTCGGAAGATGTATGTATCAAATAGCCTGTGTATCTATGAAATATGTAAATTCATTGCTTGCCACGCCTCCCCAATACGAAAATGTGGTCTTTTGGCTCGGTAGTCACGTTGCTCAGATATGGACAAATCGCGGCGGTATCATAGACAGAGAAGAGGTTGAAGAATATAATTATTTTATTAGTTTAGTTGCTTAACTCTCTGAAAATATTGTTATCCAGCTTTGATCTTCTTGCACCAATCTCTTCCGTGTTGGACCTGGTAATTGCACAGCCAAACCTCCATGGCCATACTTATGAAACTAGCGACACAGATACCGGCACTATCACTTACGCTTGTTGCGCCTAGACTGAACTCCCTCTCCGAAAGAGGGACGTTCTCCATGATCTCAGCGAACGTGTTCACGTACACAGCCCCTCCCAGCAAACCCTCCCAGAAGACGATTATGAATACGATATAGACGTTTGGGATGAAGGTGAACAGTGAGTGAAGCGTTAATAATGCAAGATTTCCAACTTGGAAAATGGATGCTAGGTAGAGCTGGCGAACTCGAATAAATGCGATAGAGGAGCGAGAGACGAAGACGCCAATCTGATAGAGGAAGCCATACATAGGATAGAAATCTCGTAACTCAGTGAAAGGCGACGACTCTAGCGGGAAAAGCAAAGTTGGTGATACACCCTGGTTAATTATATATTCAGCCACGTAAACCAGGAATAGTGGGAGCATGTACGGAAAAAACAAAGACTTCGCGCGGCGAAGATTGGCCCCGATCTTCGACCAAGTGCCTTCTTCCTTGGGATTGGAGAGAGCAGTAGAAGCAATAGCAGGGCCCGGCGCGAGAAGACTCGAGGCAGCATTAGCAGTTGGAATGTCGTCGACAGGCTCGGGCGCAGCAGCCTCATCAGCCTCGTCCCGAAGGGGCTGATATTCCCCAGCTTTCGCCGCTTCTCGGAGGGGCCTTCTCGGAAGCACGAGGAAGAAGCTGACCAGCATGATGACTGGTAAATAAGCTGAAGCAAGGAGGCTGTTCTTCACGCTGAATCCAAGCCAGTCGGTCAACAAAACGTAAAGCCCAGCGCCGACCAGCCCGGCCGCACCTGTGCCGCTACCCCATGCCGCAAGACTCATGTGGCCGTAGTAATGTGTCAAGCCCAAGAAACTCAGCTCGCCGCCACCGCTCGCCAAGCTTGCTAACATGACGCCGACCATCTTGGTCCCGACGGATTTCTCAGGGGGCGTGAATGCGATCATGAACATGCCGGCGGAGGAGATGGCAGCAAATGTGACGATCCGGATCGAGTAGGGCACCCGGTGTATGAAGTAGGGAGCGATCAGCTTCGTTATGAAGGAGGGCAGGATGTTGGCGAGGAGGACCAGGCCCTTTGGTACTTCGGAACCAACGAGGTCTTGGGCGGCGGAGAGGATGATGACGTAGAGGACATTGTTGATCAACCCTTTTTCAACGCAAAAAACATGTTAGTAAGGAGGTAGCAAGAGTAGAAGTCGCCCTGGGGAGAAGAGAGGCGTACCGAAGAGCCAGAATGCGACGAGGACTGAGACATCGGAATGCTGGAAAACAGAGGCCAGACGGGCCCTGTAGAGGGCCCAGGACGCAGAAGGAGAACCTGGCATGGGTAGCAGGCCTGATGATGCTGGAGAGCGAGTTCCGTGGGACATGGTTGAACGGCAACCGCTCGCACTGATCTCTACTTTATCACGAGAAGCATACGAGGCATGATCGTTGCCGGCTAGGGACGGCAGACTTTCGATGGATGTCGTTTTTGAGCTCGTTACTTAATTCGGAGAACAGACTGCTGTACATCTAGGTATGCATGTCATAGATCAGGTTTAGATGATGCTATGCAAGATGAATTACAGACATACAAATGTATAGCTTCTTGTCTTTTGTAGTGGTGGTAGCGTGTGATAAGCCTCATATGCCCATGTGAGACAGCGCATCCAGCTGACGTTAGGGGAGCCACTAGAATTGGGTGGGCCACAAGCTCACTGGTGCAACCCCTGCATTTCGATTCGGCTTGTGCCGCCGCCCCGGTTTCGCTAGGTATAAACGTTTAAAGCACCCGAATAAAATCCTTATTCATTCTACTACCTATTAAAGTACCTTTGATATCGCTAAGAGACCTACATATCCGTCAAGACTTTAATACGATAATCCTGGACCGAGAACACAATGATGGACTAGTTAGTTGCCGCTGGATTGGGGCATATCTTCCTCGTCCAGATCGAGCTCAGGATAGTGCCGGTAGATGCCGTTTGAATAATTTTGTCTTCGCTTGCTGTCGAGATACTCTTTGATCTTTGGTCTCTCCTTCACAGCGTCGTACAGTCTGAACACGTACAAGTAGTTCCCCGAAGTCTTCGCTGCCGATATGGCTTTTGGGAACGCGAAAGTGACGCCGTCAATGGCCTGTAGAGTTAAGTTGTTAGTCTGAAAGATCCTGTCCGGCGGCTGTCCTCCCGCCCATGAGTTTCCAATCACTCAAAACTTCTAACTGCGTCGTTAATCGCCCGAGTTGATTGAATACATACCTGGAACAAGACTAGATCCGCATAAGTCAGCCGTCCACCATACAGCCACGGTCCATCTCCGCTAGCTTTCCCTTCAAGTACCCGCTGGAAGTACCCCAGAAACTTGGGCAACCGATTCTTGACAAAGTCTTTACTTTTTCGCAACGACTCTTCCTTCTGGTCCTCGTAGTACAGACTCGACGCCATCGGGTGATGAGTGTCGTGCACCTCATTGCACAATCCATCTAGGGCCGTCAAGGCGAGGCCATTGATCCGGTACAGCGCATCTGGATCGCCGTCTTCGCCTTCAGCCGGCGGCACCAAGCCGAGCCGAGAACCCAGGTACAATAGAATGTTAGATGTTTGGCTGATGACCAGGTCGCCGTGTTTGAGGATTGGGGGCGCAAGAGGAGGGGGATTGTTGAGATCTCCGACGTTCTCAGTGTCGATCTGGGCTAATACTTGCTCCATCCCCTTCTCTGTGTGTGCGGTGTCGGTGTAGTCGGCGCCAGCCTCTTCGAGGGCTAGGCGGACAAATTCACCACGGCCCGGATTACCCGGCCAGTAGATCAGTTCGTACGGGACGTCTTGGATTTGATGTCAGTGCTATTGTGGTTAACCGTACCAACACATCACTTACCCTTCGCGGACTTCTGTCGCTTTGGAGCTGACATCGTGGAATTGTGGTAATTGTGTAACCTGCCTGAGAGATAGAAGACTGGTACTGCTTTATGAACTGCCTTTGTGCGAATTACTATGGGGGACGAGTAGATAATCGGTTGACGAGAGCCTAGAAACAAGGACAGATGGCTTCGCAAGAATAATTGAGACACACAATTGGTTCGAATCATATCCAAAGAACAGTGCTCGCTAAAACAATCTGACGCTCATTAGTAATGTATGACTACGATCTATCGCCGCGAATCTACGTAGTACATATGCATGACGACCGAGATTCCCGGCTATGACGTGAGGCTGCACATGGCGGGTGGATTCTCCGGGGACCCGAGATGCACTATCGACTATCGTCAGCCACCAGCATCACCTTACACCGAGAGGGGCTCGAGGGGCATACCTATGTCACCCACACCTTTGGCATAAATTAAGTCTACCGTGGAAACACCGTTGCGATAGAAAAATGTCTATAATGTCCATACCATGAAGATCATGAATGTGTTGCATCGGCACTGTACACCGTAAAAACCAAGGGGTATCAAGCATCGATAATATACACCAAATAGAAATGAGGATTGAAATATACCCCTACAACATCATCAGCACGAGTGTTCGACCGTGCCTAATACCAGCTTGACCTTTCCTAACCAAGCGAACTCCAAAACACCAATACTTAGGTATCACATATGTGCGTTCACTCCCATCAAGATATTAATGCTTTGAAACAGCATCCTCAACAACCTTCCGACAGGTCTCCGCATCTGTAAATACATGCCAGACGTCGCGCGGTACATCTTTGAAGGCCTTCTCAAAGCGATCAGGCTCGTTCTTCGCTTCGATGCCGATGGCTGCTATGTCCTCGACTTTGCGAATGAGAATGGTCTTCACCCAGTTTGGATATCTTCGATAGCTGGTAATTGATTTGCGTCAATAAGGTGTCTTCGCAATTCGGTAGGAAATGAGGGGCAAGAGCAATAGTTAAACAAATATCGTGCACATCTGAGGAGTTGTTGTGACTTACATCTCGCCATAAGCCTCAGGGTCCGACTGCGTCGAGTCACCAATACAGATCATCTTCCGCCTCGGTAACCAAGAGTAAACCTTCTCCATGCGGTCGACCTTGTAGTCCTCGGTGCCGAGCGTCAGAGTAGTCAAAAGCCCCCGGACGCTCATCCAGCTCGAATCGCGCAGGATGATGGTACCGTGGGGGTAATGGTTCTGGCGGAAGTCGCGAAGAAACGGGTAGAGGTTGTACGGCGACGCTGACAAGTAGAACCACGCCGAACTTGGTTTGATGAGGGAGTGAATGTGCTTATACAACTCGGGCATACCCGGAGTAGGCTCTGGAGTATCGATAAATGTTGTTCGTAGAATCCCGATGGGATCACTTGTTTGTGTGACTTTTATCGTGTCATCGATATCTGCACCGCGTCAGTCACCCGTTCGAATACAGCCGTGCCTTTCCCAGCTACTATCGTCGTCGTACCTGATATGACGCCCCAACCCTCGGCATCCGCAAAAAATGTCCTCATCTCCAGAAGACCATTTGCGCCTTTAGGGACACGGGCAAACGTCGGGACCAGGTTGCCGTCGTTACCGCTCGGTAGCGTCTTGATCTCGCTACTGATGCCATTATATCCGCTGGGTCCCAGTTTCATCGGCGATCTTCCTCCGTACAATGCCTTGACGTGTGTCCCCGGCTTGATGTCCTGCACAAAGGGCGCGAGCCTCTTCTCGATGGTCTTGTACGCCGGGTCGCGCTCCTCCAGATTAATCTTGTCGGCGATGGTGCCGACAGTGTCGATGACGGGCACGGAAGTGTGCTGCGAAAACATGGCGGCGACATATTCGGCCTCCCAGAGACCCGTCTTCTCGTTGCGATACGCGGTATTGTCCAAGAGCCATACCGTGTCGTCGGCCGTTACGGGGCGAGAAAACGGGTTCTTCTTCCCTAAGTAAGAGAGGGCGGCGTAGAGCTTGTCCTTGGCCGTCGGCTCGACCGTGACGGTAGAGAGCCTGCCTGAGAAATCGGGCAGGTCCCGCTCCGTCTCGTCGAAGCGACGCTCTTTTCGCGTGCGTTTTTGCATCTCGAGGGATGGCGTGTTTCTACGAGTTGGCGTCATCATCTTGAACACCGGGATGGACCTGCGCATCCCTTTTATGATTGAGGCAATGTGTCTGTCGCGACGTTGCAGTCAGAAGGCAGGCAGGCTGTGACTGCGCCCGCGTGACTTGGCGACAAGAGATGTCAATGGAGGCCACGGGACTCTCAGCCGAGTTTACTCAATTCTTAGGCTCCAGTGACTCAATGAGATCGGGCTGATGATTCAACTCACCTATATATATTTACTACCTTAGTTATGTATATATATAGGCAGGCTCTAGGTTAGTCTAGTTGGCTGCAGCACCTAGTCTGGGTTTAGGACTTTCATCATCCTTCACATAGCCTGCTTTTCGCTACTACCCGGACTAGCCTCATTAGTTGGACAAACAGGAGCCGAGCCGCGCCCAGAAACGCAGATCATGAATGATGAGGTCAGATGGAGAAGTGCGCGTTGCTTCCTTACCTCCCAAGCCTCCTACCGACCGAAACACACCCTCAAAAGCCACCTGCCGCACAGAAAAACCAGTAATTACGTAGTACCGTACCAGATTGCATGGCGAATGTCACCAACAGCTTGACAGTCTTCATCGACAGGGGCAGTGTTCGCCGCAATTCCTGCCCTGCCGCAGGACTGACTGCCTGTTGCCTGTTGCCCGTTTCAGCTTTCTTACCTTACTATTTACAAAGGAACGAGCCAGTGATGAATGAAGGTGTGCTGGGTGAGCGTCCACCCACTTCCCCATCCTCCCACTCCCTCCCACCTGCTTATCCTAAAGCGGCCTAAAACGTCACAGCCACGCATCCAAGCCTATCCAAGCCCTTGGCTCCCACGTACTGACCTTATCCTGACATTTTGGTCCGGGGTCAGACATGCGGGATGTGCACCTATCATATTGAAAGGCAAGCAGATAATCACGATGCAGCCCGTATAAGTGCTTACATTTCAAGATGAGATTGATTAGTTCCGTGGTTTAGCGAACGGGTTGTTCCAGCACATCATCGCACAAGATAGCGGGTTCGGCAAGGGGACGGAGATCGACGGCGAACTTATCGCCATTTGTGGCGACTATCGTCGCAGAAGTAGATAGATAGTGCACGACATGTAACGAGACGTTGGCCTGAAACAGAGCAGAGGGGCATTAAATAGTTCTTATTAATGCTGGTGGTGCAGCTTTTCCAAGGGGTATCACATGCTGCTGTCATTAATTGCTTCAGGGGTTCTGTAAAGCGATTTCCCCGATCCAGGAGACTCCAAGCTATAGCCCTACCGATCCTCCCGGTAGGGCTGTATTTCAACATAATAACTTCCGAGCATCTAATCCCTAATCCTATATTATGGGTTTGCTATTCTTGGAAACAGAAGTTCGGCGGGATTGATGCGCTAACTCATGGTGCATGGGGCGCACCCACGGGACCCAACAAGTAGGATGAAGGACTTCTTACCAAGGTTATTTCAGGGGAAGCATGAGGGGCTCCACCTTAGTGGAATTGTCGTTGATGCCATAATGCGGGGAGAGTATTTGAATCTCACAGGTGCTGAGATCATCTTTTTGAAAGACCAGATATTCGCTACCTTGGGAGAAATTCATCATAAAACTCCATCAGGGACTGCTAGCTAGCATATAATTCAAGTTTTTTTTGGCCTAGGATTTCCCCAGGAAACGTCACATTACAGGCAGTATGATTGAAATTAAGTGCACAGGAAGCCCTTACGAGGTAAGAGCTTCTACGCATCGGCTGTATCTCGTGACTTCACGATCATTCGAACCTCGCTAAATGGCGCGCGCTCAAGATAGGTGTCATGCATGGTATCACCGCCAAAGACAAGATCACAGGCTCAATAGATTTCTATACCCGACTGTTTCAAACCTCGTGCTCCTTGGCATGGCCTGAAGTCCGGCAAGAAGCTGCGAAATACGTCCATCCTCTTGAAACTATCACGCCACGGTATATAGAGGAGATTAAAGGCATTGCCGAGGGATCAGGCTCGACGTTCCTCGACATATTAGCTCTGAACATACGGACCGAGATCATGTTTGGTCTCTTTTCAGATGTAGGAAAAGATATCGCTAGAGCTCCGAGCGACGGCTGCACTAGTCTCGGGTGGCTGACAGAATCGAGATCCTTCCTTGGTCAGAACTGGGATTGGATGGTTGAACAAGGGCGAAACCTCGTCGTCTGTCACGTCTCACAACCAGGTACTGGTATTCCGGATTTCTCTATGGTGACTGAGGCCGGCATCATCGGCAAGATAGGGCTGAACAGTGAGGGAGTCGGCTGCTGTCTGAATGCCATCAAGTGTCGTGGTGTAGACCCGTCAAAGCTACCCATTCACTTCGCATTACGCAAAGTGCTGGAGTCGCCATCACGCGTGGCCGCTGTCGAAGCCATCAAGCAGGTCGGCGTTGCCGGTAGTGGACATATCTTGATTGGGGACGCTACGGGCTCGACTGGACTTGAGTGCACGAGCAAGTGGGTGAAGGAGGTGGCTATGGACGACTCAAAACGAGTATGCCATACGAACCACCTGATCCTCGACAAGTCGGACGTCGAGGAGGTACCTTGGCTGGAAGACTCGCCAGCGCGACTTGCACGGATCCGAGAGCTCACGGCCCGGATCACCGACCCAACTCTTGATGCCATAGCGAATTTTTTTCAAGACGCGGAAGGATACCCTACTTCCATCAATAGACGGCAAGAGGGCAATTCCGTAGCCGAGACACTCTTCACTATTGTCATGGATTTAACTAATAGGTCTGCACAAGTTACATTTGGCAGGCCAACCGAAGTTCGTGAGCAGGTCATGATATCCCTTTAAGAACCAAATGTACATGGAGATCTCTTACATGAATATCTGTTTGATTATTGCCTGGTATCAATCGCCTCTAGATAAGTAAAATCGTGTTCACATTTGAATAAGTCACTGATACTTTCTAAATCT
This sequence comes from Xylaria cubensis, assembly GCA_022385715.1. Taxonomy (NCBI): domain Eukaryota; kingdom Fungi; phylum Ascomycota; class Sordariomycetes; order Xylariales; family Xylariaceae; genus Xylaria; species Xylaria cubensis. Next base: position 293,356 of record MU279041.1, read on the forward strand.
AACTTTCCGCTTTGCCTCGATCAATCCAACCAATATCGACTCCATACTTATACACTCCCCAGCTCTCCCACCACCCAAGACTAAACAGCCAACCTTCGTAGATACCAGCTCTACTCAGCTCCGACTCTGTCCGCCATTCAGCCCCATACGGTACGAGCTTGCGCGTGCTAACTTCGCCGTCGGCGAACAGTGCTGCTCTTCCTGCTATACTGCAAGGGTTATGTGGTACTACCTTGTCGATGCCTCGGAGCAGCACTCTACTAATGGTCGCACACAAGGCCATGACTCCAAGGATAACCTGAAGAGCAAGTTTGGGCGCAGCCTCTTGCGCCAGGCGTAATCGGCCGGGAAAGTTGGGCTGTTTTGTAAATTGGACAGGCTCGATATTACCGGCAACGGAGTCTGGTGTGGCTACCTTGGCCTCAAAATCCTTGTTTCTCATATTTCTGTCAATGGCCTGCGGCATGTATGTCTTGTAAAGCCTGTTCGTGGCATCAATCAGGTTCTGAGCATTATCCTGCCCAACAAGGCTGTCTATAGGCGATGAAACGTTCGCCGTGCCAAGGAACTTCACGAAAGCATCGAGTTGGCTATCGTCGATGGCAGTGCCGTCTACGTTCGGGACCGTGACATTCCCAGTACCATACGAGATTGTCAGAAGGAGATTGTTGAGCGGAAACTCAAATATCGGACCCGTGTAATTCCTCAGGTCGTTTATGAGGTGTTTTGCGGTGGATTCGTCGGGAACAGGGGGATTTTCTGGCGAAATTATTCCCAGCGAAGGCAGTGTTAGCGTAACATCGGTATCGACGACTTCTATGCGTTGACGGCATAGAATACTCGTGACGTCAATGTCAAAGTCGTATGTGGTCCTATTCCCAGAGACTTTGCCTACGGCCGATCCTTGTCCGAGAGTCACTGCGAATGATGGACAACCATAGCCTCCTACCCAGTTGGCAACAGTCTCTGGTGAATAGGAAGTTGCCCCGGGACGATTGATATTAGTATTAATGGCTCTGTTGCCTGTAAGACCGTTATTCCACTTTGAGTTCGCGTCAGTTATCGCTCTTTGGAGTAATGGCTTGGGTATAGTGAAGGACGATATCTATTTACTTACCGTGAGAACACTGGCGTCTCCGAAATAGACCGAGCGGCCGTCTTTCGGAAGGGAAAAACCCTGGAACCATGATACATCTGTAATGTTGCCTCTATGCTGCTCACACATCCAAGGAACGATGGATGTCAAATTAAGAGCCACTTTGTCATCTGGAATTGTTTTGCGCTCCGTTTGTTTACTATCCCAGATCGGCATCATCGAGCTCCGTGGAACTACAGTACAATCTAGTGACGGTCGCGTCGCTTGCAGCTTGGTCACGAACGGTACTTCAATCACTTGGCTTTCGGGGACATTCGTCGCGTCTAATACATTGAAGGCGAGGTCTCCATACGTCCATTTTGGATATGGCAGGTCGTTAAAGGCAATTAGACCGGCGATGGTACCTGCTAGGTCATCATCATAAAAGAGATTGTTTTGCTTGAAACTATGGGTCGTGGATGTTAGTGACATTCCAGAAAGGATTGAAGGGTCTAGCGAACTTACTCGAAAATGTCGCTTTGAGTGAAGGTAACCAGCTGAGATGCTGTAGCAGGGACAGTGATGTAAAGGCCCGACACGAGGATGGGCAGGAAGGCGGCAAGGAATGCGCCAGTCATGATGAAGACTTCCCCATAATTGCCATTCTTAGCGGCCAAAAGCATACGATGAGGCGCGAGTCGGTTGGTAAGGTTGAGGAATAAAGATCTAGAAGCGGGTGCACTCCCTTTGTGCAATGCCATCCAAGGGGCGAGGATGCAGACTGCCAATTGCATACTAGCAAACATACTCGCGACAACGAATGCAACCACGGCGGGAATATAGGTCGAAAACCCGTGATACACAGCATAGCCGTTAGAGCCAACGTCCACGAAACCATTGTTCTGGTCAGAGAGACGCTGAATTACCTCGAGGACAATGATAATAATGAGAGGAAGCAGGATGGCAATCAACTGATACCACCACTTCACAGCCGAAGGAGCCCACCAGTGCTCAGACCGAGACGAGTTGGCGTCGGGTGCTTCCTGACGTACTATTGGCTGTCCATGCTCAGTTGGCACCACGGTAAACAACTTTTGAGGCCCTGGAGAGATGACGCTCCGGAAGCTGTACGGGGAGAGCTTGTCCCCGATCTCGCGTAATCTAGCAGCCCCCATTCCCGATAGGAGCTGTCGGAGTGCAGAACTCTCTGTGAGGATAAGCGCAGTTGCGCCTATTGAACCGGGATCAGAAGGAACCACGTTCCACGGTCGGAAGACAAGCAGGATGGCGGAAATTCCAGCCAACAAGAGGAAAGAGGCGCTCATGAAGCCCACGGAAAGACCTCTAACCCATAGACGGTAATCCTCATACAGGAGTGTGCCATTGGAGATTGTGTTAGATGGCTTCATCATGTGCTTGTGGGTGAGCTGAGTTGCTATACCATTGAAAGCAGCAGTGCCGGTCTCGATGAGATGCTGTGGATCCATGAAATATCCAATACTAACATTCCCCTTCATAGCTGAAAGTATCTGGTAAAAAGACGGTACCTGCTCAGAAAGAACCCAATCCTGCCCTCCAGTCCCGAGATAGGTCTGGTCTAGGGTAGACTGGACTGCTGCACCAAGCTGAACAGGCGAAAAACCAGGTATCTCTGATGTTGAATTTGAAACCTTGCTGGTAGTCCATGTTTTGCTTTGGCCGTCTATTCCATTTATGTAAGTCACGTCGTAGTCGCCCATAGTATAACCCGACTTGCAGATAGCGACAGTGAGGTTGTTAATGTAGAAATATTCTGGAGCGGATTTCGTAATGTTGTTCTTTGGAAACCGAAGATCGACCATCGTCATGACTATACGGTGCTCCACTGTCGTGTTTGAGGGATCTGGCAAACTAAATAGCTCGTAATTGATGCTTGGGTTACATAGATAGTCGCCGAAGTAACCCTGATAGGCTTGCGTCGCGTTCGGCTGATGGTAACTGAGAAGTAGCAGATCGTTAGTACCCACTCAAAACCATTGCCACAAGTTCATAGCCAATTATCTTCTCTTCCCAGAAGCGGGAGAGTTGGACTCCAGACTTACAAGTTATGGTCTGGGCCCTGGCCAACAATAATGTCGCTTATGTTGCAAGACGGCGTGGTAATGTTCAACACAAAGAAGGATGATAGAATGCTTCGCCACGGCAGCGAAGTTTTGGTCGCATTCGTTATCTCCGGAAGGTACTCGCAATCAAGGCTTGCCTCCACGCCTTGCACTCTGCTGCTATAGTTGGCACCGCTGCCGGCGGCTATGTCGGCTGGCTCAAAATCCGGCACTACGAGTCCATGAGAAACATCAACGCCGGGTTCCGGCGTAAGGCCACCAACTTGTGTGCCATAGTATAAAAGGGTCGGGCTGTTCCCGATGGTGGAACTACTGTTGGTAAGGCGAAAGTCGGATCCGTCAAACACGCTCATGATAGTGACTGGAATGCCGTCTTGATTCAATACTGTTGGCTGGAGTACAAACAGACCGGTAGAAAAGACAGTCTGGGATCAAAGTTAGCAAATCGAACTAGCTGCCGCAAGATAACATATCCCTCACAGCTAGTTGAATTAGTAGGATGCCCGTAATAGACGCTGTCACAACCCAGTAGCGCTGCTTTATTGACCGCCACATAACAATCATCATGAAAGGTGAGATATACTCCAGAAGCACACTCCTGTCCGCTGCCGTCTGACCTTGGCGCATCTCTCGCCATGGCGTCAATATCTTGTTGGAGTAATCGATCTGAACCCATAAGCTAAGAATGATAGTTAAGAAGGCCGTCGGTCCGTATCTCCAGCCCAATTGTCTGGCGGCGCTTTGGGTGCTTAGACCATAGTTCGCCTCAGAGAAGTGATACAGGATAATAGTGACTAGGAACAACGCTATGAAAAGGCCGATGAAGCTTGCGAGAACCCAGGTTTGCAGCCAGATCGAATTCCACATCTTGGGGACATCGTTGTTGTGGCTGGCATTCAAGCTCGTCGTCTCGCTTCTGTACTCTGTGCTTGTTTCGTCTTCAATTACGTTCCATTCTGGTTTGAGGTCATTTTTGACATCATGGTGCGAAGGGTTGGTGGGTTGATCGCTGATATTCAGCGAGAGCTTCTTGTTCGGCTCTTGCGAGCCAGAGGAGGGAGTAGAACTCATATTGTGTTGGCACAACCAACATAGCAGCGTCTCAACCACATTGAAATTGCTCGCCTTTTTCAAAATATGCCTAAGAGTGCGCGCTCGTGATGTTTTTGTCCTGTTATAGTTCTGCTTCGTATAATCTAGTACCCACACCCTAATGCTAATTTTGCCCCCCGTATGTTTGGCTATCTCCCGAAACACCAGAACCTGGAAAATGAGGCCGTTCTAGGGTCTTGGGTCTCCACATACTAAGTGTTAATGGTCCCTGTCTAGCTGTACCAGTAGCGCGGCCGTTGGTGAAGCTAGCTACCGAGCAGATAAGGTATAAGTCTAAATCACCAGGTCCAAAAAATCTCTGCATAACGCAAAACGTTCATGAATGAAGCTTTATGGAAACTTGAAAACTCATATTCTAGCGAGAAGCGCAACAGGTTAATACGTTAGCTAGATGACCGCGAGTAAAATGATTTCTTGTCGCCCAGACTAGCCCCTGGGTGTTGGATTGCAACTACTCGCATACCAGGGGATAGGTTGGGTAGGTTGGCGACATTATGTAATTAATCTGCGAGGTTGCGTTTCGTATATTCAGCTACCCGCACCTATTCTTGTTGTTATCGTTTATGTTATTATCGTGTTTGCTCAATCCTTCGATCCTACGAAAACATACGATAATAGCGATAGAGACTTGAATAGACAGGCAAGGGCGAAGCTATTCGTATACTTAAACCTAGATCGCGGCCTGGGCTGGAGAGGAGGGACTCAGACTTGTAGGTATGGCCTCCTTGACGCCCAAGTGGATTATTGCAATAGCGAATACCTAATACGCTAGGTAGCTTCTGACTTAGCAAAACTCTTAGCACAGTAAAATATACAGTATGAAGCACTTAATTGAGCCTCTAAGCTAGGAAAAGAATCGCCAGGTCTATTAATAGCGTCATTTAGGGCTTTAATCCACTACTGTAAGGCCTAGCTAGATCTTAGCGTAGGTAAAGTCTGGGGCTCTCGTCTAATGATCGGGAATCGGGAGAGATTTGGTAATATCCGCATCACACTAATCACTTTGAATGGTGTCTTGGCTCCGTATACATTAAGATAGGTTCTCAAGGACTGAAACATAAATATTGTGTGTTATTTTTATATAGGCGCATCTCTTCCGCTAAAATTGACCTGCTCAATTGGCTTCTGCACGCTTCCCAGGGTGCTGATGCAGCTTTCAGGAATAAGTAGGTCATTTCACAAGTCCCAATTCTACCCTTCTAAGTTCTATGCGTCACTACAGGGTGTACTGATAAGAGAAATGCTATTACGAGGTGTAGCAAGGCGGTCCAAGGCAAGAACTTACAGACAGGGACTCCCTATTTATAGTCAAGGAGCCTTCATGGAGATAGTTCTAGAGACCCCCGTGCGCAAGTGTCTATTGTCCACCTCAAGTACAGGGTCTCTGACAAATGCGATGTGTACATAGGTATAACTAGCTATCGAAATGTTTATGGCCGTAGTCCATAGTCAGGATAATTCTGAGTCGTACTCTAATTAGCTGACGAAAGGGTACTTGGCAGGTTGTTAAAACTGGGAGATTTGTCTCAGAGACATGAATACCGAGAGCCTGCGACTAGAATCGCTGTGCGCGTCAGTAAACGATGAAAGAAATAATATCACTACTGTCAAGGTAACTGTTGAGATTCGTAACATTCCGTTATTTGTCTTGAGGAGATGAATGATTATAATAATCCTGTTATGGTTAGTCTATATAAGACATAGCTTATTGAGCTTCACTACTCATCCCTGCAAACGCTTGTGTCATACTATTTTATATGAACTCAATTCGCATGATTTTCTACAAGGTCAGTTTGCTGCATCTTCAGTCCAAACTGTCAGTAGCCCCATATTTAGGTAAGAAACGAACATTCGTTGCGCAAAAGCACCTTTAACATAGCTATATGCAGAAATCCCTTTGTTCTTTATCTTGCGATATAGAAGATCACCCAGTCAATTGAGGACCGCTCTCTGGAATACTACAGATGTGGTGAATCGGTAAAGTACAGAAATGGTCAAGGAAGTAGTCCTCTAAGGCCGAATCTTATATTTTGAAGCAGTGTAGGTGGAATTGCTTACATAAATCGAAACTAGGGGCTGAACTTCAGGGGTCAAGGAATAAGGGGCCTTTGTGTTTTCATTGTGCGAATTTAGCCACCTGCAACTCGAATTTTGGACTTTACCATTTAAGCTATCATTTTATTTATCTTAAATTTTCTTCGAAATTGCTTGAATATCTATTACCTTGCCTAATCACGCGATTCCCCGTGAATTTAACCTGTTTTCACCGGTCTAGGATGCGTAATATTTAGATTACCTCCTTACATAGGGCTCGCGGGTTTTACTATCACTCATGGCCATTTCAGTATTAAATATCATCGTGAAGTTCAGAAACTACCTGTCAACTATCAAAAACGAAATATGGATATAGGAAGGAGCATAGACGAGCTATATAGTTAAAGTTGCTTATACGCGTATCAGCAAACGGGTTCAAAGGATATGAACCCAAGAAAAACGAAAGAAAGAAAAATTTGTTTGACAAACGCCGTGATTGCTAGAGGCGATACGATTTAGGTAACATTGAGGCCCGCAGTTGTTTCGTTATGATTTCAAGGTGAAGGCCCCCGAAGAGATTGCCGACATATTTCGCCGAGATAATTAAGTGGCTATGTCACGGCTCCAACTATATAGGTGGCTGCAGACGGTCAAGTCTCCGACTTGATAACGTTCTATCTTTTGATAGTGTCGTGGCTAGAGCTGCAGTTCTGTTCCGTGACAGGCTAAAACCATGAGAGACGTAGCCTAGGGTCCCGTTTCCTGTTTGCCCTTCGATCTACTCCCCTAGATTCCTAAGCTACCTCGAGGTGAGAAAGGTGCTGGCTGGGAAAGTATAGTTGCTGCCCAGCCGGCGCGGATTAACTGTTATCCGAAAGTATCCCCAATGAACCATAAGCAACTCCATTCACCCCTCACCACCCAAGTGTTTGCAATGTGGCGACAAAAACAACGTTGCTAATACCTTGTCGGCAATAGCAGCTTATATAGTCCGTGATATGTAAGGGTCGAAGAAGATGACAAGGAATTGGGTAGTTGCCATCTAACAAACCCTGATATCACAACTATCATGGTAATATCCCTGCTTAAAATATCTGTCAGACATCAATTTCGCTCTAATTTCTTCTGTGCTCTTCTTGGAAAGCTCTGTTGAAATGACTATTGCGGAAGAAAATCAACAGAGCCCATGTCTCTACCTTAAGCTTGATGAATCTAAAGCTCAAACACGTCTCGTCACAATCGAGAAAGCATCTGACTCTGATGCGCTGGACATCCGGTGTCAGCTTTCAGTCGTCTCTATGCAAAACGAACCATCCTACATAGCGCTATCATACGTCTGGGGTGATCCCAACATAACAGAGTCTATCTTCGTGAATGGCGTTCCATTGTCTATCACCACTAATTTAGCGAGTGCCTTGCGTCATCTCCGCGAGAGGTACAAAGAAGAAATCGCCTTTTGGATCGATGCTATTTGCATCAATCAGCAAGACCTAGATGAGCGAGGGAGCCAAGTCAAGATCATGGGAGACATTTACTCTGGAGCAGAGAAGGTCGTTGCGTGGTTGGGAAAAGCCGATGCCGGCACCACCAAGCTCTTTGGTGTCCTTAATGCAGAGACTGGAAATATTAACCCAAACAGAAACTGGTCAGAAATCGAGCAGAACCGAAAAGCTATAAAAGACCTATTCAACAGACCATACTGGGTCCGCATGTGGACGCAGCAGGAAGGAATCCTAGCCCGGAATCTCTTGTTCGTTTGTGGCGCTGAGTCCACACCAGTCGAAAACGTCCTTAAGTTCATCAATGTCTGTCTCTATCTGAGGGCAAATACGTACAGAATGAGGGAACTAAAATTGGATGAAAAAGAGACTTGGGATTTGCACCACGCCCTCAATACCGTCCTGCACTGTGGCATGATTATCTTTCGCCATTCCTTCGGCCCTGAAAGACGAGCACCGACATTGATTCACTTACTCGGGGAGGCAGAAGGATGTGATGCTAGTGACCCAAGAGACAAGCTATATGCCCTGCTTGGCGTTGACCGGAACCACGAGCTTGGGATCGAGCCAAATTACAAGAAGGATGTTGTAAAGGTTTATGCGGAATTCATCCAACAAGTCGTCAAGAAGCATTCTCGTCTTGTTCTCAACGGCAGCAACGGCGTAGGGGCGGTACGAATCAACCAGGAAAGGATTCCGGGATTACCGTCATGGGTGCCGGACTTTACGCGAAGAAACCGGAATTTGTGCGATCACTTTCAACCTTGGGATACGCCCATCGACATCAAACCGGATACGGAGTTCTCGAATGACGGTCTTACTCTAATAGCCAAGGGTCTAGTCATAGACCGAGTTGATGGATATGAACTGGAGGAAGCTGAGGACTTTAACCGAAGGAGATGGTGGGCGTTAGCGTGCCGAGATGGACAGAAAACGACGTACCCGACCGCAATTCCCAGGATCCAGGCATATTTTCGAACATTGATATTCGCGAAGCCAGGAGCCGGTCACGCTGACGATGAGGAGTTCTTCCAGCTCGCGGTCGGGTTTATGCTTTCAATGATGCAATTGAACAAGAAAGATCCAGGACCGTCTCCCAAATTCTTCAAATTTCACCGAATGTTGGTACAACAATTTGGCGCCACAGAGAAGCAAATAGGAGAGATCCTTACTCGGTATGGGTGGCATGTAAATGTATTCATTCAAATGACGGGGGCTCTAGATCATCTGACAGAGGCATGTATAAAGGCTTCAGGGTTGCAAGGTATCGCAGACATGTCGGAGCAGACTTTTCTTGAGGGATTTTGCGGTCCAGAGAGCGACCCTGACCACCTCAAATGGGTGAGGAGGTTTGACGTTCCCGAGGACGGAATGGAATTGCACATAAAGTTTGGTTCCCATATCAACTTGCATCTCACGCATGACGCTTTTTTCACAACACCAAACGGATACATGGGCCTGGGACCAAAGGGCGTGCAACAGGGAGATCTCGTCTGCGTGCTCTTTGGATGCCAACAACCACTCGTACTTCGACTAGTGGAGGATCATTATATTGTTGTTGGGTCCTGCTATGTCAATGGAATATTAGGCGAGTCTATCTCCCGCTTATCGGCGTCAGGGTTCTTTAATCAATAGCCATTTGAGATTCGATAGCGGTCATGTTCAAACTTGAGCTATCTGTTCTATAGACCTGAAGGTGGACGCACCACACAACTCACCATTCTACATCACATTTTTCGGTGCACTCGCGCTCCAGTTTTATCACGGTTTCGACCCGCCATCCCAAGTAGATAGTTGTAGATAGTTTTTGGGGGTTATTTAGTTTGTATTTCTGGTTTGGGTAGTCTTAGGCGCGTCTATAGTGTACCCAAGCTACACTTATACACCCTCGAAGCGCCTAATAACGCTCACGCTCCCCCAATATACGTGCCGTCCAACCTACGACCGAGTGCCCTGAATTGGGCTGTAGATCACCATATTTATGGTGTGCCAAATCCAACAGGTAATTGAACAGTACAAAAATAGCCTCTATTAATGATTTTGACCATGTTTCGTGGGTAAGGGTGACGTGAAGGTCACCGCCCTGTGAACGAACGTGGTATGGGGGATTTCAATTTTGGATACCATAACTTCCAATCCTGGAGGCTTCTACGCCAACCCTTCAACATTTGTATGCAAAATTATCATGGTCCTACAATGCCCAATCCGATTTACAGATAGCTAAAAGTTTGAAAGAAACGTTAATTTGGCGATCTGTCTACATCGGTGCTATACTCAAACCCACGTTCATCATGGGTTTGAAGCTAAATTCCATCACCGACACTTGGTAACGGACCGGAATGTTTCTTTTGGAAGCATATTCCCACAGTATAGATGATAAATTCAAGAACCAGGAATTGGGAAGATATAATATTAGGTAGGATAATGTTATGATTAAACTTAGAAAGGGGTCTGCTGGGATCAACTTCAAACATCGAACTAATGCGAGATCGCCTTATGATGTGTCTTATTATTGATGCAGTATGGCCTCAGGCCCAAAAGCCGACTGATAAGTTGTCACAAGGGCTAGAGTACTAGGGCTTGGAAGGGTATTCAATATTGTAATAATCTTCTTGGGCGTCAAGGATGTCCAGAGGTCCAAGTTCCTCTCTCGAGCCCAGTGGAGAATTTAGAGTTTTTATACACTAATGGCTTCGCTTTTGGGAGCCCAAATCACCCAGTTCATTCAGGTCCATATTACTATTATCGTGTTTGCTCAAGTCCACGATAATAGCAAACATGATATCCAAGAATAGATACGACCTGCAGGTTGATTACAAGATATCGCCGACCAGACCCTGACATACGGGTAGTTGCAATACCCTACAGAGGGCCGATCCGTGTGACATAATGAGATATCACTATAATACACTTATTATTTGTTACTATTTATGTCCCAGCAGGGCAGTGATCAACGGAATTGGAATTTTCAAAGCTTATTGATGAATCAGTACATCAAATAGGGCGGTAAGTGTGTCACATCATGGCCATTGGTCGTTTCTTATTAGTAAGATCTTTCCCATCCCGTAGCTTACATTTGATGATAACCAGGGAGCATCATATCGTCAGGACTATCCAATAAACTTATCACCTAGTGTAAGAAATCTCAGCATTAATCACAGATCCACCGATATCTGCAAGTTAGGGGAATTTTTGAGAAGTCGTAACTGGTGTCATACTTGATCGAATATTCTCCATCTTCTATCTTCTACAATATCGGAGTTTTAAGGCATAATAACGTGCCACTTGATATACTTATGTACACTTGGACACATACAGACAGAATAATATTTGTGATCGTGAATGGACTGACTTGAGCGCTTGATTTGGTATTTGACCGCGACTAGGACGACAGAGGGGAGTCTGCCGACTTAACTGTTCCTAATACCCAGGACCATAAATACTCACTAGTCTATCATATGGATGTAGAATATGCCCAATAATCCGCGCACAGTGTGTTTTCTTTCCAAAACTTATCATCTTCTTACCATCACGACTTAATAAGAGAATTCAGGAAGATGTCAAAGCATTTAACGGTTTAAAGATTATGGAATTTGTTTAAAACCCTGAATTCACTGAACTGCTGAAGTCTGAATCTTTTGAAATTTACTTTTACAGATAAATTATGGGTGGCAAGAGGATTTATTCTATGGAATACTTTATATTGACCCGGGTTGACATATCTACCCCTGAGCCCTGGCTAAAGAGGTGATCTGACTAATTCGCATCCAAGACTAGCAAATATCAGGAGATACAATGGGGAACAACTTGATAGATCGCTAATCAATGGCATAACCATTCTAGAAAAGTTAGGATTGTCGTTTCGGCTAGTTGACTTAATCTACAGCACACTTCAGGGCAACTATGTCGGTAATATATAGTACTAACTAGTGCTTCGTATTAAGGGAGCGTGAGCGGTAAGGGCTAGCCCGCGTACTTAGGCCGGGGGATCGGCAAGGTATTTTTAGCGCGCTAACGTATCGCGGACTGGCCAAAACCTACCCAAAGCTGAAAACAAAAATAAAAACACAAAAACAACAAAACACGAGCTTTCTAAACTACCTAACTATACACTATAGTGAAGGGAGGTGGGTGGGTAAATCGCGAGATAAAAACTGTGCGTTTTCGGCCCTGTACCGGTAGATGGTAAGTTGTGTGGTGGATCCCTGTAGTTCTGGAGAACCACTCAAAGTAGGATGGCGGGGCCGCATGCAACCAGGGGGCTCCATTTTCCTATTTAGGAAATGCCTACCTGGGCAGGTGCATATAGGCCAACTTATACCTAACTAGTGATCCCATTCCTAGAAACTATAAAACTACTCGTTCGAACTACCTGCCACGCAAATTAATTCACTACATGTAGACGAGTACCTGAACATTGGCAGAGTTTGTACTGATGTTTTATCTAGACGAGGGCTATAAGTGCACACTATGCCTGCCAGTTTGCATTTTTATAGCGACTTTTAGTACGTCCTAAATAGGAAGGTTGGTCAAATATCTGAAATTCAATATGCATTTAATCTACCTAGGTAGCTGTGTAGGCGGCCTTGCTATTTTACTTTCAAGTCACCTAGCCGAAAGAATATAAGAAAGAAAATATCCAGAATAGTTAAAGGTGAGAAAAACACCCCGTGCGCCGATTAATCTGAAGAGGTAATTCAGTGTACGCTTTTGGTTGAATAGAAGCACTTGTGTTATACACAGAGTTTCCGGGGTTGTCTATGGAGTTGGTAGGACCAGATTTGGATCCGCAACACTCAACGCGAGACACGCCTCTGGATCGATGGTACTACAAACAAAGATCAGAATGTATGATCTGCCATTAGGGTTTCAGACATCGTTTTCTCGAAATAGTCTTGCTTGATGACGGCACCAAACCTATCAACAACATTAACAAGACTCGAATAGTCATAGAAATATTCGCGGTCGCCGCTTGGTTCCACGAAGGAGTTAAAAAATAGAAAATGGGTGACCTTACCCATGACATTTGGTTGCTTCACGCAGTTTATCGGCGAGAAGCCATAGCTTTCGAGCCTCCATGCCCCCGAATAATGGTTGAGACCGTATATGATTCCAGGCCATGATGGGAGTAATTTCAGACTCCGGACACAATTCCGAGGATAATGTTAACAAGGAATGCAACGACATCTCTGGAATTTCTCGACGGAAAGTCTCATGGGGTGCGTGTGATTCGAAGACCGACTTCGGATATGTGGTTGCTAGCTGGCCGGAGACTGTGAGTGCATGCCCATTGGGCTCGTGGGTCTTGTCCGGACTCGGGTAGAGATGATTTACACAAGGACTTTCCAGGCTGATGGTATTTTTTTTAACGTTAGCTGCACTCTACTTATTCCGTGCTAATCGGGGAATTGTGACCTACGTGAGAACAAACTGCATCCCCACTGCCACCGGGTCAAGGTCGCCTAGACGGAGGAGGTTGCCCAGATCAGCTGTCGTCTCAGCCGTTCTACCCTCTTCAGGGAGACTGGCGAGACTGGTATGCAACCCATTAGTGGGGAACATGACGTTCCCGGCATTGTGAGCCGAAAGATTGGAGATTGGTGACTGATAATCTTGCTGGGGTGCCCAGTCACTGGCTGTAGAGCCCGGGCTTAAGGCGATTGTCAGACGAATCTCATCTGGGATCTGCATTCCTTGATGTTGGATGAACTCGGTGAGCTGTTGGACTGTCCTTTGCAGGTTTTGTATCTCTTGATACAGACCCGTCTCATTTATCCTGGCCTCAGCAACTCGGTCCTCGAGGTTCTTGGTGTATCTCTCTTTGCGTTCCTTGTAGGTGCTAAATATTTCGTCAGAGGGCGCTTTTTGGAACGTCGTCAAGGAACTGACAGTTGAGCTCTACGCAATTGCGCCTTACGCTTTTTGACACGATCTTCTTTAGAACCTAAAGGCAATTAATTGTGTTGGCTTCGATACTATACTAGGCTAACACAAGAATATCACTTTGGCCGCCTTTGACCGTAGCTGGGAGAGGTTGAATATTGGAAACCTACTTTCAGGTGTGAACATGCGGAAGATGTTGCTCGCCATCTTGGCTACGACCAAGTGGTTTTTTTTGAAGATGATATGCTCGCAGGATATTATAGTGTACTGTCGTGTGAAATGCAATAGCCGACGTTTATTGGCGATAAATGATGGGCCTATGCAGAGCCTGATTGATGATGCATCATCATCCGTCTCGGGGGCTAAATATGGGTTGATGTAGCAGAGCCCTTTCAGCCCTAATAGTATGGTGGGCTGGTCTGAAATGCTATAATGGACGTCGTATAAGACAAAACGTTGCGAGCCCCTGGCGGATCTGGAGGAAGCCTCGAAACAGATATCGAAACTATATCAAAACTAGGAAGCGGAGCTCTTTCTCCCGCGTTTCCTAAAAAGGAAATTCTGATCATCCATCAAAACCTCGCCCGGACCACCCCACAAACCATCCACTTTCTGTCATTCTGAGGTAAGACTAAAAATCCCTGAAGCTGCAAGTTCTAGATTACAAAGGCTGACGATCTACTCCTGAGGCTCTGGCACTCTTCCCAAAGCGGAAATTTCGATTCATTCATCAGTGTCAAACCACTTCATGCTACGTTGAAAGCGATGGAATTATGGCTTCCAGATGGAAAGAGAAGTGCATCTCATGTGCATATATATATATAGGTAGCGACGAGCAAATTCTCGTTGAAGAAAGACAGCAAGCAATTCACCGCAATTCTCAACTTCAACTCCCTCCTTATCTCCCAATCTAGTGTCAACAACATAGGCAGCCGGCCTGTCTTCGTCGCAATTCCAACCAATCACACGTTCCATACACGAACTAGCCACCATGCACTGCAAGCCAATAATACCCTTCATCCTCGCGCCGTTGGTGCTGCAAACCTTGGCACGACCTCACTGTAAGGGTCCGGCCAATGGGAAGGCCATCTATATGATCTCGAACGAGGAGAAGAACGCCGTGTTAGCCCTTCCCATCGGCGAAAATGGTCTGTTTGCCGCCGGTTCGGGCACGCCAACGGCTACTGGTGGCACCGGCATGACCGGCTTACACGCTGACAAAAAACCTGCCGTTCCCGATGCCCTTTTCAGCCAATCGAGTGTAGCGATAGTCGGTAATGTATGATCATACCTTCTCCGAGGAGAACTTTCCCTTTTAGGGTCTAATGCTAAACTCACCCGGCCTTATAGAATTTGTTCGCGGTGAACCCAGGATCGAATTCCGTTTCTATGTTCGCCATCAACCCCTTTGACCCGACAAAGCTCACCTTGATCGGAAAGCCGGTGGCCGTCCCGGGCGAATTCCCAGTTACCGTCGCGGCATCCGAGCGAACCAAGGTTGTCTGCGTGGGAACGAGCGGTGCGGTCGCCGGCTTGTCATGCTCGACATATTCCGCGCTGGGAATAGGAGCAATGGACACTCTACGTCCCTTTGACCTTGGCCAAACGACACCGCCAGTTGGGCCAACTAACACTGTTTCTCACGCCTTCTTCTCCGAGGATGAGTCGACCATCTTCACCACTGTCAAGGGTAACCCGGCGACAAATAAGACGGGCTTCATGGCTGCGTTTCCTGTCACCGCCCAGCCTGGTCTCGGGGCTAAAGCATCTGTAGCCCAGCAGGGAATGCGGTCATCACCCGAGGGCACGGCTGTACTCTTCGGCACATCGCTCATCCCAGGCTCTGATGACCTCTTCGTCGCGGATGCATCGTTCGGCGCGGTAGTCCTAACCAACAACGGGGTAAGCAACGCGAAAGCAGCTTTCACGGTTAAAGGAAAGGGTGTTATCGAAGGCCAGTCGGCCACGTGCTGGTCGGTTATCAGTCCCGCGACGAAGACCGCGTTCGTAACGGACGTTAACATCAATCGGCTAGTGGAGATGTCGATACAAGACGCGAGCATTAAGAACGTTATAGACCTCAGCAAGAATGGCGACTCTGGTCTCACCGACCTCCGGGCCGCGGGTAACCTTGTGTACGCCTTAGCCCCGGGCAACGGTACGGCTCCGGCGGCCATCACGGTGGTTGACGCGGTAGCTAAGAAGCAGGTGCAACATTTCCAAGTAACTGGAATTGATTTTGGAAAAAACGCACAGGGCATGGCCATGCTGTTGTAATAACTGGGAACTCTAGACACCCTGCATTTCATATTGTTTTATAGACTTGGCACCTATCCTTTCCTAAGGTTATAGCATTATTAGCGTTTTATAATAGTACTTTGAAAATATTAGTGCAATACCGGCCATCTTCTTCCATCGTAGTGACTCGTTAATAAGATTAAAAATAAGTTGTCCTTATCCCTGTGACGTACCCTTAATTGCGATAGTATAGATTTGTTTAGTTTTGAAGAGATGGCGAGCTTGAAGTAAGGCGGATCTCAGTTTTCCTGTGCAAAACTTGGCCAATATCCACCTCATATAGTATGACATCGAGTACCCAGTCAAGCTCTAGGTTAAGTAAAGACACGAAAACGCCCTATAAAGCGTTAGTCAATTACACCCCCTTTCCAGAGCCGCATCAAACTTTTTCCGGCTGAAGGATTTCAACTTACCCCATAAGAAAGTGGAATCGGGATCCAAAGTTCTGGAACTTCCATCTCAGTCAAGACTGAGAGCTGTGGCATGTGGAAGATCTGTCCCGATATCTAGAGAAAGCAACAGCGATGAGTACCTGGTATATGGGAAGAGACGTCAAAGACTTACGAAGTTGTCGAATTTTTCGGTTATGATCCTGTGCAGCTGAGTTTCAAGATTTTGAAGGGCGGACGGATCAACGACATGAATAATCTCAGGCTGCAAACGCTCCATAAGGTATTCGTTTCCGTGCCTATGCGCCAACTCGTGGGCCATTATACGAGCGCTGTCAAATGATTTCACTGTCTCTTTACGTCTTTGTTAGAATTTCACCGCCGCGCTAAAACATTAGGGGGTTTCTCACTCCAAACCTCCGGCCGACAAGCGCCGTCCATGAGCCGCTCCCAACTTTCAAATTTCTCCTGCTCTCCCGAAGAAGGGAGTGGTTTGGTAGCTAGGATATGGAGCAGTGTCAAGTTATCGTCGACAAGCTCTTCCCCATGATCTTGGATAAGAATGTCAGACAACATTGAAAGACACATACTTCCCTCAGTTTTTTGGGGAGGCAAATACCTGTTAATTTGCCCACATTATACCAATCTCTTTTCTTCCACTCATATTCTGCCTTCAGAATCTTATCAGACTCCTTCCAGTTCTCTTCTCTTATCATTGTCTGCCACTTAACGCGCTTCTCTGCATAATAGCGGGGATAGCTCTTCTGTAGAGCGCCACCGAGCCAAGTTGCTACGTTCTTTACACGGTGCTCAGCCAAACGACCGTCTACAGTGGCATTGATGCCATCCACGTCACGGAGCTGCCGCAATATATCATTTTGCAAGGCCCGATATGCCTCTGCATCTTGTGGGGCGTGAGTCTCAGCAATGGCAGCGCAAACTTCAAACTTGGATGCAGATACAGCCCGGAGGAAACACTGCCGTTGCTTCTCCTTAGCACCCGTATCTGACGCGTGCTCCATCCCGTGATCCCGATTTGCATTCATCATGACAACAACGAGTTTTTCGCAAGGTCTACCGTTGATATCGCCGCTCTCCATGGAAATCATATGGAAGAATGGACCGCGAAGAAGGATTTCTTTCTCGCCGTGGGGTGATATGTGGCCGACCGGCATAGCACATATAGATGTTACGACGCTGTCGGGGTATAGTGCTCGGTATTCTTTAAGCAGCGCTGGATCAACACCGTGTATGTGGATCGTGAGATGAAGTCGTATAGGCCTCTTCTCGTCGTTGTGGGTCGACTTGGAGAACTCCTCCATGATCTTCTCATCCGTAGAGCTGGAAAGAAGACCTAGCGGCACTGAGAAATTCCTTTTCGCCAATTCGGGACGCGCGAGGATGGCCTTGTACTCCTCCAACTCCTCTGCTGTGACAGAGAGACCCCGAAAGGTTACCCCTTCGAAGTTGGCATACATGGGATGACCAATCTGTGAAAGGCGGAGGTTATAGAGATCGATGGTCAACAGCTCCACCAAGGTAGCTACGACCTGTAGTTCCACCTCGTTTGATTCCTCGTGCCGCAGAGTTTTGGTAATCAAGCTGTATAAGTGATCGAAGCTCTTCTCTGCCGTATATAACTCAATAGCGTCGAACTGCTCCACAAGTGGCTTCTGAGGTCGGCTCACTACAACAATCGGGGTTGGTCATCGCCCTTTCAAACACGGTCGAAAGCATGGAATCTCCCAAGACACAGTTATGTCCTACAAGGAGGCTGTGATACCTACTACAGCCAAAGTAAGAAAGGGACGACCCGAAAATTACTTACTGTCTAAGTCGCCATAATCTCGAAATCCTTCGAGCAGTTTGGTAAAAGAATTCTTGACGTCGTCGGGAATATCTAGTTTGCGGAAATAAACACGGGTGTTGCTCATTAGTGTTCTATACCCTTCATTTGACATCCAGGCCTTGCGAATCTTCTCTATATACGGCCGAATGGCCTTCATTCGGAGGGTCTCATGGTCTCCCCCATATGCAGTCCTCAGAGATACAGAGT
This sequence comes from Xylaria cubensis, assembly GCA_022385715.1. Lineage (NCBI taxonomy): Eukaryota > Fungi > Ascomycota > Sordariomycetes > Xylariales > Xylariaceae > Xylaria > Xylaria cubensis. The sequence continues at coordinate 311,805 of MU279041.1, forward strand.
CCGGCAACGACTGAAAAAATCTCGAGTTTGAAGCCATCTAATGATAGACGAGGTGATAGGTGCTGTGAAGCCGACGGTGCAGGTACGGAAAGACGAATGCTTGGATAATTGACGAAACCAGATTCCGATCTTGCCTCATGGCTGGTTGGTTTAGAACGCTATTCAGCGCTGCCTGCCGAGTTTATGTCTCAGTAACGGTACATTTATCCCGCGTCTGACAGGTGGCTTGGTGTGGTGCCCTTGTGACCATAAGGATTGGCTGGGCGGCCTCAGCTTGCCTCAGCTTGCCTCAGCTTAACAGTGCACGTCGGTGTAAGCCCCTGATTGACCCCTCCTTTATCTATTGGCCTTCACTGTTTTCGATGTTGCAACGGCAATGTGATAGACCCCTGAATCTGGGAGTCACAAAGAAAAGCGGCTGCCTAAAGTGGCTGTGAAATCAGTGTCCTGATTACCATTTTAAAGACCATCCTTCTGTGTAAGCAGACCGACAAAGTGCGAATGATTACGTTAGGCCGAGATCGGATCGCTGGCTTAGGAAGCATCAACGCCTACCAAAATGGCTGATATCATCGGTGCCATCGGCCTGGCTACACAACTGGCGTCTTATTGCATCCAGGCAATTAGCGCACTGAAGAGGTTTACGGAAGACGTGAGGTCGGCCGAGAGTGATCTTGCCGAGGTATTGATGCGAGTCCAGCGGTCGCACAATCTCCTCGACATCATTCGCGCCGCACTCATTGAGATCAAGAATAGTAATGCAAGAGAGTTCGGTGTCGCGATTTCCGTGGACGGCCTTAGGGAGACCGTAAATGACATCCTGAAGCTAGCTCAGGACGTGGCGAGAAGTGAGGCCCGCCTGAGCTTGATTCGTAAGGTGACATGGTCGCTTCAGAAGTCGAGAAAGGCGAGATTGGTGGAGCGCCTCAAGGACCATGAGAAAGATCTGTTGAATTTGATCACTGCTGTGAATGTGTGAGTCCTGTGTTTGTTTAATACAATCCCGATCGGAGATTGCCAGGATGTGCAGAGTGCGAGCGTACTGATTGAAAATCTAGGATTGCGCAACTTCGCTCACAGACGGGAATGGAAGCAAAAATCAGGGAGGTAACGGCTCGGGCTGAGTTAGTAGATGCCTTTTCCGGCATCACGGTTGTCGATGATGAGGAAGCCAGGGATTCGGGCGAGATGGCTCGAACATGGCTTGGACATATACATACCGATGACGGTCATTTACCAGAGGGGTACTGTCAGTTGAGATGGGACCTATCCGAGGCTGCCTTCCTGGGGAGTTGGCTAAGGGTATGGGACATCTTGCAGGAGGCAAGAGATCGATATAATGAATCATGGGTCAATGCAATCCGGATGAGTATGGCTCTCTAACCAGCGAAGGAGAATATGTACTGATGTGAACTCTACCAGAGCCGCATGCCGAATCTAATGTAATGTCCTTCTGGACGCCGTTGCATCAAGCCGTGTACATGAGCGCGCCCGTCACAGTTGTTCAAAGGCTCATCAACCTTGGTGCCTTCCGTATGTATGTCTTTTAAACCAAACAGGGATTGATCAGCTCACATACCCAATCGTCAGGCACTCTACGAACAAGGTGGACAGAGTTTGATCATTTAGATGTGACACCTCTCGAACTCGCATACGACCTAGAAGAAACTGACCTGCAAGAAGCACTGTGTCCCGTAATCCGTAACGCAGTGCCGGCAAAGATCCTAGCTCAGCTCCAACAAAGCTTTCATAATCTCATTCAACAGCAAGCGGGTCACTTGGTGGATATCAATAGGCTTTACCTCCCTCTTCTAGAGCCTTTGACGGAGCTTCACATGTCGGCCGTCTGGTTTCCCATTCGATGCAACCATCCCGGTGCCGGGTACTTATACAGGCTTGACGGCCGGGATCTCCTCGTTCAGTCTAGGAATATCGTGGCAGTGAATCACGAGGTCACTTATCGTCTAGCGGAAAGCGAGATATTTGATGTAACAGAGAATGCTGTGATTTTTGCAGGCTGTGCTAAAAAGTGGTTGAGGAAGTGAACGCGCCAGATATTTCGGGGCTTCACTGATTTCTAGGGGGTTCTAGATGAATGAAGAGCTCGATATGTATTTCTCATGTTTATCTTACTAGATCTAGGGCTTTGGAGTTTTAGTTTTTCTTCCGCTTGTTACCTCTCGTAATATCAAAATCAATACACCTTTATATCGTACCCTTTTAACATTACGCCGAATACATCCTTCGCCACAAAACCAGCATGTATCCAAAGGCTTATTGCCAATGTTGGTTCCAGGATCGACAGAATCGTCCAATTGTTCGTCTTTCTCACAAGCTAGTTTCTTAACACAGTATTCTACGGCAAAACTCCAGCAACGAAAGCACCCAAAAGGATTGGGCTAACAGCTACCATTTGCGTAACGCATGAAGAATACCATATCTGGCGCCACATCATTTCCTGGCTTACCAGGTCCCCGCCGGTGGTACGACATCGAAGAGGGAAAATGTGGAAGTCATCGACGTTACCGAGCTCCATGCACCAAACCGTAGTGAAGAAGTATAACGCAGTAAAAGTAGACTCGCAGTGTTCCTTGCTGAGCTCCCACAGCTCGGAGGCGTACTCATCGATGGACGCAGGCGACTTGCGCAATGCTATCGAGAATGACGGTGGTGGGTGGCTAAAGTTTAAAGCCTGGTCTTCAACGGGTATGTCGAATATAGAGTAGACGTATCTAGCGGCCTCTCGGTAACCCTCCAGGCCAGGAAGATAGCCGATGGTGTGATCAAGTCCTTTCTCTACGCTAGCGCCCGTGCGACTCCCCAGCCGAAGTCGTCCGAGCTTTGATCTCGTCTCTTCATCCAGCGCTTGCTGTGACACGAAAACGAGATATTCTGCGTGGCAAAGTGCGTACATAAGATCTCGCCCGATTAGGTGGACTCCGGGCGCACGGGCACATGATATCGAACGCACTTTTTCATTCAGACGCGACTTATCGACATAGATCCAATCTGCAAGCAATTGTGCTTGCGCTGGGGATAGGATAACGCGCTGCCTGAATCTGGCCATGGTCTTCCGAAGGCGCTCCAGGGGTTCGCTCGGCGTCCAGCGACTAGACCGCATATTCTGAAAGAGAACCATGATCTCGTTGTCAGCTTCAAGATGCTCGTTTGCAATTTTGGGAGACCAGACTGCGTCGAAACCACTGTTGGCGCTGGGAAGCTGATATACGGTTCCCTCGTGATGCGAAGTGGGAAGGACGATCCTTAGCACCTCGTCCGAGTAACTGTGCGTGGCATCGTTATAGGGATTTCTCGGAACGCCCTTGAAAGAGATAATGATCAGTGCCGCAATATTTAGAATCGCCCTAGTAAAAGTAGGCGACCCCTGCTCCCCCAATGCTATCGTCAGGGAGGACGGCACTCCAACGGCGACCCAGGTGATCATGGTGGTAAACCAATATAAAGCACCATCGAGGCTGTATTCCCAGCCAAAAGGACCCCGGAGTTGAATTGAATTGCACAATTGCGGCATGTTTCCGGCCGAAACTTGCCACCTCGCATATAACCACTTCGGGAGCCAAAGCAAGAAAACGATCTGAGTCAAGAGAGGCGCCTCCACAGCGATGTAAAGGCTCGATGGCATACGAATATTGGTATCCCCCCAAGTCATGACTGGAAGAGCATCTAAAGCCTCGAGGTGGTAGGCGTAGCGGAACGCGGACACTGTCCAAATCGTCGAGGTGATTCCTACAACCAATGTCGCAACAACGTCGGTAGAGAGGCTGCGACTCCGTAGAACGAAGCCCTTATTGACTAGCATCCGGTGCATGAGCAACCAGGCCATGCAGACAACAAACTGGTGAGTGTTCTACAAAGCAAGCGGATTAGCAACATGTGAAAGGGGTTCGCTAGCTGCCTTACTAGTTGGTCATCCATTGAAGCCAAGTTACCTGTCGAAGGATTTATCTGCATTCCGCCAAATAAAGTTGTCATTTTCAACACGCAAAGATGATAAGACGTAGGCTACTGTCGGCAAAAGTTTGGGCGCTCTCTAACGTGATCGGTGAAACATTGCACCGTTCTTTGTCTCGACTCCGCACGGCCAGCTCAGCTCACTGCGCCGGAGCCAATCATCTACCAGACTACTAATACCAAGAACAGAAGGAAAGCGAGGGCACGGCAATGACATAGGATACACAACAATATTACTCATGAGAGGTAAGTAAATGCAAGCACGTAAACATTGGGAAAGCACCAACTTGGAGATTACAAGTAACTGTAGGAAGGTTCCAGGGAAGTGATCGAAAGACTGCCTCACAGCGAACTTTAAAACGAGTGCTCGATTCTATTTACAACATCAACAACACACTGGTCTACTATAGCATCGCCATATCGCTTCCACTACTTTCAGCACAGTTGTAAGGCATTATCAAATAAGATAGAACCACGTTTAGAATCAAAACCATTACGGCTTTACCTCTAGAGCAGCCATCCGCCCCCTACCTGGCCAAATCATGAATCCCAAACCGCCGCCCGGTCCACTACCAAATCCACTACCGGATATCGACATGGAACGACTTGAAAAGCTCAAAACATTGTGTCAAAGCACCGAGAACCGAGTAACGGCTCTCGAGACAAAACTAAGTATTGTCGAGGACCGCACAAGGGCCCTGTAAGTCGTTTATAACGGTAGGGTAAGAAGTAATACTAACCAAGAATCAAAGCATTTGGAATACAAACGCCCGAATCGCGAATTAGCAAACAGCGGTCGATGGGCTTGCGCAAAAGCAGGACATTTACTATATCAAATTTAGTGAGTAATTCTCAGAGCTACCTTTACCTTTATTCTAGCAACATCCAGATAGAGAACAGGGTTTACTTTTCGGCACGAAGAAGCTTTGAACACAAGTCACGCTCTAACTTCCAGTAACTAACTTGAGTTAGTGCCTCTACGTGGTGTTTTAAACCACGAAATTAAAGGGTTCCCATTAGATATGTACAGTCTTACAAATATGCAAGGTGAGTGGAGGTAACTGAAAGACAAGATAAGAATGGAATTAGTTTTCCTAACACGAAATAGAAAAGGAGATAATCAAAATCCTAAAGATGCTGAATCACCCGGTTCGTAACAACCCGGCGTCCGGGAAAATAAGATTGAGAGCTTTGATGGGGCTTGGCGACATATGGAAGTTGAGAGATTCAGTCCAGAAAGGATTACAGCAACCACAGGAACCATCACAAGAGAAACCATCACAAAAGGAACCATCACAAGAGGAATCATCACCACATGAGTAACCATGAGACCTTAAAGTCTGACCAATGATTATCGTAGCACCAATACAATTAGGTTACCTCACTCAGAAGCGCCTGGGAAGCCCTGTAGCAGAAGATACTCGTGAAACCTCTGGTAGATGCAACAGCCAACAATCCTTCTATGTAGCTAGTTATAGACGGCGTCGAAATGAATCTTGCCTCGTCGTTTCCGATAGACCACTGCATCTTCTCCAAACTCGTCCTAAATAGCACTCATCGATTGGTATCCATGATATTATACATATCCAGAAAAGTGCATACGAGTCATATAGGGGCGTAAGTAGCGACAACGAAAGTAGGAGAGCTTCTCTTTGGCTGGTTGACCTGATGACAGCAGCTGTGCGGCTAATTTCTGTCAGCAACAAAATTGAAACGCCATTTTCGTTTACCCCTATCAATAAGAAGGAGAGTAAGGCACTCCGCAGCGGATTTCAAAGCAGAAACAAGCATAAAGTTCTATGAGATCAATCCCGATTCGCAAGACACGTGCTCAGAGCACCAGATGTGTCGAGACTAGATAGCATCGAGAGTGTTGAAGCCAATTTCAAAGCAGATCAGTAGGTCGCCGTGCTCTGAGTCGGCTTCCATAGAAACATGTCTAATATCAACGCGTCTTCACTCAAGAGGCGCATGTTAATCTATAGAGACTGACTATCAGGTTCGTACACCCTCTCTTTACGGCTCTCTTAGTGATAGACAGCTGGGATATTTGTAATTACAGCGAAAATCTCACCAGATTTGACCACTGCGGTTTTCCCATATTTACCTCTACAAATCTATTTATCGGCCTGCACAACGGATATCAATCGCATATTGTGATGTCGGAGAAATATTATCCCATGTTATACCTTCTCCGACTTAGACTAAGATATACCTGATGCTGACGTCGGCGTATTAATAACAGCGATTTTCTGTTTGAACGAACTTGTAACTGGTCAGGCCTTCTACCTCAAGGATTCTGATTCCATTATAATCCAGGGGGAGGCTATTTTTATTAGCATTTAATTTTGATTTCCCTTGTTTGGTAGGAAGTGATGGGGAAGACACATTCTGAAAAACTAGTTTGTGAGTAATTTGGTCTGTCGGCTGCAACAACTGACTTTCCTTCTTTCCTCCGTCGGATCCTGAGCGTAGATACACAATTTTTGGCCCCAGTGTCTCTAGAGCTAGCCAACCTCAAAGTCACCAATTGGGTATTTCGTGATCTACCTTTCCCGTAGCTAACGATTGATTCCTATAACATGATTTGTATCATTTCTTTTTTGTTGGCGGTTCTGGCGGCTCTGGAGGCGAAGAGGCTGCGCCGCAATGTATATGATATGCGATTTCACGCCATGCCCCAGTAGGAAGTTGGTTGTCTCTTAAGCCCCCCAATTCGCGATTAGAATGTCCACTAGTTACTCACCCAAAATTATCGGGAAAGCTGGTTTTAAGTCTGGGCGGGTGGTGGCTCTGGATTGGTCACTACATTATCAAGAGCGTTTGCATTCTAGGCAGACACCGGCTATATTTCTACGGAATTAAAACGGTGTGTATTGTCGGCTCTATTAATACGACCTTGCTTCTTATATATAAACCCCACATTGCTCATACGAGGAAGCTTGAGCATAAGTATACTACAACTAATGACTTAGCACTGTTGGACTGTTTCTCGTCCTTTCTCACACCCTTCAAATTGCCCACAACCTTCAACCCTTCTAGAGAACTGACAAATGCCTGTAACTATTCGTTCTGCAGCGCACCCCCCGAGAGCATGGAAGGAGACTAGTCCCGCATCTTCCCCTCAGGAGCTCCTCCAACGCTCTTGTTCAAAAGAATACCAACAATGCGGCCACATAATCCAGTCCTCCATGGACCAGATTTCCGGGGCCAACATCTTCCCGTCATCTAACGGATTTGTCCGAGCTGCCTATGCCGCCTACAGCAACCACCATCATCTGACCATTCGCCCCGATGACGTCTGGTTTGCCATCTTAACCCAGCTGAGCTTTCACATAAACGCTCACGCAGAAGAGCTGAGGTCCTTCTTTGTTTCACACAAAGGCCAAAAAGAGATCGAAGTAGTAGGTGCTGGTAGCATCAACTTTGCCGATTTTGGCTCGATAGCCATCATGATGACGAAGGAGATGGAGAAACACATCGTCGACCCAGAGTTGCGACAATGGATCATGCCAAACTTTAGTACAACGGAGCATAAAGACATGGTGACCGCCGCCGTTCTTATGATGGGCTCTATGCAGAAGTATTTCTCGTATACGGCGAGTATGATATGTGGAATACCTTCTGTTACGCTGCTTGGAGATCGGGACGACTGGGTTGAAATCCGTCGTCGTCTCGAATACCTACCCCGGCTAGGGGAAGAGCCCAGACAGTTTGCACTGCTTTTGAGTGCTGTACTGGACTATTTTATTCTCTCGTTCGATGAACCGGACAGTCCCTTCGTTCTCTCCTTCTGGAAAAGGATTGCGGATAAGAGTGGCGGCTCGGGACCGTATTATTTATCTGGCTGGATTACGGCTTTCTGTTTCTGGTCTGCCGATGGTAAATGCCTATATTCTCCACCACAGGGGCCCGTCAAGACGCAGGGTCTCGGTGGGACGAATCCGGGCTGCAATCTCGATGGTGTACTGTTCCACCGCGTGGACACAAAGGATATCCCGGAGGCATTCGTGTCCGTCCCGGTCAAGTTGAGTGACAATGGTACAGTTTATAAAACGAGGATGGTAGCGGGGTTAGTGGGCATCGAGGTATCAAGTAGTGGAGAGTTTCTTGACGAGAGTTCCTTTCATTTGGGCCCAGAGTCGTCAACTGCTTCTATCTGGGAGAATGGTGGATGGACAACGCCGAAATTAAAAACCCAGGTCAGTGAAACCACTGGCCTGGACTCAATCCGACCTTTCTCTGGTTGGTGGATGTATTTGCTTTCAAACCAAGACGACACAAGGTAATTATGGAAATGCAACTACCTACATACCACAGCGTGGTTCAGGGGGATTTTTGTGTTAATCTGTGAAGCGGCGTTTTGTATATTCAGCCGCCCGTGTTTGTCGTGTTTTCTCAAGCCTCTGGATTCTATAGATACGATAATAGCGAATTATCCGGGCCAGCAAGAGCAAAGCTATTCGTGTATTTAAACCTAGATCGCCGCCTGGGCTGGAAAGGAGGATTTATACCTGTATGACCTCCTGTGTGACCTCCTTGACGCCCCAGAAGATTATTGCAATATTGAATACCATTCCAAGCCCTAGCACGCTAGCCCTTGTGACAACAAACCACGAGACGCACAGCCCAACGTCCACAGCAAAGTGTAGGGCATCCAATCCAGAAAATGCATTCTATCTCGCAGCGAAGTGCCTTGACAGTCATAGACGCCATAGCACTACGTAAACAGTCCATAGAATTATAGCTTAAGTTATCGCTATTTATAACATGAAGGCGCCATGCAACTAGGATCGCGTGTGGATATAATCCCTATGCTTCACTTGAGTTTTCAGTACCCAAGCTTGGCTCTTGTAAATGTATTGTAGAGAGAAGGGCTAAGGCAATCAAATGTAGCGGCTTCTGATAGGTCGCTCTGGTATAAACGTGCATGTCATTTTGAGGTTGAGATTTAAGCCTCCTATAGTTCTCTATGATGGAGCACATGATCCTGACCTACACCTTCTCAAATATCTTTTTCCGAGATGCCAGTCTCTTTCTCATATCTCTCAGATAAAACCGGACCAAGAAGCTTCTTATCCTGAGAGGAAGCGGGCGGTATAGAGCCTTTATAAGCCATTCAACAATTTTGTAACTCCAGTAGTGGCTATTTAGGCCATACTCTTTGCGGATCCTATCAGGTAGGAATGCCGAAGTACAGACCCGGATGACGGGCAGCAAAATTCGCAAGTATACGGGGATGTGCCGTAGATACATGATTTCATTACAAACGTTTTTCGCCTGCTGCGTGACTTCGACCGTGGCAATTTTATGATCCCAATACTCCCAGAACTCCTTGCGACTGGCCGGCCACATCTCTTCCGGTACTTGTAAAGAACAAGCGAAGATAGAATACTCGAAGTAGATATTGTCCTGCACCTGTTCGTCTTCGATATTTCCCCAGACTCGCTGGTAGAGGTCGATTCCCGTAGCATAGAGAGTAGCGGCAACCCACATCTGTAGTTCTGGATCCAGAGCACGGTCTATAGACAATAAGAGGTTTTGTCAGCACGTGTTAGGCAGAAAGAGAAGAGGGGGATGAATATTCTTAAAGTTGGTTGCCTTAGAGACTAAGAAACAAATAGCACCGTCGGGTATCTTACACGGCTTTCCCTTGTTTTGACCCTCCTTGAGAGTACCCGACACCCTCGAGTGGATTTTGGTAATCATATCCATTATCATCTTCCTTTCTTCAGGCGTGCCATAGACCATGCCGTACATAAAAGTCATTGTCGTCCGCAGCCGGTCCAGCACGCGATAAACGAAGTTGCTGTGTTTACTTACGCCGGCCGCGATGCCGGGCTCGGCTAGCTGGAGAAGTATGGCGGCAGCACCTACAAACAAAAGGATGCTTCTATATGACGAGCCGTTAGCATTTCAGGCCTGATTCGAGGGGGCAATTTTTAGAGGAGGAGCAGAAGTGAAATGCTTTCACTTAGACAAGACTTCAAGCTACGAAATGAGATTAGAAAGGACCTACTCCTGTAGAATGAGAGTCATGTATTTAGGCGTGAAATTTGGTGAAAGTAGATACTCCTTGGAAATCGCTCTAGAAAGCGGCTTCTCGTCGTCCGCCGTGGACGAAGAACACCGGGTGCTCACGTTAATGTTGGTAGGCATAACTAATGTCATGGTTGAAAAAGCTAGTGGGCTTGACGATAGAATTGCATTTCGCGTAAGAAATTGTTATTTATACTAATAATACTCACCATACTGCTAAGCCGAGTTGTGGCGCACGGGTGTAATCAATCAGGCGGATGCCTGTACTATAATGCAGCGTAGTACTATGGCAGTTGAGACACGTCACGAGCGAATCTGCAACGGGAGGCGTTGTTCGCGAGACCCCATGCGACCAATAAAGGCCGAACAAACAACATTTAAAAAGGTACAAAGGGAATCAAGGATAGCACGTATTTTTGTTCTTGGAGAAATTAGTATGTTGTACACGCCGACTCCCTACCTAAGAAATAGTGTTCCCATGAACCTTATTTTCCTAATTAGAAACGAAGGACCTATAGGAAGCTATCTATTAGAAGGTCAAATTCATAGTGAGCCACCTTTCCAGCGTCGTTTGATATTCAGTGTATTATTATGATAGTCGTCTCATCAATCCTGAAGGTGGTCACAAATCCCCGATCTGTCAGTCACGCTTTGAATTGTTATCAGCCGCAAAACAATGGACCTCATGGTACCAAAAGGCATGGAGTGTGACCTCGTTAGCCCGAGGCACTACTTAAAGGAAAATGGATGCGAACATCCAATCATCGAACCTCAGAAGCACCAATACCTCGCTAATAATGGTGATGTCTTATTTTACTATTTTCTAGGCAATGTTCAAGTGCACACATTTATGTAATCAGCTAAGGGTAGTCTAAGTCGTCATGGATTAGTTTACTTACATTGATGAGGCTCGGCCGGATGACAGACCCGGTGATTCCCGGGGAATTCCTAATCTAGCAAGTATCATCAATAACCCCACCAGACTATACCACGAGTTTTGTTACCTAAACATGATCACTTCTGATTCGGATTCAAGAAGATTAAGATCTAGGTAAGCGGTCAGCTACCGTGTGAAATCGAATCGAACCTCGGTGCCCAAGCGACTGAAAATATAGAATGCATTCACAAGAATCTTTACAGGGGATCTTGAGCTCAAACAAGCTTTCATGCATCCATCCATCACAGCTAGCTGTGTGCATCCAGCTTATGGGATCTATGAATAGTCTCTCACAGACATCCCTAACTTCATAAAAAGACACAACGTAATCGTCAAACTAATTGTTCAATTGTGCTCTGGCGCTGGTTCTCTTCATTGACGCATACAGTGCCTTCCTATCAAATTGCGACAAAAAGCACTGTACCCACCAGTCTTTTGTGGGTGGCGCCAGACTTCACAACCTCATCTTCAATTTGTCGATTTATCCTCGAGGGTGCTGGTTGCAGAGGGAGAACTCTGCTGCAGAAACCTGGAAATTGATGCTACGACAGTTTCCCAGTCAATATTGAGATTTGTTAGCATGGGTTTCTCATACGTGCTACGTTGGATCCCTAATGACGTATGAAGTACCACCCGTTCCCGATTTTGCCATCATCATCGATTGGCGTTGACTTTGATGTTTCCTACGCGATACGGCGGTACATTCATTATTAGTGCTGTTCTAATGTAGCCATGCCTCTGCTGCCACACCCGCGATGGCTACTATTGAGTGACATCCACTTTCGGCTGCGCGATTTCGAGCGTACGAGACGAACAGCCGAATGGATCGTATCGCTCACGCGCCAGACACCCGGCATCAGTCGGGTCGTCGTCTGCGGCGACGTGCTCACATCGCGTTCGATGCAGCCGACTGCCGTCATCTCTGCCGCATATCGCTTTCTCTCGGACCTGAGTCAATCCGTGCCACATGTCAACGTGATTCTGGGGAATCATGATCTCGCCTTTCGCCGCGACTACGGCACCACCGCCCTCGAGGCGCTCAACATGTCGCGCCTACGACCATTCGTATCGCTTCATGATGAAGTGGGTCGGTATGACTGGGATGGTAGACGTGTGCTGGTCTTGCCTTTTCGCGAGGACCAAACCGAGTTGACGAGTGCTGTGGCTGGTCTGGATCCAGACGAAGCTGCTCTCACCGTCGCATTTGCGCATCTGGCCCTCAACCGGGCTGTGACGCAGCGCCATGTTGTCCGCGACGACAGTGGTGATCTGGGACACTCTGTTCGATACCGCGGTCTTACTGGTCCGGATCATTTCAAGACTCTTGCTAGGTTGGTACCATATACTACGTTTCGAGGCTGTTGCGCATGACTGATTTACCAAAACAGGACTTTCACTGGTCACTTCCATAGTCATCAAACTATTCTTCAGTCGAATCAACATACATCACCAGCTGGGGATGAAGATCGTCTGAAGGGTAGCGTCACTTACCTAGGCGCTCCTTTACAATTGACTTGGGCTGATCTCAGCGATGAAGATCGCGGTGTCGTCTTGCTGGACCCCGCAACGTTAGAACACGAGTTGATCATAAACCCTCACGCCATAGGCTACATCACTGCTCAAGGATCAGAAGTCCTAAATGACAATATTGACCCCTCGACCGTGCAAGGCAATCATGTTATGATACTCGGGAAGCTCACACAGTTCCAATACTGGAATGCGCGGGAAAAGCTGTTATCGCTCGGCGCTCAGAGTGTGCGTGAACAGCGGCCAACACCGAAATTAGGGCATGGGTCGAATTCATTCGCATATAACAGCTTAGGCGCTTCTGTACCCGCAAGTGATCGGGATGTTGCTTTTCAATCCGCTGATACGAGTGACTTGCCTGAGGAATTCTCCCGATCTACTACTGATATTCAGGATGAATCATTACAGCGTGATGACTTGCACTTAGTTAAAATCAACCCGGTTGAATATGTGTCTGAATATGTTCAGTCTTTGGATATTGGGTCGATGGATGAGAAAAAGACTATTCAGCTCGGTGAAAAGCTTCTACTGGCTTCCGAGTCCTCGACTTCCCTCGGCGACGATGTTGCAGACTACAAAACCCTGCTAGACTCGACCGATCCCATCGCTACGCAGGGCGATTCCTCTCCGACCAAACAGGTCTTCGTGGCCAAACCAAGCTCAATTGTGATTTCGAACTTTCTCGGCGTTCAAGATGAATGCACCATTGACTTTGACGGCGACCTGGGGCGTGGCTTGACCTTCGTTGTTGGGGACAACGGCTCGGGAAAGAGCACACTCATTGAAGCAATAGTCTGGTGCCAGTATGGGAGATGTATTCGGAAAGGGCTGTCAGTCGGGGATGTCGTCAATGACATCACTGGTAAGAATTGTATGGTCAGCTTGTCATTTTCGAATGGGTACACTATCACTCGATATCGGAAGCACAAGATGCATGGCAATCGCGTTATAGTCTCGCTTAATGGCATCGAGCAAACTCAAATCGAGCACGGAGAGGCGCGCGCCACTCAAGCTGCAATTGACGAGCTTTTGGGCATCGACTATGAAGAATTCATCAAAACGGTGGTTTTGGGACACGAGAGCGCCGCCGGCTTTCTGAGCTCCACACCCGCCCAACGTCATGACTTGATCGAGTCAACACTCGGTCTATCAAGACTAGATACATGTGCAAATATGTCCCGAACAATGCTGCGAGAGGTTGACGATGATATCACCGCCCTTCGCGGCAGAATCAATACCATTGAACAGACCATCGCTCTTATTGAAGATCGCATCACCAATAGGAAAAAGGAGCTGCGACTCCTGCGCATAGAAGAGGAAGAAGCGAGGAAAGCATGCAGCCAGGACCAAGTGAGCGAGCTTGATCCCAAATCCTCTGGAGCCCATGATACATCCGAGGAAGACCTAAACATGGTCAATAGACGGTTGGAAGAACTGAAGTTGGAGATTAAGGAAAGTCAACAAGTAGTCGACCAAGGCCAATCTGTCATGAAGGAAGTCGAGATTTGGGAAGACGTAGCCGCAATGCAGTCAAAGTCGGATCAAAGAATTCACAAAACCACAAGTCGGTGTCAAGCTTTGCGCGATGAGCTCGGGAGACTCGAATCCACCCAGCCCGATCCAGTGGCAACGGATCATATTCATGCATTCGAATCGACAATTCGGAGTCTTTCTCAAACCATATCATGGCTCCAATCACACGCCTCAAGCGCTAAAGATTATCTCAGCCCAGACAGCCCGGCTAACAGAATGACATTTCATTTTATTAAAATTGGTTTAATGTCGTTGGAGCGGCTTTCCAGTCATCTCAACAGCCTCTTAGAGCAGGTCAAGTCCACTATTTCTAAGCAGCAGCAAGAGGACGTGGACGAAACAGAGAGCGCAATCGAAGGAATCCAAATGGAATTATCCGAGGAAGAGGCAAAAATGGATAGGCTGATTAAAGAGAAGAACGATGCTTACGCCAGAGTGGCACTCGACAGAGGTCTCGACGAACAACACGTACGCTCGCTATTGAACAATTTATCGGATACCGACGTGCGGGGTGCAAGACAACAACTTTCCCGCTCATTCAATCACCTCTCAAAATTACTAACAGAGCAGGGGGTTCTACACGATCTGCAGGCCAAGCTTCAACGTAATAATACTGTTGACGTGAGCGAGGGAGCAAAGAATCGAGAGGCTGCCGTCAAAAGACTAGCGCAGAAAGAGCAAGAAATCGCGATCTACCAAAAACTAATCCAAGAAGAAACCTCAACGCTCAACGAACAACGTTCCAGCCGCGACGCCATAGAAACAGAGATTGAGTCCTTAATGTCTACGAGAGAATTGTTCGCGTTCTGGGAGGAGTCACTCTCGCGACGACGCACAAAGTCCGCCGCGGCCTCGACATTCCGTAACCACGTCCTCGACAAGAGTCTCCAGGAGCTCAATGCCGTCGCCTCGAGGATCTTGCTCGAATTATACGAGAACACACGTCATGCTCGCGAATTGACGAAGGGTATGTTAAGTACCATATTCGCCGCCGAAGATGATCAAGACAGCGCGCGAACCCCTGCTCTCCTCGACCAGACGCTAGGCGTCACCAAGACACTAGCATACGCGAAGCGCAGCGGCGGCGAGCGCAAGCGCATCGATTTAGCCGTGTTCTTCGCCCTTGTGCAGATTGCACAGGCGCATAGCTCGCATCGCGCGCGCTATATGCTTGTTGATGAGGTCTTTGATAGTCTTGATGCGGCGGGCCAGGCGGCTGTTGTGAGGTGGTGTTCGCGACTTATGACGTGGACGGACTTTCAGCTTGTTGTCACGCATAGTGATTACTTGATCAATGCTGCGCGGGGTCTCGCGAATGATGAGGATGATGATGATGACGAGAGTAGATTTTCGGTCCTGTCTGCTGAGATGACGACTGAGGGGACTAAGCTCTCGTATAACATGGCATGAGATCTGTTGCATATCTTAGAGCCTCAGATCAGTTTCAATCATTGTACGAGAACGCAAACTTTGTAGTATATCTGTACACAATATGAGCCTCTACGACACTCAATATAGAATTCATCAAGAGCCTCTGTTTGACGTGTTAGAAACTGAATCTAAAATACGAATAAACTAGTCGATAGAATTTCCCAGTCGAATCTTTCGTTTCTTGGGATCGACTATACATCGGCATTTGAGGCCTTACTTCTAAACCAAGGCAATTGGGCGTGAAATTTCGGTACAATGTAGTTCGTTAGACCCAAAAGTTTTAATAAAGCAGGTGGTGGGCCATTAGTTCGGTAAACTACGTCCCAGCAAGATTTAATTCAATGACCACCGCCTAATAAGATCGAGTAGGCGATTCGCAGTAAATGATCCTTCATATAACTCTTTAGATGGTACCGCCTAATCATTTTTGCACTTCATCTTTGACCTTTATTTCACTTATACTGATTTTATTAGATTTCGAGTCAATATTTATTTCCTCCATTAGAGACGAAATGGGTAGCAAAGCTCCCTTTATTCCCAATTACTGTTGATAACATCAACAATGACCCCATGATCCTCCTGCTGCGCGAGTCCCGAAACTACGACAACGGCAACAATGCCTTCAACCCCAGCAACTCGGACTGCGAAAGCAAAAAGGGTCAGTATCCGAGTCATATCAAGAACGATCCACGCGCAAGAAAATATTCATCCCCTAAATACGGCAAAAAAAGGCCACGAGAATCTATACAAGCAAACAGAATCACTCACTCGGCACCCCACCCCCATGAATCGCATAATCTCCCGGGTACATCTCATGGACCCCAAACTTCTTGCGGAACGCCTCGTCACTACCATGCTTACAATGCAGATACCACGAGGAGGCATTGAAGCGCAAGACAGCGTTCCGTTTACGCTTTACCCAGCTATCGTTGTCGGGCTGCGTGTTAGCTCCCACAGCGGCCTGGAAAAGCACATGCTGTCCGTTGGCTGTCGCGATGGAGATTACTGTCGGCTGCGAGTCTGATAGCGGATACAAGCGAGCGTAGAGTAGGTGGCCCAGCTCCCAGGCGTCGGAGGCTGTGAAGGTTTCTAGTGTGAAGGAGTCGCAGGTTGCTTTTACTTTCTCTGCCTATTGTTTTTTTAACGGTCGTTGTTTTTAACGGTTGTTGTTAGTTAGTTGGGGGAAGGGTCATGATATGGGTCTTGGCATGGATGGATTTGGTAGATAGATAGATGGATGTCAGACGGAAGGAAGGAAGAGTGAAGTGACTTACGTTTGACGGCGGGGTCGGGATCGGCGTCGCGGCGGATGCACCCGCGGTGTGGGCCGCGAGGACGGCGCGCAGTCCGATACCTTCGGATTTGTCTTTGCGACGGAGGACCTTTTGTGCTGCCATATCGAACAAAATATATCTAGGAAGTGGAATAGAGAGATAATTCAGTTACTAGATGAAACTGGAGGTGCCTTCTCAGCCTTATATAGTTCCAGTCATTTTGGTGAGAATGAGTCGGACGATCGACGTCAGGGTTAGCGGCCGGGGGGGTATTTTCGGGCGGGGCTTCCCGATCGGGAAGTTTTAGCAGTCCCGCATTTCAAAGCATGAGAAGATTGGATTTTACATATTCGTAGATTCAACTGTAGCCCAAAAACCCCATTCCTACCCTCATCTCCTCCACGAAGACAAATCATACAAACACCACCACTTCCTCCCTTTAACCAACTCATTCATTCTATTTCTCGCCTCCATTGGTATTAGGTCCACCAGGCCCAGACATAGCACTATAATTCCAAAAGTTAGTCACGTCACCATACAGGTATGTAATCCAACTCATCTTCCATAAGAAACCCAGGAAAAAAGAAACCTCACCTCTGCCACATCTTCCCAATAATGCCTTGCGGTTTCTGATCAGCGAGATTCTCGCGCTTCTCCTTCGACATGGTGTCCGTGGAGCGTTTCTGTTCGTATATCCTGTCGAAGGAGGGGCCTGCTATCTATATATCCCACCAACAACACCCTTGTATTAGTATTGCTCACGACATATATATGGCGAGGTTGATGAAGAGGGCGAGCAAACAACTAAAACGGGACAGAAGAGCGGAATAAAGGAAGATGGGAGGAGATGGAGGTACGTACACCATGATCAGCCGAATGACTACCTTCCTGACCACCGGCCTTGCCGCCTTCGGACTGTTGCGTTGCGTAGTTGTCGCTCATCGTGCGAGATATTTAATTTGATTGATTTTCTTGTAAAGTCGATCTCTTAGTAACAGTGAACAATGGCAAAAACTGGTATAAACTGTAATACTAACGATATATGGTTGATGTTCAGAGACGTTCGTTCTACTTAGACGAATTTTGCGGATAGAATGTAAGAATACTAAACAGTTGTCCCAGAAGAAACTGGGGAAACGAATTCGATCTCTTATAAACAAAATAGTACATTCCTAAGGTAAGTAAGCACTTACCTACCTACCTGCGGTGAAGATGATGAAGTCATCAAGGGTCAGTGGACTCATGAGGTCATTACTCTGCACTCTTTCTGCACCGCAAACAGAAAGTCGGTCGATCGCACTAATGTGATTCATACATATGTACTTAGTATGTATGAATAGCGGATAGCATGCATCTTACCTACATACATACTTAGTACCGATCTATCATTCCAGAGCAGCTCAGATCGTCAAACTTATTTCTCTGACACCAATTAGGTAATCAGGATGATTTCCAACAATCACATCTCTATGAATCCGCCTCTCCATGTAGATGCAATGCAGTGCAGTCAACTTAATCTCAGGCCGCGTAGAACCTTTCTAACAACCCATGATTACCAAATCTCTTTCCAATCTTGATCATCAATAGAAACGTAACAATATTTCACATAGTGGCACAACCAACAAGAGCAAACCAAAACTGGGAAGTAAACATGGACAAAAATCAACTTTTCTTGTAACCGAGGAGCACAGCGACCCCTAATACTATGAATCCGCCTGCCTTCCTCTACTCCTTGTACCGCTTTTGCAAGGCAACAACACATGAACGCCAAACTAACACAAAAATGACGATGACGGCGACGATGATAACGGAGAGGCAGGGGAAAAAAACAGGTATATCGTACATCGGCTAATAATGCCAAGCTTCATACAGTCCTCATCGTCGGCATCAGTAAGGCCCCCATCGACACCAGAGGCCCCAAGCCGAAGTTTCGCTAATTATGCTCTCGCTTGTCTCTCTGTCCAAGGCGAGCGAACACGCGCTAAACAGGTATCACGTGTCGTCTCGAAATATGTATCCCACTCCTATCCAGCGAAAGGCGCCATTCTAGTGGGAAAAAGTCCGCCCAAAAACAGATGCCGTTCATAAACCACAAGGAAAGCAGTCGATAAAAGCAGTTCCTAACGCGCAGTTCGAGTTGTGATTAAAAAGAAAGGGTAAGCAGCCACCACCAAACACCATAAGATAGTGGGGGAATCAAAGTAAAAAAAATCATATCCAGCCTGACGCCGATATGCTATGATAAAGAGGTTAAAACAGAAACGGTGATAGACGGCATGTGTGCCTATGCAGGGTTAACTTTCTGGCGCTTGTTATTGTGGGCCATACGAGGCGTAGGTGGCTTCTTCGTGGCTACGCCGTTCACTTGCGGTGCACCTAAGTTGGTCGGTGTTGGTGCGCCGCTGTCCTCTTCGGCTTTTACCGCCGATGGTCTTCTGCGTTTATTGCTCGCTGGACTGGTATTCGCACTGGGCCCGCTGGAATTCGTCCCTTGGGCGCTCTGCTGAAGCTGCATGCCTGGTGCCTGCATGTGACCCTGTGCAGGGCTTCCCATATGGGGCGAATTGGGAAGTTGGAGATGTGAGGTAGCTGGCGAAGCCCCTATGGGAAACTGATTAAAGCTCGGTGTTCGTTGATTCGGTTGGATAGCTCCCGCAGCATGTCCATTCATGGTTACTTGTTGTGGACCATTTGTAATGTGGGTGTTGACATATTGATCTAGCGCCTGGTACGGGGATAGCGACGAGTGTGCTTGATAGTAATTGAATAGAGGCTAATGCGAGATGAGTTAGCGACATGTACGTAACTGGAGATTGAAATGGTATGTTGCCACGTCTAATCTCTTTTGAGAGCTTGTGACATAGTATCAACTTACGTTCATTTGACCCATCACCTCAACAATCTAGGATGTCGACATCAGTTTACATAACCAATCAGGTGGGGGATATATAGGCCACATACCTCGAGGAATTGGAAGACGGACTCAGTAATACCCATATTTCCTTTAACGGCGGAATGAGGTATGACAAAATCGGGTGGGGGGTTCGGCGGCGATTTCAACGTCTTTGTCTTGCCCTTCTTGCTCATCTCAGGCGAGGCGTTCGCGTCTTGACCATTGACTTTCTTCCATTCTTTTGCCCAATGGTGGGTTGGTCTCGCCGCATTGATGACCATCTTCCTCGAAACGTATTCTTCGTGGCTCTGTGTGTTGAACTCGAGCATATCCAACTTTTGTTCACTATCGAACTGTGCCTTCAACTGTCCCGTGGCGATCACCTGACCCAAGCATGTCAGCAAGCGAGACGAAAAACTCACGGATAATTTTGTGACGAAATATACGTACATGAGAGTTCTCGAACAAGTATATCATACTGGCTCTCGGGTTCTCAAGGAAATGACAGCCATTCGCCAATTGCCTATCTGAGGTACGCCCCTCAAACGTCAACTGTATCTGGCGGATACCACTCTGGAAATGCGTATGAAAAAACCTGGCGAGTGCTGGTTGTACTATTTCATACTGCTTGTCAGAACCGTGTTCTTCGTTCGAGGGATCAGATCCAGTAACCGGAAGCGATAATCGGAAGACACCTCGGTGCGAGAAAAATCGGTCAACAAAATTTTGCCAATATCCAACATCGTCTCGGCTCTTGGTGCCCTATTCAGAAAGTTAGAGGTAGGCTAGCTAGTAGTTACCGAGAGTAAACGAACCGGATTTTGAAAGTTGCTCAAGTGCTCGCTGAACTGCATCAACTTTAATAGGCATTGACCCTTCATCATGCTGTCATTTTTGTGCTGCTGAGCTTGTTGCTGAGCTTGTTGCTGCATCTGGAGATGAGCGAGTTGCTGCTGCTGGGCCTGCAGTAACTGAGGGTTAGGCTGTTGTGGTTGGTTTACTGACTGGTTCTGTGCCTGTCCCTGTTGTCCCTGCGGTTGTTGCTGCTGGGGTGGCTGCTGCTGTTGTGGTTGGTTGGCTTGGGCAGCGTTTGGACCTTGGGCCTGTGGCTGGTTAGCTTGGCCGCCGGCAGGCGTGGCTGCTCTCTGAGGGCCCTGAGGACCTGCTGCAGCTTGTTGAACTTGGTTTTGACCCTGCTGCTGCTGACCCTGTTGCTGGGGCTGCTGGGCTTGCTGGGGCTGTTGTGGTTGGCCTTGGGGTTGAGGTGGAGGTTGGGCCTGAGGTTGCGGTTGTGGTTGCGGTTGTTGGGCCTGCGCCATCGTTGTAGGCATCTGCTGTGCCATTGACTGTGCGAGCTGATTCTGATGCTGTTGCTGCTGGAGGGTCTGGAGCTGGTGCGCTGTCATATGGCCCGGATGACCTGGCTGACCTCCTTGGTGCATCGCATTATTTGCGGCTTGCTGAGCTTGGTGTTGCTGCTGCTGTTGCTGCTGCTGCTGTTGTAATGCCATCTGTTGTAATGCGAGCTGTAATACAGGTTACTAAAGTCAGTCATGGGATCTTAAGTGATAGAGTCAAGACATAGTATATTATGACGAAGCTTCCGCTAAATGATTTGATTGTTACTCACTTGTTGTTGGGCAGTCGGGTGCTGGCCCCCTTGTTGAAGGTGGCCTTGCGGCATGTGCCCGGGCATCCTTGGTTGCATGCCCTGCCTTAATTGCGCAAACTGCTGCGCATTCATATTCCCAATTATGGGCATGCCGCCATTCATCATCTGATGTTGCATCAAGCCGGCCTGTCTCGCCTGCATTATCCGTTGCTGCTGCATATTGTACACGGTCTGGGCTGTATTGGGATTTTGGACTACAACAAGATATTAGCAAGAGCACGGATAGTTAAGCGTCGCGGACTGGCAGCGAAGCAAGGTGGACCGGAGGGTAAGGTACTCACTGTAATGCTGTTGCTGTTGAAACATCTGAGGGTTAAGGTGTTGAAGAGCGTGGGCATTGGGACCGGCACCCTGAGGTATGCCTCCCATCATGGCAGCAGGATTGATCTGGCCACCGGGACCGGAAGCGGCCAGATGAGCGGCCATCTGAGGTGGTATACCTTGTTGAGCGCCAGGTTGACTCGGATTGTGAGCCATGCCGGGAGCACCCATGGGATGGCCGGGATGGACACCGGGGTGCTGCGGCATGCCTGGGTGGAAACCCGGGCCAATGCTAGCCATCATTGCTGATATTGTCGATAACCCACAGCGTGGATATCGACGTCGCAATCTTCACTGTATACCATGCGCGTACAAATTGGAAGGGAGAGATGCGGTACGGTGCGCTATCAACTGTGAGATACGGCGGGCCAACACGCGCGCGTCGGAGCCTCGTCGACCAATGTAGGAGAGCTGCTAAAGGAGAAAGTAGCGCAATACACGCTGCGACAAGAGCCTGCACGGAGAGGCAGTCGGACAGTCGTGTGGAACGCGGTGAGCTGGGAACCTGGGCTGTCGCGAAACGCAAGGCCGGCGGACGGAGGGTGCGATGGGGCCGAATGCGTCGTGAACGTGGACGGGATCCCGGAAGGTAGGAGGAACAGGCAAATGCTAAGCGAAACGAGACAGACAATAAATGGCGGGACGAGAAAAGCGCGCTCTTGGTGCTGGAACGGGCGCTGGTGCGGTCAACGGAGCGGACCTACTGGAAGCGACGGCGTCAAAATGGTATGAGAGACATACAAGCAAAAAGATAGATAAGGACAAGGGAACGACGAGGTGGGTGGTAAAAGACGATGCAGACGAGTCGCTATCACGAACTCGAGATGCTGCAGCACATGGCCGAGACGAGGCGAGATTAAGATAAAGACAAGATGAGGGAGCGTATGATGTGGGATGCTGTACAGCAGTTAGCCAGCTCCAAATGGCCAGAGGCGTCGGGGATGAGCGAGCAGCGACGGGGACGGGGAATTAAGTAGCAATGATGATTAAGAATGGCGCTGGGTGGTTGCTTTGGTGCTGGAGCTGGGGCGGTAGTGGACAGTGGTGCAAATCAGTTCAGTCAATCAGCGGGCGGTGGGTTTGGGTTGGGTTATTGTGGGTTGTGGTAACTACTAACCTATATGGCCTACGCTACAGCGGGACGGTGCCTTATGGGGTTTAGGTATGCTACGCTGTTCTGTGTTCTGTGCTGTTGCTCTGTGCTGTACTGAGACGATGCGCTGTGCAAGCTGAGCTGTATATGCTGTTGTGCCCTGGATATTGGGTATGTTCCAGTGGGTAACAGAAAGAGACAGACAGGCCCCTTTTGGTAGTGTGTAAAAAAGTTGGGTTATATTAGGAGATGACTAACGAGGATGTTTCGGCGCGTGTCTGCGTTCTGAGAACTGCAAAGAAGCGGGAGTGCGAGAGAAAGAGGGAAAAGCCGACGCAGTGGGCTGGTGGCAGATCCCGGTAGCAAGACGGCCTAGTCTGGAGGCTGGCAAGCTGGGGGGAGGAGGGTGAGGGAGAGGGCGAGGGAAGACTGCAAGTGGGGGCTCTGACGTGCAGCAGCCCGTGTCTGGCCAATGATGGGCCCGGCCGCCGTCGGATGCCGGATTATGTATGCTCCTGACTCCAATTATAGAAATTAAAAGAATGGAGTAAGGTAGATTGAGTAGACGATAGTGGTACCGGTCCGCACAGGTGACTAAGTCAGTTGTGGTTTTGTAGTACCTCGTTGTGCGATAAAGATCAAGTTTGAAGGTGAATGTGAGGTGCGAGGTGAGGAGGGAGGGAGAAGGAGAATGAAGAGGAAGGTTAAATTTACGCTCACGCGCAGATTTACACGGCACGCTCCGTGAAATTCTGGCGGTGGCTGCTCTTCTTATACCAGAACTGCCCTTCTCATTAAGTTTGTTGTCGCAGTTTACAACTGACAGGAGGTGACTTACCATTGTCCGCCAGGTGTGACCCGACTGCGCTGCCTTGCCCCACACGGAGCATCCACAGTTTATCCGCTAGCGAATGCCCCACTGACCTTTTCGCTGAAATTTTTCTCTTTCGCAAGGCTCTAGTTTTTTTGTAGTCAGGGTCCTCGAGTTTCTTCTCTACCTATAAATTTCGCGTTCATCCGGCATTTGCCTTTCTTGCCAACACTCTTCCTTCAACCACGGCTCTGCTCTGTATCTCAGGCTCTCTCTCAAGCACGAGATGAGGAGTGTTATCAATGGTTTCATTACATCGGTTTGTATCTCTCCGCTCGCTTGCTTGCTTGCTTGCTCGGTCGTCGCGGTGATTTGAATGAAATTGTGAGTCTGCGATCCCCTTCTCCCTCATCTCATTTTACCACCTCCCTTCTCAGGATGACATCCAAATCAATTGTCTTCTTTTCCCAACCGAATCGACCATGAAGAAGTCTCGACTATTCGGGCTCTAGCAGCCTGTTACTTGCCAGTATACTTTGTCTGATCTCGTGTGCCGACAATGCCTCGGGAGGCGCGTTTGCACACGAGCCGGAGGGGCCTTTCTCACGCCAAGTCGCACAAAACTCTATTTGCTGACTCAGCTGCTAATTTTGGTGTCGACTCAGGCTTTCCGTGAGATTTCGTAGACCTTTTTAAATTCGGCATCGTCATATTCCGCCCTCAACACATGTTCTTTCAATATTAGGTAAGCCGGATATTTCTCTTCGCACAACCTCTTCCATGTTTTATGATGAATCTTCCACCTTATTCGCAGTTTCCACTCGAGCTTCATACGAGCCTATTTTGAAGTAAATGAGGGTCAATTTCTTCCTTGGATGTCTGAACCACATCTCTTTTTCGTTATGCTTGCAGAGTTTTCTCGAAATCCGAGGCTAACCAGCTAGCAATAGGTCCATTCGAGAAGCAGGCATCATTTTGACAGCTATATTATGAATACGTGATTGGCTACGTGTACTTGATAGTTTGGCTCAATGCTACATACGCGAATATATATTTTTTTTACTCCTAAGACCTCCAAGTGACTCGTCGACTCGTCGCACCGTGTGAACTAATTGATTTCCAAAGTATCTTAGATGAGCCAATGTCAAACCCAGCATGATGCATACTTTGATAGCTACATTTACATGCGGTGACACGATTCAGAAGCATGGTACAGATGTTATGGTAATGCTAGTGAGCTTATATTGCGTAGTATTCAAATAAGCTAAAGTCCAGCAGCGGGAAGCAGAACACTCTCGTTATTTGGCTCGTACCATGTCCAGGCTTTTTTATTTTATATTTTTATGTATACCTTCATACAAGATCGGATACTCTAAGGTTGAAATAGAGGTCTATGAGGTCGTTATAACTACCATAAAATTCATGAATCATAAATCATCGCAACAAACAGCCAACTACCTAGAAACGCGCGTTAATAACCCTCACAGCCGCACAACCATAGGCAATATTATTCATTCACGCAGACAGGTTCAACATGAACGCACTTCATCAACAAACAAATAACCAGACCAGACAGACAGACGTTCCTTCGACCAGCTCACTTCTTCTGCTCCTCCCCATTCGGCTCCCACCCCTCCTCCGCCATCTGGAAAGACTCAAACGTGAACGCCGGCGCAACAGAACATCCAACAAGCGTCCAATCCCCAAGGGAAACGGCATGCTGCCACTCGTTCTTCTGAACAACGACCTGCGGTCTCTCGCCACTCAGTAGATCCTTTCCTAGAACGACGTCCCTTACAGGCGTGCCGTCGTCCCACGCTAGACTCAGTTGTAGCGGCGCACCGGCGTAGTGATGCCAGACTTCCACGGCGTCGCGCACGCGATGCCAGTGCGAGAGCCCGGCCTCGCCTTCGAGGAGGTAGTAGATGCATGTCGAGTTGGAGCGTCCGGCAGAGGAGGAGAGAGGCGAGGTAGAGGTAGAGGTGTCTGGGTCCCGGAAAGTCTCGATGTAGAAACCCTTCTCCGGGTGCGGGGTTAGGTTTAGTGCCTTGACGACGTCTGCCGCGGTCATCTTTTCGGAGGAGGGAGACATGGTCCTTGAGGGATACGAATGCTGTTTTGGAACGCGTGAGTGTTGGGAGGGGTGAATGAGTGAGGAGGCTGTTGCTGCCTACCGTGGTGGTAGCTTGGAAACTAGGTAGTTCGAGATACGGTGATGGGGTTGTGCTGTCGCCGTCCCCTCTTCTAGTTCTACAATGAAGCCGTATTTCGTGGCGAAAAGTCAATGCTATTGCTATTACTTGTTAGCGAAAACGTAGTCATTTCTATAATTGTGTTTGAGATGATAGTGCTAATGGTTAATGATGACAGGTAGTAATTGTTGATAATAATGAGGATTGTTGATGAGGATGAATGAATAACTTATGCCTCTTACCTACCTATTTATAAATAAGTAAATCTAGCTAGTTTATAGAAGGCTCTGTTTCGAGATTTCTTCTTGATAACCCTTTTTTTGTTGGCAACGTTGTAAAAGCACTTCAAGAGATAATAGTATGTTGGAGATGAAGAACAAAGATGTTCCGATAGAATTGTCTTATATTGTTTGTCAAGGGAGGCTGCGGGGAGGGGAGCGGAGGTAGGAAAATAGTGGATGACCGGACGGGCGGGCGGGTGCTTCGGAACCGGAGCGTACATATAAAATTGTGATTTGACGTTGTACCCGTTGCACTGCAGCCTGCAGTTGCTTTCTATGTTGCTAACAATAGTATCTACATGTATGATACTGCAGGTCTGAGGAAAATATTCATATTGAGATTGATACTGTGACGCCTAACTCTACTACGTCGCCACTGTCATGCATGTTTAATATAGACATATATCCTCATATTCGACGATCTTTTCTCTAAGTGGTAGGAACAAACTCACGTCACATCACAAAAGTGAGTAAAAGGGACTCATGGGCATCAAAAGCCATCAACTTCAAATTGAAGAATTCGAGATAAAGACCAAGACAAAGCATCATACTGTGGTTCTGTTCTCGTAGGTATCATGTCCTATTGTCCCGTGACTCCGTTATCCGTTTACGCCAACGCCTTCCAGCACCCCTTCACGTAAAGCGGTGCTGTTCGACCTGTTTTCAGGCCGCTTGACTCTACCACCAACCATGCCTCTCCTATTTCGACCCGTCCGACCTCTGCCCAGCCAATTGAGCTTCAGGAGGCGACCCAGCTCAGACACCATCTTAGTGGGTTCATCCGCTCCGCTAGCCCCGGTCATGGGACCTCCCGCCCCGGTACCAACACTGGCAAGGACGCTCATGCACTGCAGCAAACGGCCGACCATCTCAGTCACCTGCTTACTGTCCTCTACGTTTTGTTCACGCACGCTGCCTAGCATCTCCTGCGCCTGTGGCGTGAAGGGCCGAAGAAGAGATCTGCCACTTGCGGAGGCTTGATCCGACGCGCCACTGGCATACGAGACATTGCTGATCGCGCGGCTCCTCGACGGGTTGGAGTCGTTGCCGAATACCGTCGTCGTCGTCGAGTTGTAGCTGGCTACGCTCGGGTCGAGCGACATGGCCGTGCCCGGACGCGCTCCCCCAAACCCCCCATCAGATGGTGATGTCGATAAGGAAGCGATGCTTTCACCTATTGGTGGTGGCGACGCTAGGGCAAGTGAGGCGAGAGAGTAGGGCAAGTGCTCAAGTGAGAGTCGAGAGAAGATTGCCTTCAGTTTGTCGTAGCGCGGCAAGATTAGTATATCACGGTAAGCCATCAGGACCATCCGTCGTACATCGAGCACGTTGTTAGCGGGCGAGACGTGTGCTTGCAAGTTACCGCCTCCCGGTGTGCCTGACACAGGACCGCCCGCCACTACACCACCCCAGAAATCGCGCGCTTGTTCGGGGGTCAGGTATTGCCCGACCCCCGAGAACTCGAGGTCCAACGGTAAGAAGACTGCTTGTAGATAGGGAAGAATGTTCGTGAATGTGATGACCCACAACTCCACGAGCGCGGGGATCACTCTATCCTCTGGCGTCATACGTAAAGCATGGTCGAGTGACGCGAACCCGGTGGTTAGTAGATCTCGTAGGTCATCGACGATGACGTGGGCGGAGCGGCGCCCTATACAATATTGAATGTGTAGGGATACCACCTTATTGAGGTCCTCAACAGGCAAGCGCAAATCCTCGCCTTCGAATATGACAAGCAATTTTGCTTTTAGATATGGCCAGGCATCATCAAGAGACATACCGTTGAGGCCGTATTTAGATGCGTCTATGGGTTCATTGAAATATGAGCTAGTGTTAACTGAAGATCCGAAGCTCCCCGGGCCAGGCCACTCAGATGCTAGACCGAAGGTTAATTCGTTATCATGGCGCATAATATCGCTAAGCTTCTCCTCCTTCCTCTTTTCGCGCAACGCCCGACCACCATGCCGCAAGTCGAGACCGCTAACGCTTTTGCCCAGGGCGCTGTTAGGGCCAGGGCTCGGAGGTGGGTTGAAATTGTACAGGCTCGAAGGCGCACTAGGATCCACAGGGCGAGAGTTGCTAGCAGCCGAAGAAAGGGGAAGATGATGCTCGTCTTTGCTTGTCAATTTATGTTTCTGGCGAGACAGGAAATGGTGATGTTTTCGTTCCTTGTCTTTCTCCTTCCCCTCTATAGGGGAATCGGTAGCACGGATGGTGGTCGAAGATGAGTTGGCCATGCTATAGAAAGACTGTGAATCGACCAAGCTCGTGGTACTGAAGTTCCCTCGTTGGAGCGAGGCTAAGGCCGATCCAATCTTGCCAGGGCTGGGTATGGGCCGTTCCTTTGACTCGCTTTTCGTATCGATCTTCTTGGGGCGCGAAAAGAGCTTGACCTTGGACTTCTCGGCTTTGGCTGGCTTGTCGGGAACGAGGGGCGGCGGCATGAGCGGCTCCTGGACGGGCGGCACGGGCGATGTATTTTGAGACGAAGTCCTAGGAAAGGCTACATTCGCCGCGGCGGTAGCCGCTGCTGCATGGCTTCCCGGCAGGCCATTGTAATAGCCCTGACTACCGAAACCATTGTCGCGGGGTGCGCTAGCCTCAGTCAAGCTAAGCATGGGAGGACTACGTGGTCCGGCATTGGGCTTAGGTGGAGGTCTTTTTGAAGGGTCGTGTGTCTCGCTTCCCGGGAACGGCACGGTCTGTGAACGGTGACGAATATGTTGCTGCTGGTATTGTTGTTGCTGTGATTGGTACTGTGGCTGTTGTTGTTGTTGTTGTTGTTGTTGTAGCTGTTGGTTTTGATATTGCTGTCGCACAGCGGCTTGGGCAGCGATCTGGCTGGCAGAGGGCGTAGAGGGCGTAGTGGACGACGGGGACATGCTGACTTGCGACAGATTGGATGCGCTCATCGAGGGCATGCTGGGCTCGAACATGCCCGGTGTCTGCGAATGCTTCCGCACGTGGCCAGCGCGGGCGGGAGGGAGAGTCAAGGGCGAAGCATTTCGGGTACTGGGGGCATCGTTTCCAGTTCGCCCAGGTCGTGAAAAGTTCTGGGGGCTCCCGCGACCCGGAGAGTTGGGAAAGGTCGGACTCGAGAGGCCAACGGGGGTCTGGGGGGTCCGCGTCTTGGGCAGCGAGATGCTATCTTCGGTCGAGGACGTATCTATCCTTCGGATCATAGGTCGGGAGGCAGCGTTGGCGGCGGCAGCAGCATTAGGGTTACTGGAGGTAGCGCCACCGATGGAGCCGGGGACGATGGGTGAGAAGCTGCCGGGGGCTCTCGGTTGGGGTCGCAATGGTTGCATGGTGTTGTTGGGCGCAATGTCGAAAGCCTAGCTCTTATGTGGGATAGACCTGGCGCATCTTGCGCCAAAGGTTGAAAGAGTAATCAATTATCCGTGTAACTTGTCGCCAAGTCTTCACAGCAAATTACAGTCGCGTCGGGAGGATCAGAGTATCGAAATAGGGGCGCGGGATATCAGGTATAAAGAAGATAAGATGAAGTGCAATGGATAGGTGAGTTAGGAGCGATATAGAGGGAGTGAGGTTTATCGCGATACGAGGCGCCCTCCCAAGCCCACCTGGTAATCTTAGTAGGCAGTACCTAATCTTAGTACCTAATTAGATTCGCATCAACACAGGTTTCAGCTGAACGGCACTCATTTTACAGGGGGGTTGAAGCCCCCGCATTCCAGTTGTCTGGGCCGGGGCGGGGCCAATCTAGGACCCCTATAATCCACTCTCTGCGATTACGAAATACATTGTATAGGAATTCTTCTAATTCCATATTATACTCTAGGCTTGCTTTGCTTTCTTCAGTATTACACTGATTTAAAATGGGAACTCCTTATTAATCATTAAATTATCTACTAATTAAAAGAATTATACATCTGTAGTTCCCTGCGTTTAAATAACGGCCCGCTATGTCTTATCTTTAGGTAAATGAGGTACAGTGTATAAGATTGTAGCTTGTCTCTTTCTTACACGACATTAATAGTTATCTTGATTCTAACGAATCTACTTATATGACCTTCTATCTAGTCTTTGATTGAGTGAACTTATAAAATTAAGATAATTTAGTAATACGATATCCGAATTGCGGCTTGTTAGGTGGTGAGGTTGTTAATAGAGTTAGGCATCAAATCTAGATAATCATGCTCCAGGATCAACTTTCCAGACCCCGGCCTCCATGGCCACTACTTTGGCTCTCTTCTTGGCCGACTTGTTGGAACTCCGGTGCCGGCACACGGCGTGCAGCAGCTCCAGATCGCCGATCTTGGTCACGTAATGGATGGGCCACCAGCCGTCCTCGCCGCTCACGTCGTCCCGCTACCGTCGGATCGGAGCTGCCGGTAGAACACGTTCTTCCCGTCGTCGTCCGCATCGTCGTTTCATCGTATTACAGCGGCTAAAGTGTTGCCGGTAGAAGACGAGCCGCCGAATTTTGTCTTCGAGGGTTAGGCATCAGTTGTTAACGTGACCGTATTGTTACTTGTTCAGCCATATCGCAGCTACTACCTCATTTATACATGTCAGTAGCAACAGTGTCGAACGTCAACATCGTTCTGCGAATCACAGGGGGTTGCGCCCTACTTTAAATCTGCCTGGCTAGCCGCCTGCAGTAAGGATATAAGCCACAGATTCGTCCGTGTAAACAACATTAGGCCGTTAATTCGTCAGACACATACCTTCCAAGCGACGACTATATCCGACACAAGCCTCCATTTACTGGGTTGCATCTGTTATTTGGCATTGCTTTCATGTGCGCTCCCACACGATCACGCAGCATCATAGATACTCATGGCGGCTCAAGACTCAACAGACAGCCCCGCTGGGCTTCCAGTCGACAACCCAAGCAAGTCGTACTGGCTCACAGAGCCGTCTGAGATCCTCCTTGGTCACCGTACGACGAAGGATTTGCCGCAAGCTGCTGATGTCGTCATCGTTGGGAGCGGTATTACTGGCGCCTTCGCAGCCCATTGCCTCAAGGAAAAGGCTCCTAACCTCAACATCGTCATGCTTGAGGCGAGAGAGGCATGTTCGGGCGCTACTGGAAGGGTAGGTTCTTCGTATTATCTTTATGTCTTGGAAAGCATCAATTCGCAAGTCCGAGCAGTAGCCGCGCAATCTGGTAGCGTTGAGGCGATGCGAGAGTACGCGCAAGCTGTGAGTTAAGAAGTAGCACATGATATTCCTACCTCTCTCTAGGTAACTAGCTTTCTCGATGGCTATGAGAAATCCTGGGGGTGCTGTACCGACTCTCCTGCTAACATGACCGCTCCGCCCTCTTCAAGCTAACAGTCATGTAGAATGGTGGTCATTGTCAGCCAGCATATTATAACACCCCGCCGCATATTGCTGCTTTTGAACATCGAACATATTCTTATCTGAAAGCCTTGGTTGAATCGCACTCGATTCCTTGTGATTGGCATGTCACAACTGGCGTACACGGCTACTACTCTCTGGAGCTCTTCAATGTCTCTAAGAAGATTATTGAAAAGATCCAAGAGCAGCATCCGAATATTGGTGCAAATATCGCAGTTGTGACGAAAGGGAACGGCGAGTCTTCTTCACACCTACCAGAAGGTGATATGAAGGAGCTGACATTGGAGGGCTTGCGAGTCAGTGCTGCCGAAGGCGCTATCGTACAGCAGAATGCCGGCAGCCTCTGGCCGTACAAGCTTATTGCCTTTGTGCTGGAACGCCTGCTGGCGGCTGGCAGCTTCAATCTACAGACACAAACCCCGGTTACCGGCTTGAGAAGAGTCGACGTACCGATAGAACTCTCCAGCCTCCACCCCGGTGCCGACAAGGTATCTTCTGGAGGCTGGACAGTTTGCACATCCCACGGCGACATCTCAGCCCACCATGTTCTCCTCGCTACAAATGCGTATACTTCGCATCTGCTTCCCCAATTTGCAGATATCATCGTTCCAGTAAAGGGTCAGGTATCTAGCTTCAAGCCACCACCACCACCACAGCCCGCCAAGGGGCCGCTAAATATCGAACACACGTTCTATTTCCTATCAGATCTCGCCAACCGCCGGGACGACTACCTGATACAAAGACCCCCGCCAGGCGCGGAGCTGATTTACGGCGGCGGACGTATCCGTGCAAAGGGCCACGGACTCGGCGTGTGGGATGACAGCACCCTAGACGAACCAGTAGCACAGTATCTAAGAGGTGAGCTGAGCGGCTTGATGGATCTCTCGATACACGAGGAAGGAAAGGCACCACAAGGCGAGCACTTACCGAAGCAAGATCTCAAGCCGACATTTGAATGGGCAGGCATCATGGGATACTCGCGCGACGGCTGGCCATGGGTCGGCCCCGTGCCGAAGAGTGCTGGTGGAGGAGATGGGCTCTGGTTGTGCGCCGGGTACTCGGGCGGCGGCATGCCCAACGCTGCCCTCTGTGCCAAGGCAGTTGTCGGTATGATCATTTCTGGCAACAAGGATGGGGACGATGACTTGGCCGACCATATTGATCTACCCCCTGAGTATCTACTTACCGAGGACAGACTGGAGAAGGCTAGAAAATGCGAGACTGTGGCAGAAGCAGACAAGAGGGGCGCGTTTATGTTGGATCTCGACATATTTTGATGCATGGGCGATTAGGTCAATGGGAAGAGAAGAAATCACAAAGAAAATCAGCTCAATCACTTTATGATACCAATTCACCCATTTGGTGTTAACAATTTTTATAAAGCATCATATTTGTCTAACTTGTAGTCATATGGGAGCAACGAGGGCTCGAGCTCGCCAGGGGTTATTACACGCGATAGTACACTTCATTTCATGATAAGCACAGTTATTATTTTACAACTCAGGTAACTTAAGAATTAGATTGGTACTGTGTACAGAAAAATGATTTTGTTATTATTTTATATCAGACATGTCAGCATGTCGAATTCGCTATTATGTTCAAGAACTTTCAAATCCTCCTAGAGGTAAGCTAGTTTAACGGCTTAGTACGGTAGGCCACGGAGCAAGCGGGACAGGAACCAGGTCGTGACGCATTCACATACTGCGGCCGACAAGAACCTGTACATTTCGAATCATGCCGGGTCTCAGTGCCTGCGGGACAGCGGCAAACCGCCCACGTGTAAAAGATCAGGAAGCAAGCCATTTTGTCTGAAGTCTGATTTGATCAAAGTGCGGACGTATGAATAGGATTGTTCGTTTGTGTTGTAGTAAGAGCTGGCAAGTGTTAAATTTGTGTGTTACTGGTGATCTGGAGATGATTTGATTAGTTAACGTCTTAACTCGTGGGTATTTATATTGATTTCGCGTATGCGAGCGCATCCTACATGCGTTTATGTTGAGACAAAGGCTTTGTATTTGTCAATGTGATTGTATTGGTCACGGAGCGCCTGTTGTATATCAACTAGCACAACCTCTTTTCAGAACTGAAATAGGGGCTGTGTAACAAATCAGATGCAAAAAATAAAACCAAGTAAAAACGTACAACACCAGGGATTCGCTGGTCATCACCGACCCGACTACTAATCTGGCGACCAAACCGATACTTGAGCTATAGTAATTTAAAAATGTTGTTATTGAAGTTGAAATTGCTGCTTGATCTATACGAGAAAGCATAAAGTTCGATCACATTGAGCGTTGTTCGTAGGGTCTAGACTAAATACTGTTTCGTGTTGCTAAGAGATGTGCTTATCTAATGTCTTGACAAAGCATTTTGTTTTGCCTGTCGCCTTGGCCTTTCACGGTTCTGAAGTACTCAAGCCATATTGGCACTTCTGCCCCTAGTAGAAGAGAAAGCTTCTATGCGAGTCCAGGTGCTTGTAATACCAGTTACTTAATTGCAGCCACATCGCACAGCCCTTCAACTATGTTCATATCTCTATTTCAGATCCCAATAATCGCGCACGACATCGATTGAAATCCGCGACCAAAGTTGGAAGCACAGTTTTCGCCATTGTACGACACGCTCTGTGCCGCGCCTTCGCAGTTGTCCTATTTCACGATCTGAGGTTAAAAATCACTCCTTTTTGGACAATCTGGCGATATATCTGGTGTGGGGTTTTTGATTGCGTCTTAGGCTAGGAACAAGAGACTAATTCTTGAGAGCGCGCTAGAAGAGTTGGAAAGGGAGACACCCTATGCTTACCTGCACGAAGAAGGTACACAGGCATGTTGCACCGGAGGGAGCATCGCAATTGGCGATGTTGGCACTGTTCTCTCCAGTGTATTGATAGCCATAGCAAGATCCGTCTGTAAACGGGAAGAGAGAGAGCAAGTAGGCCGTACAGCCCCCGTCCGTGCTGTTCACCGCAAGTGTCAGCAGTCACTCTTTTCCGAACGGAAACCGGATCGTAAAGCCTTCCTTGTGGGTTTCAACTCTACGGCGAGGCCTGGAGAGACCGTCACGTTCATCAAACAGAACTATGTAGGAAACAGCGAATGAAGAATTCCTTACTAGTAATTGACTTTGAACCCGGAGTCACGAGCGGCGAGTTCTTCGTTGGAAGTGCTGTTGAGTTCTGCAACAGCAGCAAGGGCGCCGGTGGCGAGCAACGCAGAAAGAGCAATGAATCGCATGGTCATGACTTGGGACAAGAGAAGTGTTCTATGTTTTTCTGAAGGTTCTAATTGTGTTGAGTTGTCCGGAAAGTCTTGAAGGAAGATAAAAGAGTATCAAATTTATATCCTGATGTGAGCTATACAATGCCTCGCGATGTCTTTCCTCGATAAAGTTTGAGGCACGGGGAAAGGCGGAAAATGATCTATGAAGAATATTTCCGTAGTTTCCACTTTGGTTATTGCTTACATATTGAGTCCCATGTCACACACCTTAGGCATCATTAGACCCGAGTAATACGAATCACCGCATGAGAGACAGAGATGTTGTTACCAGAGTTGAAGCCGGCCATGATATTACCGGATTCGTATCATAGATCCAAATACCGATCACATTCTGAGTGACGTGGATGTAGACGACTGGCTATGGTCGTAAAGTCATCAGGCCATCCAGAACAACGTGGCTATTATCAAGCAGCATTTCTTTGCTTCATAATGCACTAAATATTCGCTTACTATAAGGTGCTGCATGATCTTGAGAATTACGACAAATCTTGAGGTTGTTACGGTACAGACATCGTCCTGCCTATTGACTGAATCAATATCAATTAGGGAATAAACTGGGATACGCGAGGCAAGTATATCCACCAATACAAGACGTATGACCTCGTCAGTGGACTATGAATGATGAGAAAACAAGAAGCTGCTTCTGCTTAATAAAAGGGGCCCTTCTTTCGCTTCTGCCAATTGCCTTACCACCCGCAACTTCATCTCATCATTTTACTACCTACTGCAATAGCTTCACTTAGGCAAGACACTCCGAAGCATATCTTCATTATACTACCTCAAAATGAGAAACTTCCAAGCTACTCTTAAATCTCTGCTTCTCGCGGCGACGATCGCGGGGACAGCCACAGCTCTATCCGCGAACCAGACTGGAACAGACGGGCCTGATATCAAC
Source organism: Xylaria cubensis (assembly GCA_022385715.1). Lineage (NCBI taxonomy): Eukaryota > Fungi > Ascomycota > Sordariomycetes > Xylariales > Xylariaceae > Xylaria > Xylaria cubensis. Next base: position 347,282 of record MU279041.1, read on the forward strand.
GCGGGTTGGACACTCGAGGCCTTTTCGGATGGCTCGTGTCGAATTACTATCTACAACGCTGCCGGAAACACCAATAAGCTTTGTGCCGCAACTTCACAGCAAGCGTTTTCTTACAGATTCACGTCGACCACCGATCCTGCAACTGGCGCCAGCTTCGCCGCGAATCTGTATTCTTCTGAGGGATGTCAAAATCGGATCCTCACCGACGATGGAAATAATGGAAACTGCAACACTGTGCTATTCGAGAGCTTCGACGTCGTTGTTACTTGATGGGTTTGATTCGTGGCCACGTATCACTCAGACTTGGGATAAGTTAGGGAGGTGGTCTGTTTGTTGGTATTTCATGCTGCGAACAGAATAGGGGTAGGACCGGGAACGGTATCAGAGATCCATCTAGGGACCTATTAGTCACTCGTTTACTTTATGTAATGGAAATACTCAAAATGAACAACACTCCTTTAGCGTTGAAATGATGCTTATAACCTAAGTTATCGGCAACGATATGTCACGGGCAATGTCAGTACTGGCAGTATGGAGCGTATTACGGGGATAAGAGTGTTAAAGACGTTTGAAGCCGCGAACCGACGGAAATAGATGTTGCAATTCACAACTACTATTAACTAATCGTATGACACATGGTGCGGGAACAACCCCCTCCTTGGCTTACATCACTTGTGTCAGAAATAAGCGAGCAAGTCGATTGAGGGTGTTTTGGCCCTGTATTGTTCTAAGAGCGCGTCTTGCTGTCCCGCGTTTTCTGTATCACACAATTGCTTAATTGAGCTTTATATATGGCTGCATGATAGAAGTGAGACTATTCGACCATATAGGTTTGACGAAGCAGGCAACAAGACCTCCCTTAACATATACAAGATTATCTCCCATCGAATAAAACTCCAGCTCCTTGATACACTAATCATGATTGTGTCTGCTCGTACCAGATTCATAAGTTTAAAACTGAACGTTTATTTATATCACTAGTGAAGCAGCAAGCATAACAAGCCCGCCGAACCCATCCATTCCCGCGCACCACTCTTCCCAGTTCACCTTACTTCTGGGTGGAGCCTTGGTACTCATAGATTTATTAGACAGCCATGAGTCGCTGCATGACAGACGGCCCTCGTCTATCTCGACGAGCTCGCCGTCTGCAGCTAGTCCAAAGGAAACCTGGATACCCCGCTTCCTCTGACTTTCGGCCTTCCAGGAGAACTCATCTGCTGCTTCCCATAGCTGCTTTTTTGCCGGAAGCGGTGCCAAGATAAATTCCGCAGGCATATCGCACATTGCTGTCGGCTCAAAGTGAATAAGCATATTCATGACTCGATAGAGTATAGCTAACCTTTTGCTTCAATCAGCACATTTTCGCTAATATCAACAAGAATGACAGCAACCGCATTTACCTTCGCCTTGATTCTCTGAAGATCCATTCTCTCCAGCTGGCTTGAAGGTCACTGTTACATAGCCCACATTGTCTTTGGCATGCCAGGTCGATTCGGCCCATTTTTTGGGCTGCTGCCTATACCATATCATCATCATAATCAGAACCATACTGAAAGAGAAAAATAGTAAATAGACTTACGATAAATGTTTTAACTAGTAGAGCGTCAAAATTATTATAATCAGTCTCCCCTTCGTCCAATCGTATGAGGATGTAGATGGACAGGGCTTGCATAGCTGCCAACAACTCCCACTTCTGTAATTTATCATGCTAAAGATCACTTGTTAGCGACATACAACTCTAATTTTGATAACAGCGAAAGGCTTGTAGTACCTCATAGGACACGCGCTCGCACTCTAGCTGTACATTTTTCCAGAACAACCTTCGACTTCCCGGGACCCCACCGGCAATCATATGCATCAGGCTTATACAATTCGTTAAAGGCCACATATGGGGATGTTCGTCATCAGAAGATACTGTAGCCGGGTGTATAAATGGCGGAAGGGTATTATGGTGCAGTATCATCAAAGGATAGGATTTTAGAGTGTGGAAAATGAGATGGGAAATCCTTTGCATTCCGGCCTGCAACTTAGGCCGCCGAACAAGTGATCTAACTGCAGAGGTGGGTGCTGTTGGTATTAACATCTCGTAAGACCGGAGACTTCGTTGTCCTCGGGCGGTTTGATGGGCCGGGGGTGTTGAGCGTGAGGCCAATGACGATGAGCTTGACGAGACAGGCGGGAAAAAGTCGGTGAAACCAATATTCGTGTCGTCCCATTCAATATACCCGTTTTCGAGATTTGAGTAATCAGGCACCGTTATGTCTATCGCACCCTGTAGATTTATGTTATCACTATTATGGTTCGCCTCTTGGTTGCTATCAACACAGGAAAATTCGGCGGAAGACGAAGAAGCCAGGGCCAGGGCGCCAGGTTCACTGGCCACATCGCCAATTTGCTTCATTTTTACTCCAATAAATCTTTGCGAGTTTCCGGGATAGTGGCATTCAAGGGATTTGTCTATGCATCTTGAGCATTGGGGTCGACGTTTGTCGCAGGCTGTCTTGCCTTTGGCGCAAGGAATACAGGACCGAGGCCGCGTGACCTTATCAGTCTTTCGGGACCAACAGTAGTATAAATGACGCTTGAGTGTGGACTCTGGGTATTATTACAAGTAACTTCAGCTGACAGCACAATGAGAGACAGATGTGGCAACGTCGGTGTACAACTCACGCTTGTCAAATGGTTTATTGCACTGTCCGCACCGCAAGACAGGTTGCACATCGGAGGCTTCATATCCGGACATGTTGAATCTGAGTTCACCCGCTACAGTCTGTCTTTATTGGAGATTGCTGATTTGAACCAGACGAATTGAGGCTGGTATATTATTGAGCGAACAAGCGGTCGGACAGTGTGACATTGTCATATGGCCCAACACGGGGAATCAATGACTCGGCATCGGCAGGAATTTGTCAGCATTTCAAGAATCAAAATTGAAAACTCCGGCCGGCCGGTACAATATTGCGTACCCGTACGCCCCACTACTCCGACGACGTTATCCATCTGAATTAATATTGTTAACGTCTTGTTCTATGCCAAGCCTTCTCTGCATTCAAGTGGTATAAATTACTATTATGCTTATAATGTGATCAACCCAGGTGTTGATCAATACAAAAGAAGATTGCATTATTTTACTTTTCAAATGGTTTTGTTAAGAACTATTCGTCAGTCAGATTCTGTTGATCAATCCAAACAACAAGAAATACAAATTGACCCGGTCCGGTATTGAAACTTGCCGAGGCCGAAACAATCAGGCGGTTGCGATTAGAAAATTCTAACTCGATGGTCGGGCTTATATTTGAAATGGGCATCTTGCGCCATCACCTATATAAGGATAAGCGTTTACCGCTCAAACAAACAAATTTCCCATCATCTCTTGACTAGCAGTAATTCCCCTTCATGTTGTAGTCAGCTTCTTTTCATAAATTAAACGCAGTATTCTTTGAAACTACAACCATCATGTCCAACGCTCCTCCTTTCCCTTCTCCGACCGAGCGGTGGCACACCAAGGCCCAACCGTGTGGCTCTCCAAGCCGTCCTGAGGTGTCTGCCAAGGGGAAGTCCGTCCTTATCACGGGAGGGGGCACTACTGGCATCGGTGGAGAGACTGCCCGCTACTTTGCCGCGGCGGGCGCCGCTCGAATCGCCCTCGTAGGACGCCGCGAGAAGCCCCTTGCTGACAACAAGGCTTTCATCGAGAGCAAGTACCCCGACGTCGAGGTCACCATTATCTCTGCCGATGTTACCAAGCAGGGCGATGTGGAAAAGGCCTTTTCACAATTCGCGCATACTGGAAAAATCGACGTTCTCATCCACAGCGCGGCTCTAATCGGTCCTAGGGAGGGCGTGACAATGGCTGATGGCGTGGCGTACCTCGACGCCATCCAGACTAACCTCGCTGGCGCCTTCTGGGTATCGCGATATTTTGTCCAACACGCGGCCCCCGACGCCGTCGCCGTCGCCATCAACTCCTGGGGTGCGCATCTGAGTCTCAACGATGACTTTAGCTCGTACTGTGTTGCTAAGATGGCAGTGTACCGTCTATGGGACACCGTAGCCATTGCGAATCCCAACTTGAGCATCTTCCATACGCAACCTGGCGTCGTTCTTACCGAGTTAAACTTGAGTGTCGGAGGTGCGGAAAGTTTTGAAAACGTTAAAACTGACGATGGTGGGTAAAATAGTGGCAATACTTAGTGAGGAGGTTATCGCATTACTGACTTTTTCGATCCTCACAGTATCTCTTCCGGCGAGCTTTAATCTATGGCTTACAAGCCCCGAGGCTCGATTTCTTAAGGGAAAGTTCCTGTGGTGTAACTGGGATATAGATGAACTCAAGGCCCAGGCTAAGGAGCTCGAGGGGGGACCGGAGTTAAGCATTGGACTTGTGGGATGGCCGTGGGTACCGCATGTATGAGACGACGTCAATAAAAATTTCTAAGTCTCAAATATCACGATATATGGGTATATGTCACAAGGGCTAGAGTACTAGGGCTTGGAAGGGTATTATATATTGCAATAATCTTCTTGGGCGTCAAGGAGACCCAGAGGCCAAGTTCCTCTCTCGAGCCCAAGCGGTGAATATAGGTTTTATACACGAATGGGTTCGCTTTTGCGAGCCCAAATCACCCAGATCATTTAGGTCCATATTGCTATTATCGTTTGCTTAAGAAATGTTCGCTTAAAGTAAGTACATGTAGCTGAATATACTAAACACCTCTATGTAGATTAAGTACAGGATATCGCCGACCAGACCCTGGCATACGGGTAGTTGCATTATACTACCTAGGGCTGGTCCGTCTGACATGTTGGGTGGACAATGAAACGTAGACGAGAGTATAATAGAACATCAGACTGGCATTAAACTATTTACTGGTAGGTACGCTAGTTCAACTTTATTATAAATATATTTAATTATTCATTAGCTAAACTAGGGATTAAGGCCTATTCTATTACTAAGGGGGCCCTTGGCAAGGTCAAAAGTAATAGCTTATGTACCGTGTTTAAAACCATTAAGGAACACCATTCCTTCAAAGAAATCCGCAAAGTTTTGCAATTCAGCGAATGTAGCTATTAGAAGAAATTTTATAAGCCCGAATAGCTAATTCGGACAAGTTCGCACTAAGTTGCGGATATGGCGCCGTATCGACTTTATTGCCCAAAGTCTTCAATTTTTGCGAGAAGCTGTGTCCAAGACATTGCCAGCTCGCTCTTGTGAGCTTTCTTAAAATCGAGATTCGACTCGTGCAAGAAGAACATTAGCTTTTCCTAGGACATCACCGGCAGTTCCAGGTAGGAACGAGATTCTAATACATCATTCCGAAGCTACCAGGGGCTATCGCGCTCAAGAATCATCAGGTGGGTGGGGAGGTATTAGCAATCACATGTCAGTGCCTGGTATGGACCCCTCAATATCAGGCGTAATGTCGCACGACTGCGTATAAACCTCGCAATTAGAAGCCCAGGACGGGCAGCACGCTGGCCGTCAGGCGCTTCCCCCCCACCAAAACCTACCCCGCTATTAACCGTTCCTCTGTAGTTAACAAGTCTTTCCTGGCCATTTTAACAGTTTATATTATATTTTTGAAGCAGCTAGTGCGAAGACTGACCCTTTATTTTTCAAGTCTCGTTTGATGGCCACCAAAGAATTGATAAAACTGCTGAAGGAGTACTGGGTCCTGCCTACGCCCTTGTTTTACCTCTGGTATTTTATCATTAACTAAGCTTTCACTAGGGTTTACTCCGATGGAAAATACTCCGATCTCACCATCTCTTGTGGTGGGAAAGAACACCAAGTACATAAGGCCCTGGTATGCACACGGTCAGACTTCTTTGCTGCTGCTTGTCGAGATTTTACAGTCAGTAAACGCATTAAAATATGTATTTATGTATGTTAACTCTTCACTTAGGAAGGACATAAGCAAGTGGTCAACCTTCCAGACGACGATCCTAACGCTGTTGAAATAATGGTCTATTATCTTTATCATGGTGATTATCACGCCCCTCAACATACTACTTCGAGGGACCAGATCACCCAAGACAACACCTCTACACCACTATCCCCAAAGCCTGTAGTAAACACCACCGAGCAGCTGCTGGTAAGGGAGCCGTCCCCCGATTCTACCCTTGATGGAATGACAGCAGACTATACCCCGTCTATCTTAGGGCCACAAAGTATCTCCGTGGACCTTGCTCTCCACGCGGCGGTCTATGCTGTGGCCGAGAAATACACTATTCAAGGACTCAAAAACCTCGCAATGCGAAAGTTCAAGCGGACGGCCACAGAGTACTGGGACTCGAATGACTTTTTGGAAGCAGTAAGAGGGGCATACACATGTACAGCGGACACCAACCAAGGATTGAAGGATATTGTTGTGACTATCCTACACGAGCATCCTGTATTGCTCGACAAAGAAGAGACGCAGCTCATTTTAAAGGAGTCAAATATGCTGGCGTATGACCTTGTGATGTATGCGCGACACTCGAATCTCTCTACAGAGCCCAATTGAGGTAATTAAGTTCCTTACCAGACCAACTGTCTTTTATGTTACTAGGCCGGAAACAAGATGAGAAACCATCGGAATGGGAGGTGCATAAATAGTTACATGACTAATTACACAATAAACTCTATGGATACGATATCAACCCTATCAGAACCCCCAACGCCGTACTCTTACAACGTAGTGACCTAGTAGTTCTACTCTGTTCGGATATCAAATTTTGCGACGCTGTCTTCTACTTAGGCATAATTTCATTAATAGAAGCCTTGGTTCGTGTGTACATATATGAGTAAATCATACGCTAGCATGCCTGATTCCTTTAGGACACTTAGTGTTTCCTCTTGGTTGAGCAATTCAGAATGCCGGTGAAAGGTAGTTACTACAACATCCCTTAACCCTCGGTCGGCCTCAATCGTGGATATGTACGCCACTCGTGCAGCCTCGAGGAAGCCAGGCGTGGCCCAATGCTCGGCAGCTGCCGCCTTAAACTCTTGGAGCGCGAAATCCTTTAGGCCACAGATGTTGTATTTCTCAGCGAGAGCGTAGATCTTGGCATGGAGAACAAGGCTGGAGGGTATCTGTGAGGCTTCACCAAGACTAGCATGCGTAGCTTCGGAGGAATTCTGGGAAGACTCCATAACCGACTGTGTATCATATTCAAAGTGATAAAAGTAGTGAACCATCATCTTGACGGCCCAAGGATCATCGTCTGGCAGGTCAACAATCCTTTCACGCGTTTCCTAAACAAGTATGTTAACCAACGTGTTATGTTCCGACCAATTAAACTAACTTTGAAACCTGCGCCGCAAGCTGCGGTAAAAAAATTGGACTGCGGGCACACGAGGGCCTTATGTACTCGGTAGCGACTCTGGCCACAGGATATTGTGAGATCTGAGTACTCTCCCCTATGGTAAAGCCTAAGTCTCTCATTAGCGTCGAGGATACCGGTTAGGGGAAGTAAAGCAGAACACATACTCTTTAAGCGAGCTCATGAGCTCTTCAGTCGGCTCATCACACTCGTCCATACCAGATGGCTTCGATATCGTTTCCTGGCCGACTTTTGGCTTTGGATCGTTAAAGAGATCAGGAAAGGCTTGGGCGGCAAAAACATCACTCGAAAAGACGTGTTCTTTTAATAAATCTTTCAAGATATCGACCAACTTTGGGTGCCAGAACTTGTGACTTATAGGGGCATAGTTATTAACAATTTCTCGGATCTTGCTTCTCCTCCGCAGTTGCGAATTATCCCCACTGGAAAATATTGGCTTCCAGGAAAGATATATTTCTCTTCGGACAGCTGCAGAGTACGGCATGGTGAAAGGTTGACCGCGCGGTCTCTCTTATTTCATAATTCAGTAGAAAATAGAGGGAATGGCGGGGTAGCGGGGTGAGTGGGCGCGGGGTTAGTCTTTGATTAATGAATAAGAAAACCAGCTGACTCTAATCTCTACCTTGCTATCCTTAACCTCTATCTGCTCTTGGGCGGCAGCTGGTTCAAGGAAAATTGTAAGCAGATGATTGTGTTGGCATTTGGGCCCCCACGGGGGCCCGCCAAGAACCCATGGGCTGGGTTGGGCTCATGGATCCAAAATTTTACTTTCTGTAAATTCTAAGAAATCAGAGACATTTTATATTATTTTTATATTTGTTTTTTTTTTACCTTTCTTTATTCCAATCTATTATATCAATATATTTTAAATATTTAAATATAAAATCTTTAGATTAATACACTGATTAGTGTCTATGACACCCCAGTCGGATCCACCCCCTAGTCGGACGTACTTTTACACCAAGCCTTACCAAAATTCAAGACGCAATAACAAATTAACAAAAATACATACGAAGGTCTAGTCAAAAGGAATAGATAGATCTAGGCGTATATATTACGTATACGATGATCTGGAACTTTTGGCTAAATACACAGCGAGATATTACGAAGCCAAAAAAAACACATATAAATTTAGTATAGAGGGTATATATCCAAATAACAGGCCAAATAAAAATAGTAAAAATAAGCAGGCACTTGTATTCTATTTCTAACTGCAATTAAGAGCTATGGTTCAAGTTATGTAATGGGCCGCTCATTTTCTAGAAAGATATCCTTTAAAAACAAAATTACAGGGATTATTTTAAGGGCTGTTTTCTAGAACTCTACTTAAGAGTAATAGCATGGCCATATAACTTGAACCGTAGTTTTCGACTGCAGTCAAACGTAGAATTCAAGTGCCCGCTTATTTTTACCATCTTTATTTGGCCTGTTATTTGGATATATACCCTTTATACTAAATTTGTATGTGTTTTTTTTGGCTTCGCAATATCTCGCTGTGTATTTAGCCAAAAGTTCCAGATCATCGTATACGCAATATATACGCCTAGATCTATCTAGTCCTTTTGACTAGACCTTCGTATGTATTTTTGTTAATTTGTTATTGCGTCTTGAATTTTGGTAAGGCTTGGTGTAAAAGTACGTCCGACTAGGGGGTGGATCCGACTGGGGTGTCATAGACACTAGTAGATAACTGCACGGACCACACATCTGACCTTAGCTTGGGGGCCCATGGGCTGGCTCACTTGGGCCTGTGGGCTTTGGGCTTTGGGTCCAAATGGCCAACCCTAGGTAAATAAATGAATTCCTGTTCGGCCACTTTCATCCACGACTATGCCCGGTTGGCAGAGCTGGCTAATGCGGCTTGAAAATCAAAAGAGAACCAGCTTGGCCCCAATGTCATCTTCATAATCTTAACCTCTTCCTACATCTATCCTCAACTATTTATATAAACGATGGTTCTATATTAATGTTTAAGTACTAATATATATCTCTTCAGGCGAATGCTTCTTGTTAATTGTATTGTCGTGGGCTTGAGCAAACACGATAATAGCAATACGAACCTAGATGATCTGGGTGATTTGGTCTCGCAAAAGCGAACCCATTAGTTTATAAAAACCTAGATTCGCCGCTTGGGCTCGAGAAAGGAACTTAGACCTCTAGGCCTCGTTAACGCCCAAGAAGATTATTGCCATATCGAATACCCTTCTAAGCCCTAACATTCAAAGGGTTATAAACTTCGCAATATTTTCCCAGCTAATTGAATCCTTCCAATACATGTGTCTATAAAATCTTTGCCAATGTATAATTTATGTTTCTTCAGCGCTTCACCGCGTGTTATCCCTATTAGGCACAATTAAAGAGAACTCGAAAGTATGTTATGCTCCCAGGCTTAATGATGGATCATATATGCATGTAGTGGTCTCGTGCTACTACCTCGTAGGTTCACCTAAACTGGATTGTTGGCTTTACACATGTTGCATCAGTGTGCCATTGCGTTCTTCATCTTTAATGTAATGAAGCGGGGTCGGAGTTGAGCATTGGACTTGTGAGATGGCCGTGGGCACCGCTTGTATGAGACAACGTCAATACCAGTTTCTATGTCTTAAATATCACGATATATGGGTGTAGTATTATACTTCATCTTGGATTCTTTTTTGGAGAAGGGAATATTTAGAGATGTTTTGACATCGAATACTGAAATTGTGTATTAATTTTATTAGCTATCAAGGGGATCTCTTTGACACCACCCGTATCCTTAGAAATACTTCGAAAGCCTGAAGAAACTTTTGTACAAAATTGTATCCAATATACCATTACAAGATATACACTGTAGGGTGTTGCTTTCCATTGAATCGTTGAGAAAAGCATAACCACCCTGATCAGCAACTTAAAAGGGTGTACTGATATATGCATTACACTGTATTATACAAACCCCCAGCCCTATAATTTTTGTTCCTATCTCGTCGATCTCCATGTACTAGGGTAACGGTGCCCAGTTTCTCTAGACATGGGGGAGGGGCGTACACGCAGCGGGTTGTTCATCATGGCGAGCAGCTCCCTCTCGGTCATTATCGGGAGCTGTGAATCGGGGCTTTTCTGAGTTTTGGGGGACTTTTGGATCTTCTGAATTTTTCGGGGTCTTTCATAGTCATAGTAATTTTCTGACATCTTCTTGCTATCTTTGCTGACGACGCAACCCATGGGAAATTTCTCGAGGGACTGCGCGCAAAGATGGAATTGGTGAAATGCGTGTTGAAAACGCTTATCGGTCTCGATGATTCAGGATTCGAATAATTAGTGTTAGATATCGAGACTGAGGTTGTCTTAAGAGGACTAGGTATGTGTCCTGGGTGACTATAATGATTTGATCCTAAAAGACGAAACACAGAGGTTCAAATTATTGGGATATACTCGTTTAAAACAATGGTATTGGGATGCAGGGAATAATAGGCATTGTGACTTCTCTTTGTGACGTATTAGGCTTTGACTCAATCTGAAAATACTGGAGATATTTCTTTAAGCTGATGTTCAAAGAGCTTGAAGAATTCAATGCTCTTCTGATTTCCTTGTTCTTTCCTTATCGCTTATGGATCTTCTCCTGGGTCGTCTAGTAGCACAATAGTCCAACTCACGCCAGGGTTTTGATCAAGAAAAAATTAGACAGTTGTCTTCTTTCGCCCTAAAGGTGGCTTTGATTGTCCTGTAAACTAACAGACGCTTAGAACAATTATCACTTCGCCTCACCTCTACGAAATTAGATGAGATGAACGATGACTATTACACCGTCGCGAATTCATCGGCTTGCCAGTCATTCTAACTACTGTTCCAATACGGGCCAAGTAACTATTGCCTCGATCCGCATCCTTGATTTGCCTAGAAGTAAGACGCCTCGACAAGGAAGCCAACAGTCAACTAAATGAATAACAATATTAGCAATTATGATTTCTCTCCCTCTTAATCAAATTAATTGGATTGTGGCAAGTCTGTGCTCACCTTTGCGTGTTCCAAAACGTGCGGGAAGCTGACGGTCGAGACGGTGTCCTGAGCGGAGTGAATGTACGGCGAGCTGTCGCGAATATTCTCGTCGCAGACATATGCAGCAGGATAACCCGCCGAATAAGCCGAGGCGCTATAGTGAATTAGAATATCATTAATACTAGCACAGCTAAACCGCGACAAACGTATAACTACATGATGACTTAAACGACAATTTAGTAACTTACTGGTCACTGCATCCATAGCCGCACCGATCGGTCGACACGGGTAGACTGGTGTACACAGGCACGAGCGTCTTCATAAATGCGATCAAGCTGGAGTCGCCGTAGTCGCTGAAGACGGCGATGACATTGTTGGGCGAGAAGCCCGTCATGTCCTGGTTCATGACGGCAAGGACATCGACGCCGCTTTTGACGTACGAGTTGAAGACGTCGCGCGAGCCGAGGAGACCTCCTTCCTCACCTATACATGGCCACGTTAGCACACAAATTCCGTTATCATCCTCTCTTCTCAATTTCCGCTGGCGTGATTACGTATCGGAGGTTAATAAGGGGCTGATGCATGAAACGAACCTGAGTAGAAGTGGAACTCGAGCGTGTTCGCCGGAGCGTACTTCGCCTCGGCAAGAACCCGAAGTGCCTCGAGGACGACGACGACGCCCTGGCATACGTTTATCAGTATTCAATCCCACTAAGTCAGCACCTATCCTTTCAAGACGAGCATACTCACAGAAGCATTATCATCAGCACCAGGAGCCCGACCAGAAGTAGTGCTACCAATGGAATCATAGTGTGCCGAGACGATAACCACCTCAGCAGAGGATCCAGGGATGGTAGCAATAACACTAGACTGGCTATACGAGTGCGTGAACTGCTTCACCTTGATGGCCGAGTTAGCAGCTGCCACGCTCACGACCGTGTTATACATCCACGTAGCGCTCGTCGTCGCGTACGACCCTTTGTAGTACCGGTTGTAGAAATCAGCCAACGAATTCGTCCACGTCTGCAGGTTGCTTTGCTTAACGTTTTTGATGAGCGTGTTGGCTTGTGTTTGATGGCTTGGTCCTGAGGGAAACGCTGCTGCCTTTAGCTGGGCCTTTCGGGCTGCGCCCATTGCCTCGAGTTCCTATTTATAACTGTGAGATATCTGATTGATGATTCGTTTAGCTACTGATTGTAAGCGTACCATAGTATCGGTGATATCCATGAAGCCGATACGTTTTGAGGTCAGCTTCTCGAACTTCTCCTCCTCGGTCATCCATGTTCCAGGGTCCTCCTCAGATGTTTTGACGAGTCGTAGCTCGGCCGGTTTGCTGAGGATGGGTCTGGGTTCTGAACGAACGGCGGCGAGTGCTAGAGGGAGAACAGCCCCTAGGACCGCTAGTCGCGAAAAGCCCACCATAATGCGGTCTTCTTATCACACCGTTCTTTGAGAGTAAAATGGTATGATAAAGATATCAGATTAACCAGGCCAGATAGAGGGTAAGGTAATAATATCAGACGAACAAAGAAAATTCTTCCCTCACGATAATGCAGGCTGCCGTCGTTCTATTTATACGTCTCGTGAACCCGAAGCCACGAGGTGTTCACGAGATTTGGAGTCAATCATTGCCATCGCCTTCTTATTTAGGAACCTTTGAAGTTTTGTCTCGGCATTCACACGGCCTGCCCGGGTGGGCATAGTAGGGTTTCTGCAGTACGACTTCAGACTCCCCAATTCGGCACTTCAGAGGTGTTGTTGCCAAGAGTATCGCGTGGCCAAGCCTTGCCAAGTAAACTCTTATCATTGACATACGCCAACCGCGCTCATGCTTAGAAAGTGGAATCATCTCCATTCCGTGTTTGATAGTAGTATAATTGAAACTACGTATCGCGAACTTAGAAAAGGAAAACAGGGTTGGAAATGTTACTGGCAGTTATGTCAAAGCTGAACGCGCCTGATTTGGTTGCGGTCCGAATAACCTCAACCTGGAGTATCTACCCAAGTAGCAATAACTATGAGCTTCTAAACAGAAGTCTGGCTCTGAATCGGATCGTCGTGTCTAAAGCTATATGCACGTGCATGGTTCTCACAATGATAGTATATCTTTGAGGAAGCTAACAAAAGCGATAGTAGTTTGGAAACTCGATTATACTAGGGGTGATAGGTGATTGTATATCCCAGATAGCAACCAAAGTTATCACATCTTGAAAGTAATTACCTCTGTAGTTAAGGGCCTTTTAAGAAGAGAAATGGAATTTACAACAAGTTTGAATTACTCTCATAAGAGCATCTCCCGGGTAAGTTGTCCGCCCCTTTGCTCCCTAGCTCCCTAGGCTACAGCTCGATAGCTACGCCACATGCCCCTCATCGCGAGAAATCTACCCCACCACGAATTTCATTCTATCCCACTTTAACTTCGCCACCATACTTTCTCTAACAATCTACGACAACCAAGACCATTAGAACCGGATCGCCCGTAAACAATCACCACCAAAATGTCCTCCACCCAACCCCCCAAAACAGTCCACCTAAAAGCAACCTACACCTCCCCAACACAACCGGAAGGCCAGCTGATCTCCTCGATCCCGCTCTCCCTCCCAACTTCCCACTCCCAATCCCCTTCATCCTCTCACTCCCTCACCGACAAAACAACATACCTCGCCTCCTTGCGCGCAGCAATAATCGCAACGCAAGAAACCGTCAACGCAGCTCTCACGGCCCGAATGGAAGAGGACAACAACATTGCGCGAAACGATAAGGCAGCAGCTGGGGAGAAGAAGGGAAAGAAGAAGGTGGACGAGGTCGCCGAGGAGGAGAATTATGGGGAGGAAGTTGCTGAGGATGATGATGAGTGCATCTGAAGTAAAGGGAAGAGAAGAGAAGGGAAGCAAAGAAAGAAAGAAAGAGAGCTCGGTTGCTGGGTTTTATGGATGGATGGATGGGATTCGAAAGTGTTGGGATACTAAGAGAGGGAGGGGAGAGAGGGTTCTATTCGTTCACAGTTCGAATATGCAAACGCAAACGCATACGATACTACCGCAACAGGGGGGCAAGTTAGGATCGACTTGACAACCGACAGGTCGAAGCACGAGAACGAACGAACGATCAATCGAACCTCAGATGCCCAGCAACTCAAAGAGAGCACAACTCATACGGCGACATCACAACCCTTCCAAAATGCCATATTCACACACACACGTATTCATTATCGACAAAAGCGATATAAGTAAGCTACACACAAATCACGAACAACGAAATCGCATCGCAACGAGCAACGGGTATTCCCAACACCATTCAAAACCAACGAAGGTTCTTCCAATGCAAATGCACTCCCTCACTCAATCAACCACTCATCAATCAGCCCGTCGTCCGTCCCCACGACCCGGCAACCCCCCTTTGACGACTCGAGCTCCTCCCCCTCCCAAGACATCCATAATGCACAACACTATTATCCGGCAATACAGCAACGACACTATTCCCAAGTCGTTTATGACAGACCCCACAAACCCTCTCTTCCGCAATCACGACGCGTCTATTCCGTCCTCCCCCCTCGGCATCGCCGAGAAGTAGCCGCGCCTGCGTATTAACGAGCTGTGTCTTCCTCAGCGCCTCGACGATGCGCGTCTCTGATACCACGCTATTGGCAGCACGTATCCGGCCGCGGAAATACGATGCTAGATCTGCTGCGGGGAGGGTGTCGGGTATGAGCGAGAGTGTCGAGGTGGCTGGGAGGCGAGAGCCGTGTCGCGAGAGGAGGGATAGAGCTGGCTCTAGATTTGGCTTGTGTGGTGGTGGGGGGGTTAGGTAGAGAGATAGGAGTGTGTGGTAGATGGATGTTGTTGCTGTTGTGGCATCGGGATCGTCCTGATCGTTGAGGGTAGGGGGGGCACCGCCTGTGAAGTCGTTCGGCTCGCCAGGTAGCGCGTGGACATGATTACAGTAGCTAAACTGCTGTTAGCAAATAATGTCCTGCTATCGATAGGATTAAAAAAAAAACCAAATATCAAGACGTACTCCTCTGCCCTAGCGTAATCCTGCATCTTGAAAACGTAGATCTCAAGCGCTTGCTTATGGTTGCCCATGTTACTGAGCACCACGGCTTGGGCTTCGTAAAATGCCGGATCTACCCATCGTATTAGCGACTCCGAGTGCAAAGCTTTATACCTTTCGTGATCTGAACATACCATCTCGAGGGATCATGCCAAAAGCCCTAGAAATACCGTATGTACGACTCTCTTTCAGGAAATCAACCAGTTTATGTAACCTTTCCTCCCATTTGCTGTCCCGATTCTTGTTATCTTTTAAGTTACTGATCAGCAGCTCGACCAACCGATCATGGAACTCAGGAGTTCCATCCCCTAACTCGCCAATAATATGTTCCAGATATTGTATCTCGAGATCCGAGTCAATGCCGCGCAGATAGTTAACAACCTTTTCTCGTGGGAGGGTCTCGGCATTTTCGCTATCGGCGAGGAATACTTCCATGCCCAGTTCGGCA
Organism: Xylaria cubensis; assembly: GCA_022385715.1. Classification (NCBI taxonomy): domain Eukaryota; kingdom Fungi; phylum Ascomycota; class Sordariomycetes; order Xylariales; family Xylariaceae; genus Xylaria; species Xylaria cubensis. The sequence goes on from MU279041.1 coordinate 363,084, forward strand.
TCCCGCTTCAGAACCCAGTCGGCGAACTCTAGTATGAGATCCGTCATCTCGGGCGGCAAGCTTTGGAGATAGCCGACTGTCCTCCGTGGCCCACGGAGCTGCTCGGGGATTTCTATTTCGGCCTCCTCATGCCCGTTGACCTTCAGCGTAGTGGTCTCTCCATCAGCAGCCACATCGCCAAATTTTTTAAGTAGCGTTAAGGCATCTCGATGGAGCTTTTTGCCGTAGAAGAAATCTACCAGCTCATTGTACCGGTTGTGCTCGAGGAGCTTCTCATTCACGACGGCCGGGTCGCAGAAGTTTGGAATGCGGAAAAGAGACGGAGCTAGAGATGGTTGGGAGAACATGTAACCGCGGAACAAGGTCGTATCGACAAGAGTAAAGGTGCGCCGAAGCTCTTGTTCCAGCTGCTCATCCGTTTCGGAGCGATTTTCTGTTAGCAATGCATCTAGGTTTTCATCTGTGCTTGACGAGTGGGCCAAGCCTGGCGTAGTTTTTCGTGGCCGCAGTTTGCCAGTCTCTGGGTCAATTACTCGTTGAAGGCGGGCTCTTGTGCCGGCCAAGAAACTGTTTAGCTCACGAACTGCCTTGGTCAACTCTTTCCCTTCCAGAGGCCCGGCGTCTTGGGAACCCTTCTTCTTGGGTTTTATGCTGGCCGCGTCGTCGTTATCTGTGCCGCCGAGTTTAGAGGATGCGATCGAGGCAGCATCCGAATCGGTTTTGCGGTGGCCGCCCATCCAATATTTAGCAAAACCTCCAGCTCCAGGTACCTTAGGTAGTAAGGCAGCATCCGTGGTATTATCAGCCTTTGCTCCTTTGTCACCGTTGGTACCGGCTTCCTCCTCCACCTCTTCACTGTCATCGTCATCTGCCGACTCCTCCTGTTGAGCCTCAACCGACAACTCACCGGCAATGACTCTTGGGTATAACCTAAGAACTCTCTCTGGCGGGGCATGAACGTCATCTTCATTGAACAAATCCAAGCTCTGTCGGAATTTTCTCTGTTTGAAAAGGGATTCTGCCTTGAGCATTTTTACTTCACGCAATGTCCCGACCTTATTCTTCAGCAGCGCATCCTCCAGCATACCTAGAACGCTGATTGCCTCATCGTACTGGGCTTTCTCGATGAGCTCCTGTACTTGGGTATCATAATCCGTGGCATCCATCTTCCAGACGACTCGATCGCTGCTTATGTGAAATCCCTTCCCAGCATGGGCAAGGCTTACCGTGGGAGGTGGGAAATGTAATTGCGCGGCACCGGCGAGTTCAATGGTCTGCAGTAGGTTTAGCGTCTGAGGATTGCGGACCTCTAGAGAACCCTTGGCTGGAGGCTGAAGGGCGAGGATGTATGGGTAGCTGTATCCGATGCTCTCAGGCGCAGTCAGCCAGGGAACCTGGCGCTTCTCCAACGGCTTCCCATCCGTGTCGATGAACAGCGAGTGGACATCTTTGGCAAGTAGCATCTCGCCCTCTGCCAACCGTGCGGTAAGCGGCTTAGGCACGAAGCCGCCCAAGCCCATGTAGCCCATACTTGCAGCGCCAAAGCGACTGCTCTGACCGCCGGCAGCGGCGCCACCAACTCCGGCTATTTCTTGGGTCTCGGAGGTGGTCACGTCAACCAACACATAGCCGGCATTCATTCCGCATACGATCTTGGTCGCGCTCGCCCAGGTGACAGTTCGAATGGCTTCTGGGAGCACCACTTCGGCGACATTGTCGTGGAGCTCACTCTCGTGCCAGCTCCATAGCAACAGACGCCTCTTGACGGCGACGGCGAGACGACTGATGATCTCAGGAATACCGGTGGCGGGATCCTTGACGATGTTGCTCGTAACGGCGAAGCAAGTGGCATTCTTGGTGCGCGGGATGGTCTCGATCAGCTGGTATGTCTGTAGATCATGGAGGGAGACATGGTAGTTGGAGAGCGAGACGAGTGTGTTGGCCTCCTTAATGATGGCGAGCTGTTCGATAGCACGAGTCGAGAAGCGCTCAACCTCGCTTAGCAGATCGGTAGGCTTCCTAGGGCGGCTTGGCTGCGATTCGGTTCGCTCGGCCGCAGTCGCAGGCTGGCTATCGGAAGTAGACGAGGCGCTGCCATTGGATGGCTCTCTGGGCTCTATGGGCAGCTCGTTCAGGCGGTAGACACGGAGAGCACCGGTGTTGAGGCCGGCGAGAACGCGGTCGCCTTGTTCGTAGATACTGTTAGCTTATTGTCTAGTGATCAGAGATTATGAGCAATGAGCAGGCCGTACCATAAGCCAAGATAGTCTCGATCTTGGACTTGTCTCGCTGCTTCAGCTCGATGATGGGGCGAGCCGTGAATGCGGAGAGCATGGCCGCCAGCACCCATGCAAAGCACCCGTCCTTAGGCTGCCCGGGAACTCATGGACCATGTGTGATATGAGGTAGTATGAGGGCGACGTAGTACAGCTCTCGAAGAACAAGAATTCGGCCAATCTGTGTCCTGCAAGCTGGTGGTGGTTTCTATCAAAGACAGGTAGAACGTCGATGCTCTGTAGATAGTTACAGCGACCAAAGGTCGGTATGATCAGGGGATCGATGTCATCTGGCAGCTGCCCGAGCTACGCTAGACATGGGCTAGACCGCCCCACTCCGAACTGCAACCTCCCTTGTTCTTGATGACGGCATCTCACCACCAACCAACTGTATAAGCACGTGCTAACCAGATTATACCAGATTATTATCTAACTACGCTCGAAGATATCCAGTATTAGGTCATCGATAGTTTAAGTACCATTCTTCTCGGCTTCAGAATCCAAGAAACAATATTTGCTGAGAATCTTAATACTACGTACTTGGCTCATAAACCTCTTGATCAGCCAGGTTGCTGGATAGTCCAAGCTACATGTGATCACTTCCATATACATATAAACATAGGGGGTATAAACACAAATCTACATAGATAGCCTGGAAATCTTGTGTATGTCGATATTCCAACGACTCGAAAATGCCACCCATCTCACTGCTAAAATATACATTTACCTATGTCTTATTACATGCCAACCACGCGCATGGCACCATATCCAATCGTGACCACTACGCAGAGTGAGAGGATACTGCTGGGGATACCTCGGCTGATGAAGTGCTTCACCGAGAGGTATCGCTCGCCCGTCGCATCCTCCTTCATGATGGCAGCTGCTTGCTGTTAGTCTTCGCACATATTGCAGCCACGTTATCGGGGGATACTCACTCATATTGGGGAATCCACTAGTCGGGAGACCCATCGCGGCGCTACACATGAGCGTCGTGGCCATGACCAATAGGTTTGGATGCGGCTCCTCCATCGCCTTGCCAATGCGGTATACGAGCGGTAGGAGAATCAACGCTGCCACCGTGTGGCTGATGAACGTGGCAATCACAAGGGCCAGGGCCGAGAAGATTAGGAGGACCACGTAAAGGTCGAGCGTGTGCACCTCGGCCGAAATCTTATTTGCTACCGTGTGCAGCAGGCCCGACGATTCGACTGCCTTGCCCAGGGAGAGGCCACCCGCCGCCAGGATGATGATGGTCCAGGGGAAGTTGTTGAAGTCTTCCTTGGTAAGGATCCCCGTGCCAAAGAAGACGACGATGGGCAAGATGGCAATCACACCCATGTGACCGAACGTCGATTCAAGCGCGTGGCTGGCACACCAGAGGCCGATCGTGGCTACACACACGGCTGAGACGAACCACTGCAAGCCCGTGAAGTCTTCCCGGACCGAGCGGATCGGCACAATGGTGGTCCCTTTCCCGGGACGGAACGTAATCAAGAGGAGGGTCCAGATGAGGAAGAGGGACACGATACCCACCGGGATGACGATGAAGAGCCATTGACCCCATGTCGGTGGGGGTTCCATGATGCCCAGAGCCACCACGTTCTGCGGCGAGGCAATAGGGGACAGCATGCCGCCGATGTTAGAGGCAAGCGCAATACCCATGATGACGGCTTTAGACATATTCGAGTCATACGGCAGATTGCGCAGCATTGGCTCTATGATACTGAAGCAGAGAACTGGTGCGGCCACATTGCTCACGAGCATACTGGCGAATGCAGCGACAAACATGTTAGCAATGAGTACCGTCCGCGGTCGAGTGCCCGCCTTGCTCAGGATGAAAGTAGCGATACGCTTATCAATCTTGCACTTGGACAGAGCTGCAGCCACGGTAAAGCCACCCAGAAGTAGCATGATGACGGGAGTCCACATGGCTGAGAAGATGTAGTTTGTCGCTTCCTTAGAGTTCAGTCTCTTATACGGTGCATCTTCCGAGCGAACTACCTTAAGAACAACGCAGAGGAACGGGATTAGGAGCGACGTCACAAAAAGGGGGATAGCCTGCGATAGTTAGGGGCGAGTTCAACGCGGATTATGCGGGATGAGCTTACCTCGGTGGCCCAGAGCAAACTAACAAAGATGAGCATGGCCAGGCAGGCCTGCTGTTCCGGCTTGGCTAGTATGGGAATATGCAAGAAAACCAAGAAAATGGCAGTGATGCCCAGAATAGTCAGCATGGTCGACCCGAACAACCAAGTCGGAATAGTCAAACGGCCAAAGGGGGTGGTGATCTCTCTCATCGGCACAACAGGGACATCGTCGCCTTGCAATCTGACTTTCATGCCGTCGTTGGAGGCGCCAAGGAATCCCTTCCCAAGGCTGGCGGCTTCCGCGCGTCGCTCCATACCGATCAGATCTCGCCAGACAGTGTTCCTCTCCCACACGACGTGCTCCCTCAGGTGTGAACGTAGGGCCTTCTTAGCTGAGGCCTCATCTCCTTGGGTGACAATATTGGCATACGCCTTCTCCATACTCTCAATGTTCTCTTCCAGCTGCTTCATGGTGTCACGTAAGAAGGGGTAGGATGGATTAACGACAGTCTCTATGTACTTGGGGCGGAGCTGTTTATCGAGGATCTTGTCAAATTTCTTCAAGATCTTATTAAACCCGGTCTTATTGAGCTGGACATAGGATTTGAGCTCGCAAAGCTGGACGTATAGACTGACGATGCGCTTCTTCAGCATGATGCCATCCGAGAATAGCTCGGCCGTCTCGGCGTAGTCATCGAAGCCCAGACTATGTCTGCGCATCGACTTGGTGAGTTCGGTGGAAGCAGTCATGTCCGTGGGCGCACGGAGGTTGCCGGTGGTGCGGCGCCGTCCGTAGGCGCTACCGATGCTGAGCCGGCGGTCTCTGTTTAGCGCCGAAGTCTCGTCACGGTCGTCGTCGTCGCTGTCCTCCACACCATCTTCGGTAGAATGCATACTGTATGCGCTACGGCTACTCTTCGGCCCCCCGACACTTTTCACTTGGTCAGTGCTGGGATGCGACAGAACAGGCCGCTGGGGCCCGTATTGTCCACTCTGGTCGGCATCTTCAAATGCGTCCAGATCGCGCAGCAATTCGTCAACCTCGTCGTAGAGCTCCCTCTCCTTAACACCAAAAAAGGACGAGATCTTCTCTAGCTCGACATCCAGGGACCTTGAGAAGACGGTGTCGGGGTCTTCTTCCCGCAGGAGTGGTCTCGTCTCAACATCGGCAGTACCAGGCTGGTGGGTTGTCTTCTCGAGCTGGTAGATGCTGTGTGAAGCAAGGGTCAGTTCGATGTTGAAACAACAGGACAATTGAAGGCTTACTCACAGCTTCTTGAGGTTGCTGTAGGCGATGTAGTGGCTGCTCCAGTCTGGAACAGCATTGAACTGGATGCTGTGGGAGAACTTCATGTTGTCCTGCTCGTCCAGCCACCTCTTCTTGGCCTCCCTCCTGCTTGTCTCGTCGCCGTCGTCGTCGTGTTGGCGCGAAGGTAGCTTGGGATACTCGTCAAGCTCGAATGCCAGGCCGCTCCCCCCTCTGTCGCTCGGCGCCGTCGAGAGGGCTCGTTGGGCTTGAGCAGTGCCACGAGAAGAGGAGGGATGCGAGGCTATATGTAGCTGTGGAATTGTGATGCCAGGAACGTCAAGGGGGAGGTGTGTGCGGTTGGTTGGCGATGGCGGGCTAAAATTGTGATCACGGAGGTCTGGAGAAGATTCGATATCTCATGGCGCTCGAGTCATGGGGATAAGATGGATAAGATAGCATGAGACTAGCATCTGTTCATCTGAGACAAATGGCGGATAACGTGGAGCTTTTTATGACGATAAAATGGTCAGCGACCGCGACGCCAAGCCGATAACACGCAACGGCTCTCCCGCGGGCTAATGTATGCGCAACCTATCATAGCACCTGTAGTGGGTATCTATAGTGGCGCGGGGGTTCTCTGTGGCTGAGGCTGAGGCTTAAGCTCGTGGGGGCCCAATCCAACATCCCGTCAAAGATGTTTAATTAACTCAGGAATCTAATAGCTATGACCAAGCATAGATACATAACAGACACCTGCTACTAAAAACAATCACTCAAGAGAGCGTATGTGTTTCTTATGTTACCTAGTAACTAAGTACTTATTTATTTCAGAGTTTGATTTCAACACCCAAGCGCAGTCCGATGGCCATCTTCCCAAAACCTCCCATCCCATCCCATCCATTAACTCGATGGCACTTTTCGAGGTTATATGCGTCATGCCCGCAGAACGTGGTAATTAGGGAATTAGGTAGTAGGTACTACTCTGCTCGCAGAGAGAATGTCGACATCCCTCGGCGGTCCTTCTACATGTGAACTATTCGATAAGTTTAATCCAGGACAATAACCTTAAAAGAAACCCTTTATCTATACACATTTCTAAATTTAGGTTCCTATACCTCGAGAGCGCAAGCATACATGGGCAACCAGCGGCCCAGCAAGCTTTTTTAGATAAAAAACCAAGCATGAAACCTTATTTCATACCTTCCAACGTACTCGGTGATCCTCTAGCTCGATTCAGTCTATGTCAGGAGACCAAACACTGCGATCCAATGTCACTTCCCACTGGCTAAAAGAAGTTTATTCATCGAAAATATTACTACCGTAGAGTTTCATGACTTCGCAGGGAAGCCTTGTTGAAGGAGTGAACCTGGTCTTGATAATGGGTCTTGCTTGGCTCCGGTCGATGTTAAATAGACAACTCACCTTCCTGAAGATGAATTTCGAGAGGCCCATGCTCGAAAAGCTTCGACGATTTCAGCACCCGTGTCTATTGAAACCGCTTTGTGTAGGAAACATGACCTTCAAACTATCTACCTATCTAGGTTTGTGTTATGGTTTATTTTATGGTTTATATTATGGTTCGAAACCCAATCTTTGTTCACGTATCAATAGAAACAAACACACGCAACAACGTCCCTTCACAGAGTGTGAGTACATAAACGTCTATAAATATAATGCATCACACCCTCCCATCTCCCGCTTCCTTCAAATCTTTCACCCATCACTCACTCATTATTCATTACTCACCTCCTAGGTTCTGAGGTCCATGCAACATAAAATATCATTTTCTTTGATATAATTAAACCAATATCACCATGCCTACTTCTATCCCATATCAGGACAAGGTCGGCAAGATCAAGGCCAGCCTCAAGGGCAAGCTCTCCCGCGGCAGTTCCGTATTTAGAGAAACTTCTCTCACGCCCTCGGTTCTGGATCATGGCTACTACTCGTCTCGCCTCCAGATATCAAGCCCCATAACCGGCTTGGGGCGACTCGCAAGCCTACCTAACGAACTCATCTACATGATCCTGGAGCAATGTCCCACGGAGACCCTCCTAAGCATCATGCTCGTGAACTGCGGTGCTCTCGACCTTGTGCTGAGGCTACCCAGCTTCGATCGCATCCTGTCAACCCTCCTGGTACACATCAAAGCCATAAAATACCTGCCCTCTGCCATGGACAACTTCCTTACGACCATTAAGGGGAGGACCTACGCTTCCCTCAACGTCCTTACCACAGCCCGATCTTGCTACTCTTGTGGCTGTGACTTGGTTAATATTCCGGACCGTTCGTTCCCCAGGTCCGTCGTTGTCTGCGCGGAGTGCTGCATAGAGCTAGGAAGTGTTCGAATCTTTGATTCAACAAGACACCGCCGTATCATGGCTTCCATGGATACCATGCCACCAATCCGAGCACGCCTATAATGATATCATCAAATTATTAACAAACAACTTATCGAGTTGTCAGACGGGCCCAAGGGACTGGGACTGCATTGCAAATCTGGGGATTATTTGGGTTAGCAATTCGATATCATGTAAATGCTCATGCAAGCAGCAGTTCGTACATTGCCTCCGATGCCCCTTGGACTCATGGCTTGGTCGAACGAACGGTTGGGGTGGTGACAAATCAGTCACGGAAATGGGCCTTGGAGACGGGGTGGCCGTTGACGAAGTTGATGGCAACTCCATGAAGTCTTGTTGAAAAGGCCCTGCGGACAAAACGTTGGTTCTATCAGTTCCCATCTGAAGAGTGTCGAGTAAATTGGATACTGCTGTGGTAAATGCAAATGTGATTAGGTATTTGAAGCAGTGTGGGTGGAATTGCTTGACATTCGGGTCAAGAAATAAGGGGTCTTTGTGTGTTATTATTGTACGAACTTAGCCACCTACACCTGGATTTTTTGGACTTTACGACCTAGTCTATCGTTGAATTTATCGTTGATTTGCTTCAAAAGATTCCCTGAGCGTCTATTATCTTGCGTGATCTCTCGATTCCTCATTGATTTTGTTCCCAGCCTGTGATGCGTAATACTTAGGCTACCTCCCTGGCTGGATTTGTAGTTAGTCTTGGCCGATTCAGTCTTTAATCAGAACTACAATCTTGAAGGTCCGATAGGCTTATTTGGAACGATAACCAGCTAGCGATGATTATTAACTCTCGACGAATGGAAATCGCCAGCGTCGCCTCAAGCATTCCCGTGAGAATCACCGACATGGGCAATGGCGGCAGCTTTCAGCTATATATATCTAATTGCAAAAACAGGCAACATGAAGCGAACACAAGCAAGGAGCGAAAGTGAAGCTCTCGCATGTATAGACGCCTAGGTGTAAGAGACTAGACTATTGCGAATTACTTTCAAGTCTGAGACTTCTATCTAAGTCTTTAATAGACTTGCGACAGTATTTCTTTAGAGAGTATACTAACCTAAGAATATCTCGGGAGCTGCTAATTAGCGCACGATAACTTGAAGAAGCAGTTCTGAGCCATGACACGCTAACATCATTCCTGTTATGAGATTATTGTACATGTTTTGTTTCGTATTTTCCTCGATTTTCCTTTTATATTGCACCAATATCACTCAATCTAGCATTGCGTCTCAAAGCCATTTTTCGATGTTTTAAATAGAATACAACGCTCTTCATAGACCATCTTTTGCCAGCCTCTATCTATCGTGACGACTGATCAAAAACTCGTTACGCCTCTCATAGACCCAGTTCCATCAGGCGCTAATGTCGAAAACAACATTTACATAGCGACAAGCTTAGTGCCCACTCATACCTATCTCCACAGCCTTTTTAATAGAAGGGCGGGCTCCCAAGTTGGCAAGCCACTGCTTCACATTCGGGTACTCGTCATATTTGATAGCTATGTCAAAGTTAGTAAATCTCTCAAAAGAAGGCAAGAAAAACATCTGGTGAACACTCACTGCCTTCAGGAAGGGCCAAGGTGATCATCTGTTGCCACATATACCACGCAATATCGGCATATGTGATCCTACCGCCCACAAGCCAAGGACCTTCCTCGCCGCCCTTGCCCTTCTGCTCCGTGAGATGCTTTTCCACGACGCCTGTGACGCGGTAGATCTCCTTGACGTAGCGGTCAATCGCGCTCTGGACCTTTTCGGGGTGAAATTTGTGGAACCACTAATACCAGCTAAGTCAGCGATTGATTGCTCTCCTTTCTCGTCTCATCAGGACGTGATATCACTCACCACTGCCTGGCCGTAGTAAGGGCCCTGACCAGTCGTCTGGAAGAACAGCCACTGCTTCGTGAGGTAGCTCTCGTTGGAGTCCCTGGGGAAGCTGATCTTGTTGTCCTTGTCGTATTTCTCGATGAGGTACTCGACGATGGCGCCTGATTCCCACAACGTCAGGTTTGTGTTGGGGTCATGGATGGCTGGTAGACGACCGTTCGGATTGACGGCTGTGTACTCGGGCCCCTTGACGTCTGCGAAGGCCACAGCCTGAATCTCGTATGGTAGTCCCAGCTCCTCGAGAATCATGATCACCTTAGGCGGGTTGGGTCCACCGCTGCCATATGCCTTAATGGGCTTTAGGGTTGATGAAGCCATTGCGAAAGTTTGGTGGGATGATTTGCTTTGTTTGGTTATGGAGGAGGGGATGCAGAATGTTGTTGCGATAGGAATAGTACCAAATCACTGCTCATTACGACGTGGAATATCTTGTTTATATACAGATGTGGACCATAACTCACGGATCGGTCCGCGCATTGCAGGGTTATGCTGGCATATTTCTGCCCAACAACGTACATTGGATAGCAATCGGCATATTATACTCCGGATTACAAAGCCGTTAGGTCTGTCACTTACGCTAGGACGAATTATAATGTCTATATTGTTATGTTATCTGCCATATAGCATAGCCATCTAGTTGTCGTATCCTGTGCAATCAATGCTTGGCGTGGAGAGAGATATTTCTAAGCGTTGGATAACACATTCCTTGAGTCAGTTAACAGAGGGCCTCGAGATTAGTAATTGCATCTCGGAAGCTGAGTAGATTAAGGTTTAGTCGGCCGAAGGACCGGGACCGGGATCCATCATCACCCTCCGATTGGATGTGGCTGCAGAGGGTTAGGTGAGTACGGACGAATGAGCAAATAAGATTCGGAGACATAAAAAGCTCTCTCAATTACTTTCTATCATCCGCGATAGATAGATTTAGCCCTTGCTTTAAAGCAAAACAGCTAATATGTGGTTTCACATACTCTTTCAAATTACTTATCTCATTGGCATGACTATACAACATTTGGGGTGTTTAAAATATACTGTTGTTCTCGAATGAATACGGGGATGATGCCAGAACGGGCCATGCCCTGATCCGAAGTCCGGGTTCTTTATGTCTCCGTGATGAAGAGCCGGGATGCGGGTCACATTCTAAACTAGGTTAGGTATGTTACCACCTTAGCCGCAGTATTATATCTCCAGTACCAATCATCGCATGAACATAGGGAATGAAGTGTTCTTTTCATGCCTGGAGCAACTTTACGTACCATTCCATAACAGTTTCTATCTAAGTCGTGTTTAGTTGCTAGGTGAGTTGTTCTAACACAAACATCCTATTGCGGCTACAACCTCAAGCGTTCTAGCCAATACACACATTCAGGATCAAGCTAAAATAACGACGCCAAGAAACAATCTCGATTTGCTCCATGCGGAGTGTGACTGCATCGATGCTACTGTCGAACACGCTACCTAGACGTGAGTTATTCAACGACGTCGGAGGAAAGTTATGCCTACAAATGGTAATCAAGTCTCCGCGAGCTTGAAAGCCATACACATGTGGGCACTCCAAATCAGTAATCGAAAACTTCAGTCGAGCGCATCCGTTCACAAAGTTCCGTGATTAGCTGGTTAAGAAAACATGATCAGTACCACACAGCAAAGACCAATAGAGACTCGGTTAACGATCATCATGAGGTCAGAGCTGTCTGGAGAAGAGGCTTGAATCAGAGCCTAATGAAAAAGGGGCTAGATTCCCGACCTAAGATATTTGTGTATAGATAGAGGGTAATGGGGCAAGGTTGCATTGAAGATGAAAAAAGGAAATTCAGGCCTGTGAGACCATACAAGTTCAGTCCTCTCTTTCAGCTAGGCGGCGACTGGGGTCGATATATCCCTGACAGCTTTATAAGAGGAAGCTTGAAGAACCGTAACGCAGTACCTACTTATAACGTAAACCACTCTTAACCACCTCCCCTCTTTCTCCCCTTATTTCTTTTTGGTTTTTCCTATAGTGTCTGGTCATTTCACAGCTTATGCTTTCAAATGATTTCAATAAAATAATTATTACTCCCATCGGCGCGCCTGTTGCGACATCGACAGACTCAGACCTCCGATCATCGCCTACTGTCACACTCGATCATTATATCCCCTAGAACGTTATACGCTCAATGTTTTAGGGTGATCCAATAAGCTAATATTCTCTTATGTGTATCCTTTGTGTCAAGAGAGGGCGATATGACAAGACCCATGCATCGATGCACAGATGGTCGAGGAAGGCAGTCTTCCAGAATACGCATGACAGGTAGAAGATAGACAGTGTATAGCTGGTCCTCAGACGCTTCGTTGGTTCTAACATCATCCAACTCAACCTCGATCTCGGTGTAGATTATGAAAGATAAACCGTCATCAATAAGACGAATATGATAGCGCTGATAGTTCGGATCATCTGTCTTGATTATTCTCATCATGGTTGCTCTCCACAACGATTCACACTGAAGACAGAGGCGTGCGAAGTGAACCGCTCCAAACCTGTCGTTATCCGATAGTTGTGCATAGTTTGAGGGATAAACCCCTAACGTAAATCAATCGAGTTGGAAGTGGACAAAGCGAGACATGATTGCAAATTTTATGACTAGATTTACAAGTCTGTATCCATCTTTTACACAAAAAGAGGGCGTTTTTGTACATGACCGATTTCCGAAAACGTAGTTAAGGGCTATCTCTGGATGTTATATAGTTAATAACAGTAGTTACAATGATAGAAAGTATACTAACAAAAAACGAATGCTTACCTGGCTTCAAAGATAGTATAATAGTGACAGTAGAATACGCGATCATTTTATAGTTCTCATTATGCTGGTCTGTTTTTCTTCTGGGATAAACAACTGTCTAACCTCCCCAGTGAACCTAAGGTACTTCATCACTGAGCCAGATCGAATAAGCCGAATTCGGGCCTTTAGCATCGACTGTAATCATTCCCGATCTAGTATCATGTTGCAAGTTAGGTCCTTGTAGCTGATACCTTGGATGAGTTGATAACAGAGTGAACAATCATTGATGGCGGATGCGTGAACTGCTGCTAGAGTCCGGTGATGTTGAAACGCAACTCTGTCGTACTTAGGAGACATACCACACACGGTATTGTAGCACGCAGTATACCAGCTAACCACGAACGTAGCGCATTTATCACAAAGTTTGGTTGTTAGGCGCGGCTTGTCGTCAGCCATAGCCTTACAGTTGTGCCGTGTAATGAAATGAGTAGAGGATATAAACATAACAATGAGACCTGTAAGGCTGTTTCATCGGATTGGGCATCAGCAGATTAGGCATCACCTGACGGATCAGCTTGGTCACGTTATCTATTCGGTTTAAGGGTCGATTTCTAGGCAGAATATCTGTCGATTGATAAGTAGCCGGTACTACCATCAGCCGCATTGGTACATACCACTATAACTTTAGCAAGCAGTAGCAATGGCCGTTTAGCAGCAGACATATCTATGTAACTCCTAACTCTACACAAGATAATTGATTGCAAGGTTGATAAGGAGATAATGGGTTTGATTTCCATGATAATTCAAACCCTGGAACCTGTAGTATTGACTAAAGGTATACATTCTACTTCCCGCCTACGACGTACGAGGTGGTTTCGTCGCGACCAGTGGATATGAATTATCTGGGCCAGGGTATCTCTATCTGAGATGGCGCAGGGTCGCTTTGCATGGGGGGCGGGAATGTCGCATTGTGTGGGAGAAACGTGTACAAACACGTCCGGCGGGAGAATCGCATCAATAAGAACAGGCTTAGCAGAGCACCTGCCTAAGATGCTGACAATATAATGTAATGGGCACTTGGCATACAACGAAAGGGTGGCCGATTACCCCTATTTCTGGACATAATACTACTTCAAATGTACTGCAATTATACTCAGGTACTTGAATGCCATAAGTATAAACCAAGTGGACTCTTCAGAACCCGAGCTTCATATAATATGGCATGCGATCTAATCAGAGGCCAGTATCTCCATCGTTATAAAAAGTGAGGATAAAATTAAGGGCATGAAAATGGAACTGAGCAACACGGATTCTTACACCTTGTATATGATGCACCTACCTGTCCGGTATGGCCGCACTTTGATCCTAACTGGCTTGTATCTCGTCCCATGTGAAGGGTGTTACAGTTTGGTCATCAACCCCACTGCATTACCAAGAGCCATCGCTTGATGCCCAACGAGCAGCAACGCAAGTTGGAGATCAATGAGGCGCATTGTGACAAGCCAGCACAATTATATTGCCCACACGTTTTTAGAAATGAAGCCACTGACTCTAAAAATCTAACCTCTTGTTGTTTCTAATCAGCTTTCATCAGCTGTCGTGCTATTCGCGTCTCCTTACTTGAAAGCGAGCAGCTCATATCTACCTATCTTATGATCTTATACAACGAGCAGAATGTCTTCTCCCACCGATAGTTATATCCTCCCCCAAGATTCCCCAGCAGTATCCCAAAATGACGAGACAGCGGAGCTGCGGTCACGACTCCTTCGCGGTCGCTCAAACATCGAAACCCTCCGAAAAGAACTCAGCGATGTCTGCCATGATGTCGCTGCTATCTTGCAAGATCTATGTCGAAGAGACAGCCGGTTTCTCTATTTGCAAGAGGCAATGGCTGTGTTTCTAGATGGTGAACTTGGCTTGAGGGATCACCTTAGCCGCCGTAGTCAAGTGATCGACTCCGTCCTCTCTTCAGAAGGCGAAGATAGCTTGACAGCTATAGGAATAATAGCGAAGTTTTTGATCCAGAATAAAGACATCCCGGATGGAGACTTGGAAGGATCCGATTTTGAAGTAGCGGCATTCGAAATTCTCTCTTCCGTGATATATGAGACTCTTGATGTATTCGACCTCGACATCACGGCTCAAGAGGCCACCATTCAGCACAAGACGTCGGCTTATCTTGATCTTTTACATCGCATTTATCATAGAACCAGAGACCGCGAACCGAAACAGAGGAAACAAGGGATTCAATCCTTCGGATTCAGCAGCCAACTCAACTCCGAATTTGTCTATCAGAGCGAACTTAATCTTGCAACAGACCAGGTCCGCGTCGTCGAGCTTCGTCCCGGTTCTGATGATAATGGTATTGAATGCAGTCTCAAAGTGCACAGCATCAAAAATGATGGTGTTCCGGAAGCCTTATCGTACGTCTGGGGGGAAGAGGTTTCCCAAGAACAAATCCTCGTTGATCTACAGCCTTTCTCCGTGACAAAGAATCTTCTCGAGATCCTTCGCGGCTTGCGGCATCCAGGAACTCCTCGATCTATTTGGATCGACGCGATTTGCATTAATCAGAGGGATTATAAGGAGAGAAGTCATCAGGTTCGATTGATGAGAAACATATATTCTCAAGCACAAAGTACAGTAATTTATCTTACCGAGGGCGATAAACGTAAGCAAGGCGAACACCTCCCTCTACTTCCTGAGAATTTTGGAGGGACCACGATGAATCAGTTCGACCTTATATCCATTCTACGTGAGTTCCAGCGATATTCAATCGAGCCGCCTTGGCGTGAGAGACAATTAGCTCTGTATATCATGCTCTTTCGGTGTATAAAACATATACTCTCGCACTCTTGGTGGGAGAGAATATGGACATTACAAGAAGGTGGACTGCCTACATCTCCGCCAATTATCCATTATTCAGGTCGTTCGTGTACATTCCAAACCTTTCAATCGGCTATCGACATCGTCCAAGACATATTAGTGGACTGGAATAGTGAAAAGCGCCACCTAATTCCCCGCGCAATTTTAGAAAATCCAAACAGAGGTACACATTTATCAAGCTTTCACAAAATACAATCGTCTGCCAACAGTATGACCCAAATTTGACTGACTTCCAGAGTTTTAGATGCAATGACAGACGAGATCTTAGACTCGCTAGAGTTCCTTGAAACCCGGGGCCTTGCAGTTTTTGAACAACCTCTAGTATGTCGCCTACGTCAGGGTTTGAAGCCGAGGGATGGTTTTGCCACCGGCTTTCTATTCCAGCTGTTAAACCAAACGAGCATGTACCGAGCTACGAATCCACGAGACAAGATTTACGCCCTAGAATCTCTGCTTCCTCGTTGCATTGGAAAACTTATTCGCATTGACTATAATGAAGATTGGGAAACGCTATTTGCGTATGCAACAGCTCATTGCGTCAACTCTCGCCGAACTTATTTGATCGCGGTAAAATTCAACTTACTCATCGAATCTAACACGAGGAACAACAAAAATTCAACAGTTGTTGATGGCCAGGTTTTCTCTATCCCGTCATGGGCAATAGATTTCAGCTATTCTAACTCAGGAGGGTACAACAAATATTCGGCAACTGATGCAACTGAAACTAATGCGATTACCTTAGAGTGGTTCTTAATCCACAACGCCCTCAAGATCACTGATTCTCAAGAAGCAATACTAAATCCAATGTTTGCCACTCCTAGCACGCTTTTCTGCGATGGGATAAACATCGCTGGTATCTACAGAACAGGGATCATCGCAGAAAACGAAAGCTCTAATTTGTTCGCTGCTTCTCTATCGCTAGCAGTGCAAATCCAAATCCAGCGGGAAATTCAAGAGTCCCGAGCAAGCAGTCAAGCTAGGGTGAAGGCTTCGGTGGATATGTATATGAAAGAAGCGTTTTCATTAATGGTTTTCTTCTGTTTACGCCTAGAAACTGATAGCTTCCCGCATGGTGAGATCGCAGAGCTTTCTGACGCTTGCCTTAAGGAAACCGCTGGAAAGACCTATTTTACCACAGAGAACGGGCTTGTCGGAATCGCTACTGCACCAGTCCGCGAAGGCGACTCCCTCTGTCTTTTGGATGGCGTGCCTGTCTATTTCGTTCTCAGAGCGGTACCGGACTTGGAGGTAGAGGGTCAAGACGGCGGGTCAGAAGCAGCACAAAGACATCGAATAGTAGCGCGGGCAGTTATTAAAGGGGTAGACTTGCCGGCCCCGAGAGCATCCTTCCCCAGCCGCCGCTTCCAGATTGTCTGAGTATAGTGCTATCGGAGGCTTGAAAGTACGGACGCATTGAATAACGGGCTGTAGAGGATGGTGTGGTATGGATGACGAAGACCAGGGTCACACAGCTTCTAGGATAGACAGGCGATGTTATTGATCGTCATGAGGACTGCCAGCTAACGCTATTCAGCGACGGCTGATATACACATGCAGTCGATGGCGTGGCTGCTGATCCAGTTAATGATTTATGAGTCTTATTATAGTTACGTTTTTCACGCGTTGGATGTGGGAGTGTTTGGGTTATTTAAGAAGAGAGGGCCTAAACGAAGCCTTAGGAATCAATCTTTCGAAGAAGGACGTTTAAAAAATACTCCGTCTAGCTAGAAACGAAGTTCTGACGCCTATTTTACTTAGAAAAAGCCTCGGGAACAGCTTGTGATACATCTGCACGATCGATCGAAGCTTTTATTATCGAGATATTTAATGTTAGAGGAGAAGGGGTAACCGACCTAAAACACCAGGATTTTCAGTATGCACGCCTGTTTTCTGCTTTACCACGCCAGTAAGTGGCCAAAATCTTTGTCGAAGTTACCGGAAGTTGGCATTCTACCTTACAGCGTTTGATCTACCGGCGCAAAAGGCTGGTTACTCGAAAGGCAAGCAAGACCCTTCCTTGACTACTAAGCTAAAGAAAATCGCAAACCTTGAAAGCTAAAGTGAGCCATCTCAAGACTAAACTCTAAGAAACGGTAAAAAGGAAGCGAAAGAAAGTAAAGCTAGTACCAGGTAGGTGAAGGCTGAGGCGTAGGTAGGGTTCTTTGGGAAGATGGGGCCAGCGATTGCGAGGTGCCAAAGATCGCAATTAGGACTGAAATGGCTATTGCAGAAAGCAATACGGAGACTGAATACTGTATATTGGTTGAAAATACCAGAAATTAGCGATCGCGAGTGATTTTGTTGGAAAAATCGTCTACAATTAAGCGGTGGTCGTCAGTGGCTGAAGTCGCCCGTAGGAAGTAAGATAGCTCAAATATCAAAATAATCGCTTACAGTACTGGTATTAGTCCGGGTCTATTCAGCATAAACTCGTTTGATAACTAACTGTGTTCCCATTGTCTGATAGTAATCGACAGCTAAATTTCACATCAAAGAAATCAATCGCATAGCTGATAAACAGCTTGGATACGGCGGAGTGGTACGGTACTTATCAGCGTTTAATGTGTAAGATCTTAAAAATCTTAAATAGACACGCCTTCATAATATGTGCCACATCTTTAGCTAGTCTCAAGCTCTAAGGCATCTATGTTGACTACTAGCCTTCATACTAATATTTATATAACTTTGTCCGTTTATATCATAGTAGTGATATATCGGACTTATGCGAAAGCCGGCAATATCAGCTGACTCAGCTGAATTGAAAATTGGATACTTACTTAGATCACTGTGAGATTTTTGAAGCTTGATCACCTTAGGTACCTATATTTCATATTAAGTAGACTATGTGATTGTGAGTCATATACCAGAAATGCTCTCACACCACTGCCTGGCGAGGATGGATAACGCAGTCATTCACTATACATAACAAGGGTCCTATTCAAAGGCATTGACAGATGTCGTCACTGGCATCTTCAGAAGACCAGGTCATCACAATACGAGTAATACTGTCATTGAGCAAGCGAGACCATAACATAACATAATGCCATAGCTGCCACATCTAAACACCCTCACTAACCATACTTTCCATGCATTTGAACCCCAGCACCTGCAAAACAAACCACCCCAAAATCCCCCCTCGAACACTAGATAGGATAGTCAAATCCAACCCCCTTACTTTTTATTCCACCTGGAACACCCTCACGAGAAAGTGTTATAGACTCCCATGCGAAAGACATCACTCAACCCATTTCCCAGGCCATGGCAAAAGAAAGACACTAGGATACCATATATCCCTGCCATATTCTCGATAGCCCGTTCATTCGCTGCTACTCCATCAAGACCGATAATACGAATACTCAATATTCTCCTCGAAAATAAGGAAGAAAGAAATACAAGTCCTATCTTCTACTACTGAGTTGGAACTCACGAGACACATATACCACTAGCAAGGTGCTTTACATTTTGCCCCAAGTGTTGTATCCTTGTTGTGGTACTATCCATGACTCACAGTTCCTGAAGTATTGAGCGATTATTGTAGGAAACGATACTGACGAATAAAACACTACCTATTGTTCATAAGATGAGATGGCACCCATACTCGGGGAGTTCTGGGTTGATCTTGAATTGGTATTTGCGCCACAATTCTAGGTCATGGGGCTTCATACAATTAAGTCATTTTTCGTCGTTCCAAGTCCCGGCGGTCGGTATCCAGACTACGACACTACTGAACTTGGGTCACACAAACGTTCCAGAGCACTGAAGGCAGGTGCAACGAAAAGAAATTAAGACAGGCAAACTGGTGGGCGGAATGCCACTGTTGGTCATATTCGTTGCTGAACTGAACATGGAGGAGAAAAACATACGGGTCATTCGCCTATGTAGATCATCTAATCAGTCCACAAAACCACTGCGACGAACTTGTCCCCCAAGGTGCTCCCGTCCTCCCCTCATAGCCCACAGCGCATTGTACCATCGCAAATTACCGCAGCCGTAAAGTCGAACCTGTCAACGCCGAGGAACCCAAAAGCAACTAAACGACAGCTCTAAGCAGCTTCACCAAACGTGTTCTCGCCTGAATATGTGATGTAAAGGAACCTAAGCAGAAAAACGAAGTCAGCTACATGCAAACCATAGAGAGAACAGATAGCGTAAAAAGGAGACATACCCATCCTCGTCCTTGTGCTCTTCGTAGATACTGCTCATGAGAGCGGCAGTCGGGGGGAGGACCTCGTCGACGAAGATGAAGATGGCCTTTTCGGGCGACAGTTTGATGCGCTTTCGGATCACGTAGACAAATTGGCCTACGGTGAGATCTGCGGGTACGAGGTACTTCTTCTTATCAATAGTAGCGATGTCGGATTTCTCAACCTTTTCGCAGATGACCTAGAGGGCGAGAAGAGTCGAGGTCAGTATCAACACCAGTAGTACGAAAAATAATGGGCGGAGGGAGCGATAGGCCGGGGAAGCGAGGCAGAAGCGGGGTCAAGGACATACGGGAATGCGGTCAGAGTATTTCTGACGGATGCGCTCGGCCTCAGCCTTGCGCTTCTCGAAGGGGTGCTCGTCCTTAAATTTGCTTCGCATTTTGACTGGCGGTAGGATGTAGACGATGAACGGTGTAGTTGTTGACAATCGGCGATGAGGCAACGGCTGGATTTCGGATGTTAGTTGGTGGTGCTGATGGTTTTTGTGGCGGCGCTGATGTGGTCAAGTAGGTTAAGGTTTAGGTTGGTGTGTCGGGGTTGGGTGAAAAGACAAAAGGTAAAGTAGGTAAATTGGTTAAGACAAGCTAGATGCTGACTGAAGGGGTGCTGTAGAAGGTGAAAGACTAGCTGACTAGCTGACTAACTTAGGCAGGCAGATGATGGCAGATGGTTTTGATGAATGATGAGAGAGGCAAATGAGGAAATGGGCGAGGAAGAAAGGAGCACAGCACAATAGTGAATGCGACTGGCGTGTGTGTATGGGTGAGAGAGAGAGACAATGTGTTGCGTGTTGCGTATTGCGTGGAAGAAGGTTGCCTTGGCAGTGCGTGTGCGCCTGGTCGGCTGCTGTGCTCATAAGCTTTGCTTGCTGCTTGCTTGCTTTGTGCTTGCTTAGCTGCCTACTCGGCTGGCTGGATTGGTGTAATGTATCTGTACCATGTACCTCTCTTTTTGTCTTTTAGACTTCTCCCTGTTCTTGCTCTTGCTCTTGTCTTGTCTCTCTTGTTCCCTCTCTTTCTTTGTTCCTCTTATTATGTTGCTGCTTTGAGAGAGAGGTCGTCCTTGTGTTCAGGTGTGCGTATGGAGTACAAGCTACGAAAGAGACCACATGTAGGCACGTAGACACATATGTAGGCAGGTGGTACAACAGATAAATGGAATGGGTAGATAGGATGACGGGTTGAGGGGGACGGAGCAGGTGACGATGACGAATGACTAACTTGAACCAGCCGCTTGCTTGCGTGCTTGCTGGCCTCACTTACTTACTTATTATAGTATGACTTGGTCGGTGACCAGCCGGGCCACTGGATGACTGAGTGACCGGGTGACTGTTAGATGGGATGCTGGGTAACCGATGAACTGGCTGTTCTGGAGTGGTAAGAGTTAAATCAGTAGAATGGAGGAGTACATGTAGCTGAGATGGAGAGATGAAAGAGGCGGGATTGGTAATAGGCGGTAAGTGGGGTGGGGACCTACACTAACTTAACCTAAGACCTCAGATGGCCAAGAGGGTCCTCCCCGCCAGAGCCGGCGAAGGCAGCAGCAGCAGCAGCGGCGGAGTGGCGGGGCATCCCCGGAATAACGTGATCCACCTCAATCTGGCTTAGTGGCAGGTTTAATGATCAGCCTTTATCTCAGCCGATAAGATAACATATCCACGTGCCCCTCTCGGGTCCATTGTTACACCGGATAATACGTCATAACTTCTCTACTGTACTTGTACTGTGGTAGATGGAGTAGCAATCAATCATCTGAATAACTGAACGTTGCTGTGGTGTTTTTGTACAAATAACCAATTTCTCGGAATACCAACAACCTCTATCTAACGCTAGCAGTCGTACGTCCGTTCCTGCATCTACCCGTATCTTAGCACAATAGCGTCAACCAATGAACCATTGCTGTCTTGACACAAGTTCTCCTGTCTGGCCATAGTAGAATTCGTGTCAATGCTAGGTCATCTCATCAGATCCCAACTAATCTAGTACCATTCATCTCATAGTTCGACTCATTCATATTATATAGTAGCCCCCGAAACCTCACCGTCGCGCCTGACAAACCTGAATCCCAACCACCTCCCCAAAACTCCCCAAAACCGCAAACCCATTAAACTCCTCATAAACCCGTCTAATCTTCCATTCCCCCCCATTCCCATCCCCCTCATCCTCCGCCACCAATATCGAAATCCCCGCAATCTCTGTCCCATCGCTCCACCTCTGCGTCCACCTTAGAACCACCGTATCACAGGTAACAGCAACGACAGCCACGACATCCATAGCTACAGCAGGCCAACAAACTTGCGCCGCGATGAACGCTTCCCGACTCTCGTAGGTCACGTTTCCGGACGGAAGGCCGGATATAGCATTGATGGAGTCTGAGGTCTCGGTGAAGTCGTGCGCCAGCACTGAGCAGGCTTTGGTCGAGGTGAAAGTACTGCTGCTGAAGAGGGCTGCGTAGTCGCGGGCGAGCTTGTCGCCGTCTCGGGGGGTCAGACACCATATGTTGGGTGTCGTTGTTGCTAGTGCTAGGCTGGCGAGGTAGGTGATGAGGGCTTTTCTTAGCATGGTGATATTTATTTTGTGTCTTTGCGTGGTGTTGTGACTTGAAATAATACGTGAGATTGGATGAAATAATTTTGGAAGTGACTAGGTAAGGCTTACTACTGATTTGATCTTGATGTTAATAGTGATGGTAGATGCTAATATATCTATATTCGCCGATCTTGTCCTCATATGTTAAATATCCCGTACGACTCCCGACTCACTGGTAGTCTTACAACAAGCAATCTAGAGTAACAAACTCATTTAACAAGAGTCAATGATTTGCATGTCTTTTAAGATGGAAGTGTTTCTCTAGCCGATCACAACCAATCCCCTCGGCCCAAATAGTCTTGATATCCGAAACACAATCAAGCGACTTATCGTAAAACACCCGAATTCCAACACAAGGTCGGCCCGGACTATGTCCGCAGCAAAACGTATACTCGATTAAGCCCCTGAGTCGGTAGAAATCACTATAAGCGGCGAGACAAAGAGCGGAGAATGACGACAAGACGAGGAGCCACTCCTGCCAGAGAGTCACTTGCGTTTCACGTCCAAGGGCGAAGACACATCACAAAAACAATTACATGTGCACGCACTGTACTGTAATTGCAGCAGCAATAGCATACAATCTCATTCAACAATACGCAGTCTACTCCATACTCCATACTCCTATTCCTATCCATAATACCCACGCACCTCCCAAACGCGACACACACACAACTCAACGAATGACATCCCCCTCCTTATCAATACCCTCCGCCATCTCAAGAATATCACTACCCGCCAACACCCCACTTCCAAGCGCAGTAGTTTTTCGCCCTGCAAGCCAAACCTCATGAAACTTAACGCTCTTATCGCTACTGGCAATAACCAGACATCCCTCCTCAGCCGTGCGGCTGCGCAGACGATCTCGGGTGCGGTACGTGTCCGAGGGTCCACGGGGGTACGCCACGGCGTAGAGGGCGCGGTGCTCGCCTTCCCAGGGGACCGCGGCGACCTGGCGACAGTCGGGCCAGCTGAAGACGGCGATGCGGAACGGGTGGTCGGGCTGCGCGTATCCGAAGGTGGCCGCGATCTCGCGCCGCGTCGTGCTCCAGACCAGCGACGTCACCTGCGCCGCCACCGCGATCGTCGCGAGCGCCGTCCCCGACGTCGTGTGGTAGAAGTGGATGCACTTGTCGTTGGACCCGCCCCCCGTCGCCACCAGGCCCTCGCGCCACGGACAGAACGCGATCGCCTTCACGGCCGCCGCGTGACGCCAGCGGTGCCGCTCTGAGCCTGCGGGCAGGTACCGGACGAGGTTGCGGGGCATCGAATAGTAGTCTGCTTCCTCGCCGGCGATGGGGAATACAGAAGAGGTGTTGTGGGAGCAGGATGAAACGGCCGGTGGAGCTCCGGTCACAGCAGTTGAGGCGGAGGTCGAGGTGGAGGGCGAGACGGAAGTTGATGTGGAAGCTGAGGCGACGGTTGATGGGAGCTTCTCTGCTTTTCCAGTTTCGCTTTCCGTCTCCAAGATCTTGTCCGCTTGGAACAGGCAACAGAGATTGTCGTTGCTACCCGTCGCAAACTCGGTGCCGGTGGGTGACCAGGCGAGACCACAGACCTGTTGCGAATGGACCTTGATGCGGACCATCAGCGTCATAGCTCCCGGCCAGTTGTCTCGAGTAACTTCCCAAGGCTCAGGCCACTCGACGGAGTAATAGTAGACATCACCCAACTCATCGCCCACGAGAAGATCCTCTGTAGGCACCACGATGCCGGGGCTATTGGTATTCACCGATCTTCGCATGGTGATGGTGGGCCGCCAGCAGAGACAGGCTACAGGTGCTGGCTGCTGTGCCTCGAAGCGAGGGAGTAAACTGTCGAATAAGGACAGGAGCGAAAGACCGCCGTTTGATCGACCAAAGGCCAGTATTGACTTGTGACCTTGCTCGGATGAGAAGGCCACCGAGGTCAGCCAAGACCCGTCCTTGACACCAGCATTCAGGAGGCTGACGCCGGTTCGCTCGGACCAACCATAAAGGAGGTTACCTAAGCCCATAGCCAAGGTGTTGCACGACCTCGAATAATCCATGACGGAGCAGTAAAAATCGTCACGCAAACCAGGGGCATCTAAAACTCTAGGATAAATGAGTAGCTAGTTAATAAGGGCGTTGTTAGGAGAGATGTCAGATAACTTACTTGAAGGGGGCATTGGGTAATACGCGCCCTTCCTTCAGGACTTCTAGCAAGAGTTAGCTCCTCTACGTGAATATGCATTCATTCTAAGGGGATCCTAACTAGGTGCAGAGCGAGTGTCGTTTACCCATTCTGTTCCGGTCCAAGTGGTCTTAGTAGACAGTAAGGGCGGCCTGGTCTTCCTTTTGCATCGCGGAAACGTTAAGAAGCCATTAAAGTTGAGGACACGCTGAGCGCGGTCAAGGTTGAGGGCTAAGGCGAGTCGATCCTCGTGCTTTTCTTGGTCCTCTTCTGACTTGGGCCGCAGGTTGGAGAAGGAGGTAGTGTATAGACGAGCATTTGTGCCGGAACTCAGGAGCCGGCCACGTCCTCCGTCAACAGCAACACCGCTAGGAGCTGTACCACCCACTGACCACACAGCCCCGTGACTGACCTGACGATCGAGTGGGCACAACCCCAATACTGTGCCATGACGGCGCTCTCCACAGTCGGAGCGAGAAAGACGTCGTGACGAGGTGGGGACGAGCCGCCGGGTAGAGAAGCAAAAGGCATCAGCACCGGCATTTTCGGTCCGGAGCAGGCGTTCCGAGAGTGACAGCTCATGAGGCTGCTTGTTGGCTCGGAATTGGTCGGACGCTGCTACACGCGAAGGTACGAAGCGATCAGGGGACAGGACAGGCATCGTATGACAGATACAGTAAAAGAATGAGGCTATTAATTCATGATAGTCATACCGGACTACCCGCCTTACCTAGGGAGAGAGAGAAAAGAGGAAGAGAGGGGAAGAGAGAAGAAAAAAGAAAAGGATTCGGAGGTATGTGAACCATGTCGAGAGAAGCTCAGGTTAGACCGTCCGTACCTTAACTAGTAGTATATTAAGCTTCAACAAGGAAGTTCCAGCACATGAGAGGTGCTTGCCCCGAACCTAATCCAGGACAAGGCGAGACTGCTTGATGATACCGCTCATGATGGGAACGGGTACCTCTCTCCCTCACTTAATAAGAGGCCGCGAAGAATACATATAGGGGAGATATGTCTGGCATTGCGAGGGCAACGCAGATGCGCTTAGTCTCCGAGATAGGTTTCATGAGATGATTATCCCTGATCGATTCTAAATTTAGCAGGTTTAAGCTTCTTGGCTTGTACGTATGAATACCTGTTCAGCAAGATGCGGTCAAAGTTCCAGACGGTGCTCCTGTAATAGTCAAAACTTGGACTGGACGCCTCTCATTCTATCCTTAGATATGAAAGTGATACGAACAGCCCATGCTAGACACACAGGTCAAAGTGTTGATAAGACCAAGTATCTGCAATGCACTCTTAGATACTAAGTAGGCAGTAGGTGCCTAATTTGAGAGCGCATGTCAGTGCTTGGATGTGTATAGTCGATCTGCCATTGCGATGAAATCCAGGACCGGATCCGAGATGCTGATCTTTAGCTGAACTGGCTACATTCTCCACTTTCGGGTGGTGTTAATTAATGTACATACAGTGCTGATAAAACTACCTAGCACAGTCACCACATGCTCTATTGTCAGCTATTGGCGGGGCACTGAGCACGCCCAGGCAACATCGTAAACATCAAACATCCATCCCTCCCTCCCTCTAAACCACAACATCACATATATATCTTGCGTGTCGTGGAGAAACTTGACAGCTTTGCTGAAAGGTTTCTTTTATACAACCGACATGGAACATGTATGCTAGCTACCCTTCTATCTATGCTCTGTGTATTTGATGGTATGACTTACACACCCACTAGCGCAGCCTGAAACGAGTGGCCCCGACCGCCCGCACAGAGGAGGAGCGTGAAAAGGAGCTGAACAAGATCAGAATATACCGCAAGCTCGAAGATGAACTCCGCGAACGCGTAGCCCGCGGTGAATTCAAGGAGGACCGCACCTTCGAGTGCACCAAATACCTCCTGAAGGCCAACCCCGAGTACTACACGGTATGGAACCTCCGTCGGCGCTGTATGGTGGCTGGCGTATTAACGTCTACCTATACCTACAAGAAGGAGGAGTATGATGATGAGGAGGAAGAAGAAGAGAAGGAGGAAGAAGAAGAGGAGGAGGAAGAAGAAGAGGAGGAGGAAGAGGAGGAGGAAGAAGAAGAGGAGGAAGAATCAGAGGAGGAGAAAAAGAAGAACGAGGAAGACGCAGCCGCCACTAGAGGCAAGATAGATGGCTGGTATCTGAACCAGGAGCTCGAGTTCACCCTCAAGATGCTGAAGAAGTTCCCTAAGTGCTATTGGATCTGGGACTACCGCAAGTGGATTCTCGAGCAGTACATCCTCCGTGTGCCGAGAATCCCCGCCTGCAGGGCTTGGAGGGACGAGCTAGCCTACACCCAAAAGGCATTGTACCAAGACTACCGCAACTTCCACGCCTGGGGCTACCGCCGCTACCTGGTTGCGAAGCTCGAGACTCCTGCTCTGCTGGGGCACAGCCTCGCCGAGGACGAGTTCCTCTATACGACCAGGATGATCGAGCTGGAACTGTCCAATTTCTCGGCCTGGCACTATCGCAGCCATCTGATGTTTCGCGTCCTGGAGGAGCGCAAGGCGGACGACAAGGCCCGCGCCAAATTCTTCCAGACCGAGCGGGACTTGATACAGGATGCACTCAATTGTGGGATCGAGGATCAGAGCCTGTGGTACTACTACCGGTTTTTCATGGATCAAGCTCTCAACTCTGAAGGACGGCCCACCATCATACCGAATATGCCGGCCGAGGAGAAGATCCAGATGATAGAAGACGAGATCGATTGGGTTGAGGACATGCTCTGTGACAGTACTTACCCGGGCCTCATATATCCCTATGAGGCTCTACTCGAACACACATTGGCGTTACTCAAGTTGCAACCTAGTGCTAAAGATGTGAGGGAACAGAATCATCCCAAATTTTGGCTGGCTAAAATAAGGAAGAAGGAAAAGAATAAGAATAAGGCTCGGTGGGACGAACTCGAACGTAAGATTGAGCGGCAGCTAGGAACGGAGAGCAACGAATAATGATAATGCCGCCAACGGCTTATTGATGGATTTGTTTTTAATATTACCATTACTATCTTCATTAGATATTAAGGTCGCCATAACCGCCTTAGCTATGACTTGACAGCTCCATTACATTTCCCCATGACCAAGCTAGCATCTCTCCCCACCAACCCGTCAAAATATGCTAATAAAGTCTCGACCGGTAACATATCCATAACGCCGAGACTCGGATTCGAAGACCGCAGCACTTGCCCACCAAACAATACCCGTACGTAATGACCACCACTACTACTGCTTGATGTTCCTTGCGTCGTAGACTGCCGAGCTCCTTTATACAGCTCGAACACCACCTCGCTACCCATACCAGGCCACACCATGACGTCGATCTGCAAGATACTCAACACACGACTGACGGACCCGTCATGCGCCACATTGTGGAAATACGATGGTGTCTCCTCTTCCTCCTTCCCGTCTACCACGGCGCGCAAATGTGCAGCCAGCTCGGCAATCCACACCCCGTACGAAGCCACGGACGCCGCGAGAGACTGCGGCGCATCCCTGTATATATGCGAATACTCCCACTGTCCCAATCGATAGACGGCGTTCGCAAGCGTCTGGTTAATGCACGCCCCTCCACCACCCCCGCCCCCAATCTTGCACGGCAAAGGCTTCGCATGGCATTGTCGCGCAGACAGGTTATCGAAGTAATGGTCGAAACTCATATGGAATCCTGCGTCGGATGGCGGGACGCCGGAGATCTCGTCGAGAACGGCATATAAATCTGCCGCGCCGGCGAGATGGGCTTCCCAGGCTGTGTCAGCTGGGGATTTGATGGTATTGAATAGGGCGTTCCCGACGGGACAGCTGTATTGCGGCTCTAGACTGTCGATTCCCGCGGCCTGGATTAATAAGGGTGTTGATTCCCCCGTTCCCCATGTCCCGCCTATCAACATCCCTGCGACCTGGCTTGTGATAACGTTCTGCGTTACGCGGTAGATGACTTTCTTCCGCCATTCCTCCCCGATGCGCGATGGTAGGAAGCCTAGGAGCTCATGGTATACGCCGTAGATGTCCTCCCCGTGCTCGTACGAGTCGTCTAGTCCGGCTGCTGTGATTTGCGGGAATTGGCATGTTCCTATCCAACCTGTTGGCACGTATGGGTTTATGGGGGAGGTGAAGCCCCGCCAGAATCCCGGTGATGGACGCTTTGCGTCGTTGAAGGGTGCGCCGTAGTAGTAGAGTCCTTGGTCGTCGCAGTCCCAGTGGTATGGTTCTACTGGGAATGCGTTGCTGGCGTAGGGTGTTCGTTTGTGATGGCGTTGGATCTGCAGAGGAGGGTTTCGTATTAGTATTTCATATTCAAGATATTCATTGGCTCAGTCCGTTTATTTGAAATTGAATGGTATGCCAAAGTAATTGACATACGCCTTATTTAAATCAATACAGCTTAAGCATGGGAAGTACTTTATAAATAAAAAAATCCTCAGAAGGGTAATTAATAACTCACCACCTCAACATAAACCAACTCAAATCCCTTCCTAGGCCTCACATACTCCGTCTTCCTAACATGCGGCATATCGCACCAATTATAGACACCATATTCGCTTTCGGGTGTATGCGAAGAATTGAAGATAAATCCATACACGCCATCCCCGTGCAATGCCGTCGTGAGATTGTTAATCGATGTCGCGCGGGGCGGATACCACCCCAGATCGACGCTCGCAGCTGCGAGCCCGAACCCCGCCAACATCGGCCACAGTGACATGCTACTACTCTCGAGCCCGAGGATGAGGAAGAGATATATGAGGATAGCGGTCGGGATGATTAAGAGGCTTAAAATCAAGATGCGCCCTTTGAATATTTCGCGGGACATTTTTGAGAGGGGGAGGTTATTTAGATATGAATATACATCCCTGCCATGTGCCGTTTCGATTGTTCTTAGACTAATATGTCATTCTGCAGCTAAAAGTGCAGTCTGCACGTTCTTACCTACGCGAAAAGGCAATGTTGAACTCTCACGTTTATCATGGCAACAAGCTGACTGGTTGATTTCCACATTCTGAGTGTGGAGCACGGTCACTACCCGGCCAGCTACTGACCCATAACAGGTATTCTGATACAATTCTTTATAACTTGCGTATTTTTCAAAGTTTTTTACTTTATTAATAAACTGTTGTCTTTTAATAGTTAATTAAACGCTCCTCCTTGCTGATTATATTAACCTATTAAAGCTGTTTTTAAGACCGCATACTTTAAGCAAGAATAACTAGCACTTATATGTTAATAAGTAGTTTTATAAAAGTATAAAGATTTATTATATAACTTATTATTTATATTATACCTTTATTAAGTTAAAAATATATAGTTTTTATTATATGATTTAATTTAAGTAATAAGTTAATAATAATATAACTTAAGTATATTTAAAGCTAATAAGAATTATATATATTATTTATATATTTTTTTAAATAATGCTTTTAATATATAATATAAAAATAAAAACGTTTATAAAAAATTTTAAACTTAACTTATTTATATTATTAAATAATATTAAAAATATTAAAATTAATAAATTAATTAAAATTATTAAAACTTTTTTAAATAAAACTTTTAAAAATTTAATATAAACTTAATTAAATATTATAATAATTTAAACTATTATAAAAAACTATATAAATTATTTATAAAACTATTATAATTTATATAATTATTATATTTATTTTTAATTATTAAATTTATAATAATTGTTTTAATATATTAATTTTGCTTATTTATAAAGAATATAATTATAAAATAATTATTTTTATAATTTAAAATATTTTTATTAATTAATAATATTTTTTAAAATATATATAATACTTTTAAATATTATAAATAATAAATATATTATAAAGCTATATTTTATATATATAAAACATT
The DNA here is from genome assembly GCA_022385715.1 of Xylaria cubensis. Classification (NCBI taxonomy): domain Eukaryota; kingdom Fungi; phylum Ascomycota; class Sordariomycetes; order Xylariales; family Xylariaceae; genus Xylaria; species Xylaria cubensis. The sequence goes on from MU279041.1 coordinate 393,427, forward strand.
TTATAAATATAAAAATTTAATATAATAATTAAGCTTTATATTTTATTATTAAAAACTTTATAGCTATAAAAAAATTATTAATTTTAATAATTAAGATTTTTTAATATTAATAAACTTATTTAAATTTATAAAAATATTAAAAAAATAATTAATAAAAACTATAAATTTATATAAGTTTTAAAAATTTTATAATATTTAATTAAATTTATTTTTTAATTTATAAATATTATTTAATGTTTTAAGCTTTTTATTTTAATAATTATAATTATTATTTTTTTATTTAATTTAAAATATTTATTATATTATAATATTATATATTTTATATTTATTATATTATTTTAAATAAAAAACATAATAATAAACTTTTTAATTTAATTAAAAATAAAAATATATAAAATTAATAAAATATAATAAAACTTAATTTTTATAATTATTAAAAAAATAAGCTTAAATTAATATATTTAATAATATATTATTTTTAATTTAAAAAATAAAACGTTATAAATTTAAGCTATATATATATTACTTTAAAAAAAAGGTATAAACTTAATAAAAATATAATAATAAAATAAAAATATATTATTTATAAATTTTAAAAATAAACTTTAAATTTTAAAAAATTTATAAATATTATTTTATTATAATAAAAATAATAAAAAAGTTTTTTAATATTAATTTAAAATATATATTAATAATTTATAAAAATAAGCTAAATTTAATAAACTTAA